>JAQQAC010006877.1:28257910-28407336 GCA_029783875.1 Phataginus tricuspis | reverse complement strand
TAGGTTTATTTTAACTAGTGTATTTTTGCACAAATTCACCAAGAAAAAATCACTTCCATGTCAGGCCTCAATTAGGATGCATACTATATCTTTATTATTCTAGTGGTTCTTATGGGACAGACTCATTTCAACTAAATCACCATCTATCCTTTGGGTGGAAAGGAAGTGGAATAAGAACACTGTTCAGGATTAACCTGTGGACACAGTGAAATACTGGCAAAAGATTTTGCCTTATGGTTATTATTCTTTATTCTGACTTTTGTTTCCCTCTCTTCTGCCATATTTTCAAGTCCATCATTGCTTCTAGTCTGGATAAGAATCACCAACTGTGTCAATTCATACTAAGGTTTTAGTGACTAAGTGCAGCATGAACATTATATCTTCTTTTCAAAACAAACAAAGAGAGACAATGGCTAGTACAGAGAAAACAAACATTAACAGCAGAGATATTCATTAGTCATGAGAATTTAACTCTTTAATGTACTGGGTACAGAAGGATGGCAGAACATGCCTCCGCCAAGTATGCCACTTGGGCATATAGATAATTCTGAGCTAAAGGCACTAAAAAACTGCAGGTTCAGGAAAGGTGGTCTGACCCTCCTGATAAAACTCTCAGGTGAAAGATGCCCTCCCTCTGCCAGGAGGTAAGGAACTCTCTTATCACCAGAGACAGGGAGTTGAGGCTGAGATAAACAGACAGGCTGAGATGTACAAACAGACCTTGTTAAAATAATTCTCATCTTCCTTTAGTTTTCCCATATATTTTACTTTTCCACAGTTGCCTCTTTTTGATCCATCTAATATGTACACACTTAGGTTTTGCCACTTCTACAGGTCTTCATTTCCTTATAAAGGCTCCTGTGTCCCATAGAACTTACATTAAGTAACTCTGATGCTTTTCTCCTGTTCATCTGTCTTATGTTAATTTAATTCTCAGGCCCAGCCAGAGACTCTAAGAGGGTAGAGGTGAGATTTTTTTCTTCCCCTACAGCACCTGTAGTACTGTGCTCAACCCTGCGGAGTGAGACTCGGTAAAATCCACTCCCTGCCCTCAAGGAGCGTGGGTTTGAACACAGGAAACAGACGAGTCAACATTACCCTGGCAAAGGTTTCGCTGGAGTCACGCAGAGGTGCCCAGAGCACAGAGGGAAGGCATGACTTCCTTTTGCCTAGCCATCACATTACGTGAGGCTGGCATTTTTCAAATAGTGAGGTGTGAGGCTCACGTAGCTCTCACAGCTTTCAATGTTGGACAACCTCAGTTCAAGTAGGCTTGGTGAGTCATGTCCATGGGGTCTTTCAAGTGTGTGCGCCCTTGGGTGCAGGAGTGGGCCTGAGGCGTGCTCTCCTAACCATCAAGATTCCTAAATGTCATCAGTTCCACAGTGGCGGTTTCCAGAGGTTCCTACTAGGCCCAGAGTAAGGATATAAGGGTAGAGGAGTAATGATCTTTTTTAAAGAACCTTGCAATAAATTAGGGTTTGGGGTTCAAGTGCACTTGCTTCTGGTTTCTGAAGAACTGTATTAATGACCCTCACAGAATTTGGGGGAAGTAGAAATGGCTTTTGTCAAATTGTCTTTGTGAGGGATATTTGTATGGTTTAGGCAAGCCACACATTCTGATGGCATTTATTTTAAAAAATTTTGATGGTGTTTCTCTTGTTTTTTTTTGTGGCTGGCTTTTTAATTTCTTTGAATAAAGTTAGAAAGTCTTATTATCATGTAATTTCTTGCATTTTACATAGTGAATGAAGAGATCCTAATGATTCAGGGCTCAATCCACATGTAATTTATTGTTATTTTCAGGGTCAGAAGCTGAATCCACCACCAAAATCTTCTTGCTATTCAAGAGTCATTAATTAGAATTAAGAACTACCCCCCACCATTTTTTGTAAAGATATGTTTGTATTATTTGACCATTATAACATTAGCCCACTATGACTCATAGCTAAATAATATAGGATTATTATTATTTTTAAATAAATCAGCCAAAGACAGGAGAAGTCAGAAGGAGCTGGTGGTGATTTTGGGAAAAGGAAGCTATTGAGGGCTTCTAGAAAGTGTTGGCCAACCCTTGATAAGGAACTTGTCTTGCCAGTGGGTTTCAGCCCCGGGCAAGTTCACTGTGGATTCAGTGAGACTGAGGAATGACAATGGAACGTTCTTAGGGTAAAAGGATTTTTTACCCGGCTTGTTCTCCCTGCAGCAATAGGTCGATAGGTCGAGCACTAGAATTACATCTGCATCCGACAGTCTGCAGGTCTGTAACCCTCCTTCGTCTCTGCTTCCGCACAGAGCCCTGGGCAGAGCTCTTCACATAGTGACTCGGTCACTAATAGCTCATTGCCCACGGGTGTGGGAGCAGCAGGCCAGTTACATCATCAAGTAGTTTATGTTCAGGTGAGGATCCCGGCCACAGGGACTTCAATTTTCCCCAGAGAACTCCATGAAAAAATAACCAAGACTAGAGGACAAACTTTGCCTTTTTTGTTATTTTGTACATGGTGAACCTTTTAAGCCTCCTAGGCCTAGGACAGATGATTTTATTCACCTACTTGGGAAGATGCTAAAGTTACAGTAAGTAGTATCAAATTAAATGATAGTCTGAAAGACAATTATTTTGGTATTACATTAAAAAATGTTTTAATATTAATAAGTTGGTCACGGGGACGGTAGTACAGCATGGAGAATATAATCAATGCTTCTGTAACATCTCTCTGCATTGATAGTAACTGCACTAGAGGGGGTGAGGATTTACTAATACGGGTAACCGTTGAAACACTGTGTCATACATTTGAAACCAACATAAGATTGTATATCACTAACTTTAATAAAAATATTTTTATATTAAAAATGAAACTTGATAAAACAATGCACTTACAATGAATATGTATTTGGTTTTCTTTTTTAAAATGTGTCACTCAGTTTCTCTTAGGGAAATAGTTAAGCTATAATAAATTCCATGTATAAGAAAGCATTCTCCTTCCATCTTTTGTCTAGCCAGAAAACTGCTCCTAACCCAGCTTAAAGCAGTGTTTCCCACGTGTGGCTGGTGATCCTAACACCATGGAGAACTCAGTGCAGAGTCCCAGATACCTGTCCTACATCTACAGTATCAATGTCCAGGAGGGAGGCCCCAGGAGTCTGTTTCTTAAAAAGCTATCCAGGGGATACAGGTACTCTGGCAGATTTACGAATGCCTGTCATAAAACAAACAGGGACATAAAGCTCTCAGTCCTACCTCAGCCTCTCACTGAATATGCTCCTGTGATGGTTTAAGGTAATAATGACCTTGTAGGCTATTTCCTGTCGATTCATGATCAGCTGGAAGAAGTTGTCTCTAGGATCTTCCAATTCAGATGCCAATAATTACCCAACTAAAGACAGGCCTGCAGTTCAGATGCCTAGCTGTCCTCTACGAGGAACACTGCACTCGGAGGCTGTCTTAATTGCATTCCTTTTCTGATTCATCTCTGAAATGCCACAGTTGCTCCAAAACAGAAAAAACAAACAAGAGGATCAAAGTGTACGTCTCCGCTGGAACAAACAGAAGCAGGGAGGCAGGGGAGATTTAGCCCTTGGGTAGATTTTGCTGAAATGTTCTATTTGTGTAGCAGTGATTTGTACCAGGTAATGTGAACTAGGTTGCCCTCGGTCTCTTTAAAGATTACACCTTATTTCCTTTACTGTGCTGCTAAGTGATTCTTAGGGAATTACTCCCCTTAAAGCTTCTTGTCTGCTAACAGAGGGATTGTCACATATGCTTCCACTTTATGTATGGCTCGACAGACGGTGGCTTCGTAAAGCTGCCTGCCTTTCAAACCCTTCAGGCTGGAGCTGCAATCTTTCCACCTACCCCTTTCCTGAGAGGTGAACAGAGTGTTCATACCTCGGGTCTTGTTACCAAGCAACAGAGTTCCATTTGCCAATTGCCACCATTTCCTTCTCATGGTATTACAGGCCTTATTATTAACATTTAGTTCAGAGAAATTGCTGTCATTATGTGAAGTAACTTCCTTTAGAGGTTATTCATTAACCTTAGGTATTTTACTGTGTAATTATAATTGCCAAGTGCCGCAGGCTTGGAAAACCTTTGAACTCCTCCAAGGTATTAGGGGACAGCAGAAGGGATATTATGTGATTTTTCTTCCTTTTCCAGTTAAGTTTTAATCTTGAAGGTGCCGTGTCTGCCTTCCTAAAGGGTAAACTCTTCCATCCCGTTCTTCCAGGTTGCTGACTGCAAACTCAGATGGTAACTGTGGAGGAACTTCCCTGTTAGAGCCTGATTTCCCCAAATACTGTAGACCAGAATGAAATGAGTCCTCTTTTGTCTTAAGGAAAAATCGTGCGGGCTATCAGAAGTCCAAGCGGCCGGCACGTGCATTTGCGCCTATGTGGGTCTCCACACCTGGAATTGAATATCGTGCATCCCCTGTTCTAACACAAGGAAGACCTTCATCCCACTGCTCTATAAAAGCAATTCTTCGCTCCCCAGCTCTGCAGGGGCCAGGTGTGCGCTCCACAATACGCCCATCAGACAGCCATCGTCAGCAGCCAGGGCTTACACAGTGACCCCTCGGATTTGCCCCATTACGGCGGTTGCCGACGACTTCGGTCCCACCCAGCACTTCTTCAGGTATGCACGTCACATACATTTTCAGGGGAAAAATATGCACCCTCGTTTCTCT
Organism: Phataginus tricuspis; assembly: GCA_029783875.1. Classification (NCBI taxonomy): domain Eukaryota; kingdom Metazoa; phylum Chordata; class Mammalia; order Pholidota; family Manidae; genus Phataginus; species Phataginus tricuspis. Next base: position 28,402,648 of record JAQQAC010006877.1, on the reverse strand, counting down.
CTTTGTTTCAAGATAAACAAAAGAAACTGGCGTTTTTTCCCTCCAACCACACGTGCCTGCAGCACGGGTGCCCTAAAAAAGGAAACCTGTTTCCCTCCTCCCAGGTTTCTGGTTTCTCCGCCCCCGCTCCCGGCACCCCGTCCTTCCGGCCTCCACCCAGACGCTCGGAGGCCCGACATTCCCGGTGACCCGGTTCCACGCCGCCCCGCCCGCCGCCGTCCGGGACCCAGGGGGCGTGGAGCCCGAGTGTGGCGCCCCCAAAGGGTGCCTGCTGCTGCCGCGGACGGCGTCCACTTTGCTGGCCGTGGGTCTCCGGGCGCGGCCCGAGCTGCGAGGCGGGGGCCAGGCGAGCCGGGCGGAGAGGCGGGGCGGGCTTCCCGGGAGCCGCGGGCCGGGCCGAGCCGCCGACTGGCCGGGAGGCGCGCCCCGGCGTCGTTTCCCGGGCTCGGGCACCTCCCGCCTGCCCTCGACAGCTCTTCTCTTTGATCTGGAAAATGGGCGGAAATAGGGGACACTTTGATATTCTTTAAAAGGCGCGGGGATTTGCTGCTTCCTCCCCGAATCAGGGCTTGTAGGGAGTTGCCTTGGGAACTGGAAGGAACACGCGGTCACATGCAGTCTCACGGGCTCTGCCTCCTCCAACAGGGCCCATCAATCAATCGGCCCGCGCTGAAGGCGGCTGGGCTGGTGCGGAGTCTGGGTCCTGCGGCGGCACGAGGGCGCGGTCTCTGCTTTGAAAGCATTCGTGGTTAGCTGGAGAGATACGACGGGGTAAACATGACAATGACACTTACTGAGTACTTCCCGTGTGCCAGGCCCTGTGTGGCACTTTATTCCTCATAGCGCCCCATCAAGTAGGCACTGAATTATCATCTCCGTTTTACAGACATTTCAGAGAGATCGCTTGCCCCAGGGCATACGGTGTGCGGGCAGTCGGACCGCTCTTAAGGTCTGGTTGGACCCCAGGGCAGCGAGCGGCATTTGCAATCCCAAGTCTGCCCACCACCCAGTGAGGGCGAGCGGTCGGCCTCCCCACACACCGCCCCACCCCCCGGGGACTGTTCCCTTCGCCGCCGTCTGGAAAGCAGACAGACGGCCCTGCATCACTGCTGAAGAAATGTTAGCCTCTGCTGCCCTTCTGGCTCCGATATACAAATTCTGTTTTTTTCCCCTTCCCCTGTCTTTCTGTTCTCAGTGATCATAGCCCAATTAATTTCTCTTTAGGAAACATTAACCTTGTGATACATCTTGTCTTGTGCTTTGTGATTTTATTACCTAAATAGAAGAAACCTAATTCAAACAGTTAAGTGTACAAAGCATACAACGCAGAATTTTATCTCAGTGAAGTGGGACATGATGGTCTCTTACGTCCCTGCCTCTAATATTCAATGATTCATTCTCCTCTACTTTACGTGGAACAGTGACCTTCCTTAAACACAGTCAGGTAGAATCAGGGTTCCACCAGTACCCCAAAGGCAGGTCTGAAAGAACAGCAACTTCAACTTAATTTGCCATCTGTGGTGCCTCAAGAACCAAGAGGATATGGTTTCCCAGGTAAGTCAACATCTTGATAGTTTTTAATAGAGTGAAATGCCAGCCAGTAGGATTTTATGAGTATCCTGGAGACACATGCTTTGACCTGGCATATAATCCCGCCTCTCTGGAAGCTAGGCTAACTATGGGGGCTCCCTTGGGTTCTCAGAAATGGGGGACATCCTGGTGTTTGGCGAATTCCAGATTGATGGGAATTAACCCTGGGCCCACTGCTGCTTCTCTTGTATCCCTCGTTGGGGACTGAGAGGGCCTGTAAATCCTTCTTTCATATAACTCCCCCTCCTTTTAACCAGAAACTTGGGAATCTGAAAATTGCTACCCTTAGTTTTGCTTTTGTTGAGCCCTGTCTTTTCATTACTTATTGGTAAAAATAAGGACAGAACAAAGGAGGGAAACCTGGGGCCCAGCCCTGGACCTGCTACTAGCCAAGCTGGGACCAGTCATACCAGTTCCCACCCATTTTGGCCTTAGTTTATTTAACTTTAAGAAAAATAAAATAAAAATTCGGACCAGACCAGTGGTTTTAAAGTCAGAGCTGCTCTGCTTTTTATCTCTTATGTATTGCAGATTTGTGTAAGATATTTGTTCAAGAAATAGAAAGGGAGATTCACTGATAATAACTGTTATAAACCCACTGCTCCAGGGGTTCACTGAGGTCTTCAGCTCTAATGTGCTGTAATTCTCTTAAAGACACTTGGTGACGGCCATGCTCCTTGGGAACCACAGCTGTGTAGTGTGGCTGGATTATGAGTTGCATAAGGGAAAGGAGTGGAAGACAGGCTGAAAGTGAAGTTGCAGTCCAGATTTGGGATTGCCAGGGGTGCTGGGCCAAGGAGTCTGGACATTGTTTAGTTGGAACTTGGGAGACACCAGTGATTTTTGAGAGGAAAATTTTGTCAGTTATGATTTGCACGCAGCTCTGAGTAACAGAGACCTGAAAAATAGTGGCTTAAGCACAGAAGAGTTACTTCCTCACATAAAAGCCTCTGGAGACTTACAATTCAAGGCAGGCATGTGAGCTCCACACAGTCACCAGGGATCCAGGCCTCTCCTAGTTTTTTGCTTTTCTGTTCTAGTGAAGCAGGGTTTTATCCTCAGTTACCTCACGGCCTGAAATGGCTGCGTACTCTACCCGCTGTGCTTGCACTGCAGGCTAGAAGGAGGAAGAAAGGACTGTGACAGGGGCATGCAGACCCGCTGAGTCTGCTTACTTTCATCAGCCTACTTGGCAGTCCCTGACAACCCATTTTTTTAAATATCTCACGGCCAGAACTTAGTTCTCATTGCCACCTCGAGTTTCAAGACAGGCTGGGAAACGTGCACTTTATTCTGAGCAGCTATGTGACCAGCTAAGGCTCAAGGTTCTGGTACTAAGAGAGAAGGGAAGATGGATATTGGGGAAGCAGCTTGTGTGTGGTCTCTGTTACAGAAAATGATCAAAACTCTGCCCCAGATTCATTTATTCAGTGGCAGTAGATGGGGAACTGTGGACTAGGTGGTGGGAATGTGGCCTGAACCAGTGGCCCTGGGAAGATGGGGGAGCAAACGCAGGGGGGCCAACAGGGCTCTCCCGGCTTGACAGGATTCGGTTGGCTGGGCACGAGGAAGTGGGAGGATGCAAAGGACATGCCGAGTCTTGGAACTACGTGCAAGGGATGCTGGTGATGCCAGTGGCTGAAGGAAGGAAGCTGGAGGAGGAGCTTTAGGAAAGATTATGGATTCGATATCGAACATGCTGAGTTTGTGGCGATGGTGGTGCACACCAGGGCTGGGCTCAGGGGATTCTGTATTGTACGTTTCCAAGTAAATACTAAGTTCACCTAATTTTTTTTTACTCCTAATATCTAGGATGTCTTACCGGCTTAGCTGCTTTTTTGGGCTTTATAAGTTGTTACGTGGAACATTCTGTTCATCATGGTGGAGTAAGGCAATGGAGTTACCTCTTCTCTGCGGAACCTGAGTTCGGAGAGGTTCTTTACCACAGTTGGGCTTAAGGATCTTGAGAATTATGATAAGGACGATGTTCCAGGCAAATGCATTTCTTAATAAGGCTTCTGCCCCGACCCCGTGTTTTTCTGCTCTAGTGAGTGCGAATACGGACAGACTGGAAGCTCCTTGATCATGGAAGAGGTATTCCTTCGGGGCAGATTCCCATATTTCTCTTGCTCTGAGCCTCCACCAGACCTGACCTCCCCTGTCATGGGCCCATTGTCAGGGTGGCACAGACCGGGTGGGGGCTGCCCCTGCATTCAGGAGGGGTGTATGTAAAGAGCAACATGAGCGTCCATGGGTCCAGGAGAAAAACTTACAATGCAAATGTGCAGGTGAGGGCCCAAATTGGGTGGGGTGTGGGGATGGACAGTAAAACTAATAGTGAGGGTGGTCAAGAGATGAAGGATTAAGGCGTCATGGGCTCAGGTGGCAGAATTTAAGTCCACTGACCATGGGGCATTATGGGGAAGGCTCTTTGTGTAACTTGCCTGGGTAAAGGTAGCTCCTTATCTGACAAGCTGGGTCCAATAATCCCAAGCGGGGGCCTTGAAAATGACATGCTCAGTGAGAGACAGGAGAGGAGTGACCTCCCAGCCTGCGTGGCACGTGTGGGTTTAGCCCTAGTTAGCCTGGTTGTAAACCTAGACTGGTCATCCCTTTCCTTCGGCATTTTGAAGGCACTGTTCTGTTGTCTTCTAGCTGAAGGTGTTGCTGCTGAGGATGGCGGTTCTGACCACCAGTGCTTTATTTGTGACCTTTGCTTCTCTTCCCCAAAGCTTTTAGGATCTTCTCAATTTGACCTTGAAGGGCTTTGCTGTAAATCTTCTATTAGTTAGTATACTGCTCCCTTAGTGGGCTCTTGCTTGTGTCCTTCAGATATGAGGAATTTCTCATATTATTTCTTTCATAATTTCTTCCATGATTTATTCTCTGTTCTCTCTTTCTGGAAATTTCATTAGTTATATGTTTGATCTCCCAGATATCTTTTCTCTCCTATATTTCGTCCCTGTGCTTTATATTCTGTGGATCTTAGTATTGCCTTTTTTATAAGGCAATTATAAATATTTTTTCTGTCGTCATCAAGAAGGTGGCCATGGCCCAAAGAGTGTCGATGGAGGTGGTGGAGGGTTTCTCGCACTGGCGTGTCACGTGGTGGGGAAGTGTTCTGAACTTCGCTGTCACTCGGCAGCTGCTCATCCCCACTCAGCTCTGCTCCTCCCTGTGATCAGACACAACTCAAGTGCTCTGGTTCCGTGGGCTTCTGAACGGAAACAGAGGCTTTCGCTACAACGTCATTTCTTCCGCTTTCTGTGTCTCTGTGGCTTTGAACATACATTTATGCTTCAGGTTGGTAATGCAACTAAGAAACTGAAGAAGCGAATGGTCATAAATGCATGACCTGTTGTTCTTAGGGTACTTAGTGTGGTTTTAGTCCCATGTAGCTCCTGATAAGTTAGTCCTATGACTCCGGGCAACCTATTACTTATATTGCTTGAATGCAGTTGCTTTTCTGAAAGAAACTTGGATTAACCTGAGTTTTAGAATATTTTCACTGGAACACCATATTGGCATAATACAAATTTAAGAATGCTTGCTGATGTTTTATGTTTTTGAATAAATTGGAGCATTTAAAAAGAATAAACCAAAATAATCTTTTACTTCTACTCTCTACTGACCCTCTGTCTTACAGAAAGTCGAGTGAGCCTTGCCGTCCCCCAGCCTCCAGGCAAACTCTTCTCGGCAGCTTCTGCACTTCTACCACACCATTTTCTAGGCCGCCTCTTGCTCTCTTCCACACTTCTCTGCTTCCCCCTGTCTGGTTCCTCTTCTTCTCAAAGAGTTTTTCAAAGTGGGGCTTGTGGACGTCCAGCCTCAGTATCCGCTGAGGCCTGCCTGACCAGACCCACTGGATCAGGCCTCTGGGGCGGCGTGCGGTGGCTGGGGGTGTGCCCGCTGGCCAAGCACTCCCAGGCATTCCCTCGCACACCGGAGTTTGGGTCACGTTGCTCTAATGCACCAAGCCCAGTTCCTGACTCTGCTTCCCATGCTCGCCCCTTTCCCTTGGGGAGTTCAGATGTGGACAGAATTCACTCTCCTGTGAACACCAGAGGCTCCCCTCTGCCTCTGACCTCTTACCTAGTGTTGAATCTTCTATTTCCAAGTGTTCACAGGGGTTCTTCATGGGCTGGGCGTGACCACTCGCGCTTGTCATTTGCTGGCACAAGACCCTCAGGAGTCGGGCACTTTCCTCCTGGGTCGTTTTGTCGATGAGGCCACGGAGCCTGAGGGGGCTATGCTCGGCGGCATCTGCTTCTCAGGGAGAACCCTAGGAAGTGCCTGGGCAGCACGTGGGTGAGAGAGCAACCCGCCCTGCGCATAACTCTCTTTGTAGACTTTAGTTAATGTCTGGGTTTGTCATTCTTTCTTGCATTACTTCTCTTAGAACCACTGGCCAGTTAGAGAGGTGGAAACAAATGATAAATTCCATGCAGAACTTCAGCATTAACAAAGTGGAAAAGCTGTGGGAACCGTCCTAGAATATGGCAGGGCCAGCCAGGAGTGCCCTTAAATTGAGACTTTACCCAACAGCACCGTTTTCTGGAATGGTGTGGTACTCTCTGACTGTTGACTATGGCAGAACTGGGTCCGGTGGAGGTCAGGAAGCCAGGGAAGGGGGAGGCAATGAGTTTAGAGATGGCAAAAGCAGGTCTATCAATGTTGGAGACCTTTATGAAGGACCCAGGGCTTTAAAAAACTCATTTCAGCAATTTTCTTCATAAAGTTATCAGAGGAGTAGATCACTGTACTGTTCACACCCTGTATGTGAAACCGTCCAAATGTCACAGGAAAACCCCAGTATGCGAAAGGAGTTAGAATGATTGCACGTTAGGAGGGTTGGGTCACTGCTGGCCAGATCCGGCCGTGATTTCTATCAGTGTTAGTACTTGAGAAAGGAATGTTTGATCTGACAGAAAGTGGGTGTGGAGTGCAGCCCCTCCGCTTCACAGGGTGCTGATGGGTGGGGGTCGGGGGGATTTACTGCTGCCCCCAACGATCCCCAGGGGAGGCTTGTTCTGCAGCTGTCTAACTTTTAGTTTCATCTGTCTCTCGCTGACCTCTTAGTTTTATAATGAGTCAGTTTATTTGCTTGTGCAAATCCAGTTTTTCTTAGAGAGAAATAGAACAGAGCTAGAATGAGGCCAATGTTTTGATGGTTTCCTCTTAAGAAGGAGAAATCGCTGTCGCACAGGGCGCTGCCGGGGCCGTGTAAGCCACGGCGGTCCCGCTTGCTGCTTCATTTCAATGCTGTGTGGTGAAGTCGAGCGGCAGAGAAGGACCATCTCCCTTGTCGGAGCTGGAACTATCTGCAGGGTCTCCAGGATGCTTACTCCTCGGTTCCCTGGGCGTCGAGAGGATTTGCTTAGCAACTGGCCTGGCCAGCCCCTGCCCCTCTGCTGCCCCCAGCATCACTGCACCTACGGGGGTGGGGGGGTGCCGATGGAGCAGTCTTTGAACTAAACAAGGATTAAGCATTTGGTGAAAATGGTACCAGCCTTTTCCTCGATGGGACCCGAGCCTGTAACCCAGTCCAACAAAACAAGGGAGGACAAGCCAAAAAAAACCTTTTTAAGAAACAACACAGGCAGTAGGAAATCATACCGGTCAGGGCTTGTTCTCCTGGCTCAGGGCCTCATTCCAACCTGTTGCAATCAGCTCTAGAGGGTCTGTAGGGACACCCCGGTGCAGGGGCCCCGCCGAGCAAAGGAACTTTTACATTTCTGTTTGACTGGGCTCCTTGCCAAGGGCTAAGTTCAAAGTGCAGTTTCCAGTAATTTGCTGGGACTTCTCTGTGGGTTGGATAGGCCAGGACAGAAGCCAGTGAGCCAGAGTAATATTTCCTGATTTCTGTCATTTCTTAAGAAGAGAGGGAAGGGTGCAGAGGGCCCGGGGGCTGGAAGGCTCGGTGGGCTCTGAGAGCAGCTGGGCCTTCTCGGCTTCCCTGGCGCCTGTCCCCGGCCGGGCTGGGGAGGGTCCGCCCTCCCACCCCGGCTCAGCGCAGCCAGGGAACCCTCGCTGATTTACTGGGCGCGAGCATTATTTGGAGCTATAAAGTTGTCGAGTAATGGCAAAATGTTCTTGTTTTCTCATATCTATAGGATGAAAGTGAACATTTTTATAGATCCCCCCTCCTCGCCACAGTTAGGTCCCTGGCATTACACAGGTGGGCTTGATTAAAGGGGCGAGAGCTGCGAAGAGAAGCTGAACATTAGATGCCCTCATGCCCTCAGCCACCCCCTGCCCAGAGGGTGCGGGCAGGGCCCATCTTCCTGCCGCTGCATCTTTGTGTCTCCTGCCGGCGTCTCCTAGAGGGTTTGGCACATAATAAATCTGAATGAATCTTTATTCAGTGGAGGTTAGGGTAACAGTGGAATCTTGTTTCAAAGAAGCGTTTGGTAGAACAGAGTCATTTCTCTGTCCGGTAGAGGCTTCTAGAAATGGTGCTTTATTGATTTGATTACAACACATTGTCTGCCACATGGAATTGTCTTCCAGAAATGTTTGCTCTGGTCCCTGTATCAGCCACTCTTTACTTGGAAAGGACTCAGCTGGGCAGGAGAAGCATTAGGAACAGAGGAAAGAGAAAGCGGGGAAGCCAGAGTGGAACCTGTCAGGATTCCTCAGCCCCAGCACCGAGCGGCCGTCACCTTTTAATTATCCCCCTATTGCTCCGACGCCCTTAAATCCATGACAGCAAAACCAGATAAAACCCCAGGAATGCACAAGGGACCGGATGGGTCCGAGGGCCTGGAGACAGCCTGCGGGGAGTCCTTCCTTCTTCCCCCTGCAAAGCTCCTTTCCCTTTAGCCTCAGCACCCCTACGACACACTTCTTTTCATTTGTTAATTCACCTCAGAAAGACTGACTGTGTACGCTGTGTTTCCTCTAGCCTGGACACTTGAATTATAGCAATTTAACATTATAACATAATTCTACTGCAGTAAAGCAATTTGGGGCTGGTGGTGCTGATGGAGTGGAGGCTGGTGGAAGTGAGGAGCAGGACATTTACTGTAATGGATTTTTTTCTTTATTCATTTAGCATAAAGCCATGCTGGTATGAAATCTTATTTAAATATTTTAAATGGAGAATTGGTGTTACTTAATTCCACCAGTTAAAACTACTGTTTAAATATGTATCTATATGATGCTAAAATAACTAGTTAAAAGTTTAAAAAAGATGAGAGAAGTCTGGTTGTTATGGGCTTGTATTACCCAGATAATGAATTTGGGTAATTTTTCCCTCCTTACTAAATTGACAATTTTTTTAAACTCAAATGAGTGAATTGATTATTTGTTTGAATAACATGGAATTAAAAGAGGTCTAAATATTTCAGTAGTCGTTCATTACTGAAGAAAACCATGACTTGGGGCAAATTGTCCATAAAACGAGGCCCCTGGCTGACTCTGCGGTAAGTCTCAGCTGAGGAAATGGGGAGCAAAGAAAGAGATGAACTTAAAAGTTCTCCTTGTCAAACGGCTTCTCCACCATGGTGTAATGAAATTGGGTAATTTAGATTCTTGAATGAAGTAAAGACAGCTTTCTTATCATCAGACAGCTCTTTTAAGGCAGGACATGGATTTCCCAGCATGCATCTGACTGTCACACATCTCTGTTCAGAAGCAAGCAGACACCTGCTGCAGACACCTGCAGTGGCTTTAAAATTGATCTAAAGCAGGCAGTACTTCCTTTCAGTTCTTGTATGTGGTAGTGATTGGGGGTATGATTAACTGCCTCGTGCCTCCTCTAGCCACGATGTTAGGCCTTTGGCATTTATGGAGATAACATAGGCAGTTTCACCTACTTAGGGGGCACCCTAAAAGCCCATGATATGTATGATTTGTAATCTCCAGCAGGCCCCAAACTCTGAAATTTCATCTTGTGTGTGGGAACAAGCCCCTTCTGCCGTGAATGAACCGCCCAGCGACCTCGGTGCGGTTCCCTTGTTCTTCATGCTCCCTGATCGACGAGGCCGGGAACTCTTGTCAAGTGATCAACCTTTGGTCCCTTGGGCAACGGACTTCCACACAAAGTCACCTGAGAGTTGGATGGAAATGGTAAGTTCTTCGCCAGCAAGTATTTTTATACAATTTTCAATACTGTATTTTTAACCTTATTAATTTATTAAGAAGCCGGAAGAGGCTTTTAGGCTTCTCAAGTGCACTTTCCTACATTTTAGAGGGTGTCATATGTTACAGTGGTATTTAAGAATTTGAGAATTTGTTAAATAACCACTTGGGGTCATAGATTTGGATTTTCCTTTTTGCTGTGCTTAGGGTATCTTGGAAAATATCTTTTGCACTATCTTGCTGTTAGAACTAATAAATATTTATGACTTGTTTTTGGACAAGCAATTAGATGGACAGTATTGAGATGAGTGACATAGCATGTAATAGTAAGTGAATGACATAAACTATATGTACAGTGTCGTTAAGCTGCATAGCAGGTTCATAAATGAATGGGCATATGCCTTGATCAGAAGAACTTAGAAATTAAAAGCATCAGGAGGCAATTACCCCAACTGCAAAAGCGCTCCTCCCCGCAAGGGCAGGCTGGCTGCAGGTTAAGCGTCAGGTGCAGGTGGTGTCCGTTTGGTTAACTGAGACTGTTCTGTCGAGTCAGGACAGCCCACTTCCAAGCAGCTCTTCCTTTTCACCCCCACGTCTACCGCTTCATTTTCTTTTAGACGCCTTCCTTCCACTTTGTGTATCCCAAAACCGACGTAACAGCTGGATGGGAAGGCGGAAGGAACCAAAATGCAATAAATGTCTTCTCTGTTTTACATACATTATCTCGTCTAATTCTCAAGACACCCTCCGAAGTGAGGGGCCGACAGCTCCATTGTGCAGACGATGCTCAGAAATGTCAAGTAACTTGCTCTAAGCAGCACAGCAAGAAGGGAGACAGGTTTACATCTGTGAGGACAGAGCTTCCACGACCTACCCCGCAGCCTCCAGCTGGGAGGGATTTGAGAGATTTGGCCCGTTTGGTTGGATGAAGGCCATTTTGTGGCCTTGACCCTCCTCCCCTCAAAATCTGACCACACTGTTTCATTTGTAGTGAGTTTCCGTGATACACTGAAAAATCTTGTTGAATTATGGAACATACCTCTCACACAAAGCAAGGAATATCTGATGACTCTTTTTCCGGTGTCTGTGAATGCTGGAGTTTAGGGTCATGCTTGCAGTAAGTGCACTTCCAGGAAAGCTACTCTTTTTATGCATGCCGCCTTATTCTTTATTTTCAAAATAATCCCAGACATCTTAACCCAAAGCCATACATACATCTAGGCTATAATTTAAAATTTATCACTATGCTATCCTTGTGAAAACTTTCAACTCAATTTTTTTCCCCCTCAACTATGTCTAATACCACTATTACCTCCTAACTGTGGATTGAAATAGCCAAGTCGTTAGGATGTCTGAATTAACATCCAAAATACACTGATTTTCTTCCAGGGTTCCCATATCTATTATTGTTAAAACATACAACTTTTAAAACTCAAATGGTTTTCCCAAGCCAATTCTCTAATCATAGATATAAATTTCACTCCATTAAGGAAAGGAAACCAGGCAGTATGACTAAAGTTAGGAATATGATCACATTTCAAGGGAGGGAAAAGAAAAGATTAGGTGTGGAATTCTTTCCACTGCTTTTGCTTGTGAAACACGGTTAAAATAAAACCCTGCTTTCCTGCACATGGAAAGCGAGAGGTTAGCTTTAGGAGTGGAGGCTGCCGTCTGTCACTCTGATTTGGCAGGGAATTTTGCAGAGAGCGCCTCCTGCTTTTCCTTGGAATGGATTGAGGGGCTTGTGGGACTGGCCAGAGCCGAGGGGACAGGTTCTCCTCCTTTCTGTTTGTTAAGGTGGTTGGACATTAAGCAGTTGTGTTTTCTCTCATGAAATACCTGTTGGATATTTATGAGTCCTCTGAGCAACAGCAGCCCCCAGAACTTGTGATACCCGGGCGGTCCTATAAATAAGGAAAGGGGGCGTGGGAGGAATGTCTAGTTCCATAGGCTATGGATGGCAGGTTCTCTGGTATTCTTTTGATTGTTACTCCTGAAAATACCTCAGCCCCTCAAGGGTTGCTTTTTAATGTTTATCAAGATTTTTCTTTATAGAAGACTGTTTCCAACCTATTAGACTTGCTTCTTTGCTGTTTTTAAAAGCTCAGTCATGTTCAACTATCTTTTAAAAATTGAACCCTTCTGCTATCTGTAGTGAGAACATAGGACAGTTTGCCACCCCCATCACACCGACAAGCACACATTTCCTCTGAGAGTATTCTGTAAGATGCACGTTCTTGATCTCGTAGGAATAGCCATGTGTATGTGGCTCTATATAAACATACATTTTGAAAAGTGTACACAGTGATATAAAGTAATTTTTGATGTCTGTCTTTATAGACGATGTCCATTTATATAGGTTGAATTTGAAATAGGTCAGCATAGTTAGCAGAGAAGAAAAAATCTTTCAAAGTTCTAGTGAGTCAAAAAGGAAGGCAAGATAAGTCAAATTTTAAATCTGTATTTTTGTTATTGGTAGAAATGAGAATTATTGGAAATATGACTTTTAGGCAGCAGAGCAATAATAATTATTAAAGTTAAAAAAGAACATATTCTTCAACCCAGCAATCCTGCACTCATTCTGTATCATATTAAAAAACATCTATTGTTATGACCAGTGGCTCTCTATCATGTCACTCTTTTAATTGTCGATATAAGACTTACTGGCATTGTCTCCTGTTTTTCTTGTTCTTCATTTATGCTTTCATTCATTTCTTCTCCCGCCAGCATGTGAGCTATGCAAGAACAAGGACTATGTCTCACTCATCAGTGGAACCCTAGCCTCTGGAATAGTCCCTGGCATGGAGGAGGCTGTCATTAAATGCCTGTTGAATGAAGGGGCTAAAACGCCCATAGATCGGGATGCATGTCAAGGATATTTACTGTAGTGGCAGAAAGGGTGGGATCAAGAGAATGCCCACTAGTGAGGGGCTGGCTGGGAGCCCACTGGGTGGGCTCTAAGCAGTTCTGTGTAGACCTTAAGGACATGACTCTAGCATCAGGCTTCCTGGGCCTTCATCCCTATACTCATCTTAAATGTATGATGAGTGACCTGGGGAAAGGCTTTAAGCTTCTATGTCTCAGTTTTTGTCTCGATAAAATGAGGACAACAGGGATACCAATCTCATACAAGGTTTTTGTGAGAATTACGTAATACGGGCAACTTGTATGGGAGGAGTCCCTGGCATATCATAAGTATTCAGTAAATATTAGTTATTTCATGAAATATTAAAGAGAATGAATTAAATAGCATTTAACTTGGAGGAATTTCCATGATGCACTGTTTAGAGGGCAAAATATGATGCAAAGAAGTATATGTAATGGGGGCTACTTTTGTAAATCCAACAATGATAATGAAAATCCTATATATGTGTATGTTTAATATGCTTATAAGAGCATAAAGTTACAGAAGACATATATAGTCCTAAAAAGCTGGGTGTGGGGAGAGCAAAACTCAGGGGTGGGGGAGGAGGAGGGAAAGCTGAAAGACAACAAAATGTTTCAATAATAAGATATTCACATTACTAACACATTACCAAAACCATGATTAAAATAACAAAATATATGTATGTATGTATATATACATGATAATATGCTTATAAAGTGAGTTTCTAGATATTAATGGTGGTTTTCTCAGGGGGTTGAGACTCCAGGATTTCTTCCTTATACTTTGATGTATTTGAATTTTGGTAATAAGCACATGTTATTTATATAGTTAGGAAAAACAATAAGCTATTTTTACCCTAAGGGAGAAAGCAAACAGCAATACTTATTTATCTAATTCTCTATTAAAGGGAGAGAGACAGCATTTAGTTGGATGTGTCTCTCTAGTTCCAGAGTTTTCAGAGCCTGGAGAGTTGTCAGCACCCAATTTGGAAGGGTCATTTGGCCCATGGTCTGAGTACAAGACGAATTGAGTTTTTGGTGAATTGCATGCCTTCTACCTCAATCCCCTCATTTTGGAAAGGTGGACTCAAATTTAAGGGAATATAAGAACCAAAGGTGTTGTAAATACAGGCAAATGGATCACAAAATTGTTGAAAATGGGAGCGAAGGGAATCACAAATAGCCATATCTGCAAATAATTCAGCCATAGGAGGCTCTGTGGACCCCAAATCTAGAAATTTTCTTAAAATACCCCTTGACTCATGTGAAAGCTTTGTTCAAAGACGTGTGTTACCTTTGTATCACTTACGAGATTGAGTTGACATTCTTTTGGCCAGTCTTCAAGGTTCTCGATACCTTTGCTAAGTTTCTCTCCCTCTTTCTTTCCGCTGGCTCTCTGCTTTAGTCGGTGTGGTCTTCCCAGGGTCCCTCAAAATCTCTCCTTCCCTTATTCATGCCCTTCTCCCTCCTTTTCCCTTTTCTGAATCTTACTCATCCCTTAAGTCTTGGCTCAAGTCCACCTGCTCTGAAAGGACTGAATTATTCTTGTCCCCAGGGATTTCTCTGCCTCCCTCCCCTGTTTTCCCACTGAATGTATCATTACCTTCACTGCCTGCGGTCACTTAGCACTCACCGAGTGCTGCCTTAAACAGTTATCTTGCCTCATATGCAAATTTTTCTCCTTCCTTCAGCTGGAAAACTCCTTGAGGATAAGCTTGTTCCTTTTCCTTTCTTGTATTTCTACAGTTCCTAACACGTTGCCCAGGGTACAGTTGACATGCAGTAAATATTTGCTGATTGATAGATATGTATAGGTATTTCTGAAAACCAAAAATACATAGTTATCCCATAATTAATGTATGTGTTGAAACTCTTATGTAGAAACCAGCTTATTTGCATATAAGCTTATCTATCTAGATGAGAATGCCTGCCTAAACATAGAAAAAAACTTCAAGAGCCTTTCAAATCCTCAAAAATGTGTGTGCAGTGATATGAGTCTACATTTGCCATAAGCAGGATGAATGAAAAATGAAACTAAGTGAGAATCATTTAATTTTTGAGAGCTGTAAACAGTTAAATATGAATAAGGAAAATGGTAGTTAACACTTGTATAGCTTTCATTATGAGCAAGTTTGTCTAAATACTGACATATATGTACTCATTTAATCCTTAAAACAACCCTTTGAGGTAGGCACACTATTCTTAGCCCCATTTCACAGAGGATGAAACACAACTGATTAGCTCCTCATGCACTGAGCTTCTTTAGGCCGTTTAATTGAAATCTGAATAATTTTATGATTTTTGACATGTAAGTTTATCTACATGGCTAGATCTGCACAAAGGACAAAAACCTGTAAACCCGTACACTCGATCTTTACAGAGGACATGACTATTATTCTGCTTAAGGTGAGATTTAGAAGTGATGGAGTGGGTTTAAAGAAAAATTAGCCAATATATCCCAGGGAAAGTTTCCTGAGGCAGACATCTTCCGAAGAAGCTATTCATGTTTAACTTGAGAACTCTGTGACTTTTGGAATGTTTTTAAAAAGAGTCAGTGTGTGATTCCTAGAAGAAATTCCATCTCCCTTATTAATAGTTACATCTGGTTTTAAGCGAAAGGGAGCTGCATTATCTACCTCTTTCAAATGATCTTGGCTGTGGATGATTATGAGTTTACCCTCAAAGTCTATTAGCAAAAGGTGCTCAGAATTTTCTAACAGTTTCCAAAGGGAATTTCAAGAAAGGAGTCCAAAAATGTGGGCAACTTCTTGTTACTCAAATTCTAGAAAGACCAAGCCGTTACCCGAGGTCATATGGCTACTTAGGGGCAGAGACAGGCTGAGGCTGCAGGGCTTTTTGACGCCAGTCCTGTTTTCTGCTGCACTGCAGTACAACTGGGGTCTCAGTAAGGAGCTGATGGGCTGGCCCTGGAGGTGGTGCTGGGGGAGAAGGGGGTCGTCCGTCTTGAGGACTGGAGATGGGGTGAGGCATTGACCTGAGGTGATACATGGGGAGCAGGAGATAGAGTGTAAAGGCAGTGAAAACTGAAAAATGGGTTAACCTTTGTGGTCTGTTTAGCTGTTGTGTGAGGGGAAGGAGGGTACTGGACTTCTGTTATGTTCTTTACTAAGAAGAGGGAATCAGTTTCTCATGAGCCAACCTTGAAGGCCTAGAAACTCTTAAGCCCGGGCTTCATCCAATTTTGTGGACCCTAAATATTATAATGGCTAACATGTAAATGTTTGTTGTACATCGGAAATTATTCTATGTACTTTACATATATTGCATATATTATATTTACATACATACTATGGTTTTCAAAGACAGCTTGAATTTATTCTGCAGTTCTTTTCATCTTTAGTGTGTATACCACTAAGGATGTTGTAATTCTCACTTGACCAACACCAAGTGCAATGGTGTATTTTTTCCATTTATACACTGGACCTGATTCCAATGTGTGTAAGTATGTGGAAAGGGGTCTTCCCACACATAACACCAAGCAATTCTCAAACACCAGCTGTGTTTTGGAGAACTCATCTCAATTCCGATGCTATCTGCCCAGAGACAGCACCTGATACCCAGGTTAAGGGCTCCCTCCTACAGGACTGCCCTCTACCAAGCCCTCCAGATGCTGGTTGCAAGCCCCAGGCAGTTCCCTGTGCTTCTGACCTACCAGCTACAGATTGGCGGTTCCCACAAACTCCCCCTTAGGTCCTATTAATTTGCTAGAGCGGCTAACAGAACTGAGGAAACCATGTTTACCAGTTTAATAAAGGATACCGTAAAGGATACAAGTTAAGAGAGGAAGAGAGACATGGGGCAAGGTCCCAAATAAAGGAGCTTCTCTCCTCATGGAGGTGTTCTGGTTGCCCCACCTTAGAAATTCTCTCTGACTGAGAAGCAGGATCCAACCGTGCAGGGAACAAACAGCCTTTCCCAGGGGTTGTGTGAGGGCTTCACTGCACAGTCATGACTGACTAAATTATTGGCCATTGGCTGATTCAGCCTCCAGCGCCTGCCCTTGGGCGGGGGTCCAAAAGTCTCTCATTAACATGACAAAACACCTGTTTAATCTTTAAGACTGCAGTGTTCTCAGGAACTGTGAAGACCAAATATACCTGGGAATTTGGTCATATGAATGACCAAATATGTATTTCTTATTATATCACAGATGTACAAATTGCTATCTTTTAAAATCTCTTGAAACAAATTCTTCTCTGTTTAATCTGTCAACTTGCTAGTTGGGTAAATTTGTTTCATTTTGCTTTAAAGTTGTAGTTAAATATAATTTTGTTTTAAAGTCATGTAAAACAAGGTATATTCAGAGAAGTCTGACTTCCATGTCTGTCTCCCCCCTCCTCAGGTAATTAAAAAAAAACTTAATTGTTTATCCTTGTTTAAATTTTTAAAATTTTATTTTTGTATCCTTAATCTATAATTACATGTGCAACATTATGGTTACTAGACTCCCCACTTTATCAAGTCCCCACCTCATATCCCATTACAGTCACTGTCCATCAGTGTAGTGAGATGCTATAGTATCAGTACTTGTCTTCTCTGAGTTGTACAGCCCTCCCTGTGCCCCCCCAACATTATGTCTGCTAATCGTAATGCCCCTTTTTCCCCTTATCCCTCCCTTCCCACCCATCCTCCCCAGTCCCTTTCTCTTTGGTAACTGTTAGTCCATTCTTGGGTTCTGTGAGTCTGCTGCTGTTTTATTCCTTCAGTTTTTTTCTTTGTTCTTATACTCCATATATAAGTGAAATCGTCTGATACTTTTCTTTTTCCACCTGGCTTATTTCACTGAGCATAATACCCTCTAGCTCCATCCATGTTGTTGCAAATGGTAGGATTTGTTTTCTTCTTATGGCTGAATAATATTCCATTGTGTATATGTACCACATCCTCTTTATCCATTCATCTACTGATGGACACTTAGGTTGCTTCCATTTCTTGGCTATTGTAAATAGTGCTGCGATAAACATAGGGGTGCATGTGTCTTTTTCAAACTGGGCTGCTGCATTCTTAGGGTAAATTCCTAGGAGTGGGATTCCTGGGTCAAATGGTATCTCTATTTTGAGTTTTTTGAGGAACCTCCATACTGCTTTCCACAATGGTTGAACTAATTTGCATTCCCACCAGCAGTGTAGGAGGGCACCCCTTTCTCTACATCCTCGCCAACATTTGTTGTTGTTTGTGTTTTGGGTGGTGGCCATCCTCACTGGTGTGAGGTGATATCTCATTGTGGTTTTAATTTGCATCTCCCTGATGATTAGAGATATGGAGCATCTTTTCATGTGCCTGTTGGCCATCTGAATTTCTTCTTTACAGAAGTGTCTGTTCAGATCCTCTGCCCATTTTTTAATTGGCTTATTTGCTTTCTTTTTGTTGAGGTGCGTCAGCTCTTTATATAACGAATGGCAGGCTGCTTATCGCCGTGAGGGGCCCCGGGGCAGCTTCTCCCTGCAGGGGGTCAGGGGGCCCGAAGTTCCTCAAGACTCCCAGCCCGCTGGGCCGAGTGCACTGGGACAATTTTATTCAGCTGTTGGGCCCTTGTCCCTTTAAGACATTTAAAAAGCACCTACTGTTCTTTTGTTCCAGGGGAGCCGGCTGTGGGGACCTGCTCGCAGTCTCTGTCTCGGATCCTGCCCTTCCGTTTCTCTAATCTCCACTACACCGTGCGATGTGTGTCAGTGCTCCCGCTGCAGACCACCAGGGCTGGTTACTTGGCAGGCCCGTGCTTCCACTCCCTCCCCACTCTGACTCTTTTCCTCCTGCTGGTGGGCTGGGGCGGGGGGAGTGCTCGGGTCCCACGGCTCTGTATCTTACCAACTTCATGAGATGCTGAGTTCTTGCAGATGTAGATGCAGCCTGGCTGTTGTGCTGTATCTTCTGGTCTCTCTTTTAGGAATAGTTGTATTTGTTGTATTTTCACAAATATATATGGTTTTGGGAGGAGAGTTCCACCACCCTGCTCACGCTGCCACCTTGAGCCCCTCCCTTCTTTCTATTTTTTAATAGGGGCAATTATGGGTAGATATTGGTATCTCCCCACCTCCTCCACTTAGATAAATGTTAGCTTAATATACACATTTTCCTCCACCTTCTTCCTTTTTTTTTTTTAACAATTTTATAGCATTTATCGCAGCAGTCACTCCTTAGCAGCTTATGCAGACATTTCTCATCCCCTTGAGGGCTGCGTGGTTTATTCAGCCAGTCTCCATGTGATAGACACTTGAGTTGTTTCCAGTCTCATTTAAAGGTCTATCCACATGTTGATCAAAGCATAAAGACAATTATATGGCGGAAAAGTCCTATTCCAAGAAAGGGGCAAAATTAGACAAAATGTGTTCTACAACTGGGTCATTCTCCTATTCATAGTATGTAATGTAGGAGAATCATCCTTGTTCAGCAGTACTGGGCTTAGTGAAGTGATAGTAGGAGAATCCAAGACGTGTTGTTTCTTAGTGATCCAGGTGTTTCCCAGTCCTGGAGATCCAAACTGTTATAGTTCTGCCTTAACTTTCCAGATGTGGATGGTAATGTGCTAGGAGCAGCTCCTCGCTTTCAGAAGATCATGTGCTCATATACACACACAATTACTAATGTGTTATTCTTGGCCTCCTCTAGTTTTCTGTCTTTATCTATTTATCTATTACTTTTTAAAGAATGGATCTACTCCTGTGTATTCACGCATCAGTTCTATGTGAATGTCTCAGGTATCTCTCCATAAATCTCCAACCTGAGGCAGCTAAAATTAAATGTTTCATATTGGATAACTTGCATACAGTAGGAAAACATCTGCCCTACTGTCCATTCCTATTTTCAGTGATGCACTGTTCTCCCAGATTTAAGCCACTGGTGGTATATCTCTATTTAACCTTTGTACTATCTATTCTGACCAAGTCTCCTGGATTAGACATTGATTTGATTAGATATTGATACCTGGGGTTACATGAAAACTTGGACATGAAAGTCATATTCTAAAGAGATTCCTTATGAGGAGTCTGTATGAGCAGCAATTTGTCTTTGCCATGGGTCAGTGGGTTAGATAAAGATAGACGAGCGCATACTGGTCAAATGTGACTATTCGGAAGAAACATTGAATGTGTATAATAAAGCACTAGAAAAATGACTTAAAAAGCTGGAATAAATGAGATCCAATTAAACAGAAAAAACTGAATAAATGCCCTAGGCAGTCTTAAGAGAGAGTGTGACATGATGTGAGAGGGGTTGAAACCAATTCCCAGCAGAAACACTAAAGTGCCGGCTGTGATAGTGGGAATGAGGTCAACAGAGAAGAATCATGGTGAGCCTCCAGTCGTTTATAGGCTCTCCTGTAGAAGGATCAGAACTGTCAATCTTGGAAGGCTGTGGGAAGCAGCACCAGGTCCAGGAGGTGATAGACACGTGTACCATACAGGGCTCCACAGGGAAGCAGGGCCAGCCTGAGTGCGGGCTGAGGTGTTTGTTACAGGAATTAAACCTTACACAGTTGTGGGAGGATCATGGGAAATGAAGGTCCAGAAAGGGAGTTGGAGGATCAGAGAAGGAGTCGCTCCCTTAGGAAACGAGTGAAGCGCTGGCTTGTAGGGGGCTCCGAGAAGACAAGCCCGTGTGCCTGCTCAAGTGTGATTATGGATGGGGAGCCTGTGGAGTGGCTTCGGGAAGCTGTCGCCCTGGATAGTTAGAGAAGGTCTGCAACCGAGTAACTGGTGGTAGATCCTGGTGGTCAGCGGGCTCACGGTTGAGAGCAGAGCTAACTGCGGAGTCGAGGAGAGAGAGGACGTGACCTTCCTGCTCCTCTGCGTCTTTCTGTCACCCCGTCTGACTTCTGCCTCTCAAATCTTGCCCCAGGTCCTCTTAGCAGCTCCAACCCAGAATCCTCCAGAGAAGGGAATTCTGGGAAGGGTGATTACAGCCTTACCACATTGTTGACTCTAGCCCCCCAAAATAGCAGGATTCTGCTTAATAAAAGGAAGAGGTAAAGAGATGATTTACCATCTGTCCAAGTGTGAGATCATGTCTGGAGATAGTGAGGAAATGCCCACCTGGTAGGGATATTGCAGATGGATCCAAGCGCAGGGAATTTAGTCCGGCTGGAGATTATGAGGAACTTCCACATGCTGCCACCATCCAGGCTACCCGCCCACCTGCACGGGACCCTCTGGACTCTACTGTTTAGTTCCTCCACCCCTCTCCATTTTCTGGGGAGCGGTAGTTAAATTTAGAGATGGATCTCATTTGTGTTCGATTAGTATTGTTTTAGCAAGAAGAATCCCAAAGATGTGACTAGTAGCTCTTGTCTCTGTTTTTGTGATGTCGTGGCCGTGGATGAGCATCCCTTCATTTGGGGAGAGCCAAGTCTTCTTCCCGTCGTCCCCTCTTGGCTTTCCTGTGAAGGATGACCAAGCCCACACTCTCCGGGCCAGAGAGGGTGTGCCCTGCAGAAAAGGGATCATGCACACGTGTTCTTACGAGCACGTGTGTCTCTGTGTCGAGCATGCCCACGTACGTAGCCTTGTCCAGATGAGTTACTCTGAGTTAGTGCAAGAGAGGCCTAGGGGGCGTTTCTGATCGGCGCCACTGGACACCAGCCCCAAGAAAGCAGGAGGAGGAAGAGCAGGCCTGCAGCGAGCATGTGTATTGTAAACATCTACACCCCTGGGGAGCAAGGATATCATCCTGTATACTTTATTTTCGTGCTGTGTTTTTGTACTCTGCCTCCTGAGGATAAAACCAAATCCCCCCATTCCCACTGCCCAGCAAGGGAGGGCGGGGCCGCAGAAAGGGGGAGCTAGGGAGCGCCGCACCCTGGCACTGGGGGGTCAGGCCTCCGTGCCAGGCCAGCCCGGGGGGCTGGATGGGGCGGCTTTGATGCTTTCGCTTTATGGAAGTCCATAAATGCACTTCGGTGGAGATCATACAGGAACCCAACTAGTCTGGAAGCTAAATCACCTGTAATGTCTTGACGGAGATTTTCTCCTGCAGAGATGGAACGCACCCCTTTGCCGAGGTGGAGATGCCAGGTATTACAGTGTCTGAAACTGTTTTTCACTTCAGAATGTGTTTTTACTGCCTTCACAAGTTAAAAAAGTCCTGTTTTTCCCTCGTTTCCGATGGTTTCAGAATTATCCCCTGAAATAAGGCTGGATTTTTTTTTTCTGCTTTAGAGTTTCTCCACAACAAAACTTCCCAACGCAGTGGAAGGCGTGATATGGGTAGGAAGGAGGGAACCTAGAGTGTCTTTCGGAGAAACGCTGCAGTCGCTCAGAGAAAGAGAAGGTCCTGCCTAAAGACATCTTAGCACAGTAGAAACTCTTGGATTTTTCATTCTGTTAGTTCATACATATGAAATTGCTATTTTTTTAAATGTAAAAATGGTTAACTACTGGCTGTTTCATATGGTTCAACCTCTATAAAGATAAGTTCAGCCATCTTTGGCATTAATGGATCCAAGCTCTTACGAGACAGATGAGGAAATGTACTCTGTTGGAAGAGGAGATTAGGGAATATCCTGATTTAAAGCACAACCCTGTGATCTCCTAGTATTTATTCTCTTACAGAGAGTGTTGCAAGGCATTCCTAGGCCTCAGGTTTCTTAGGCCATTACTTGGAAGGTGATTTAGTCCCTTAGTGTATGAATGTGTCCCCACAGGCGGGAGGAGAATTGGATGGCACAGAGTGACCAGCGGGCGCGAAAGGAAGCCGACCCTCTGTCTGGTGGTGGTGTTTAGAGCTCGGAGCCTCACTGGGGGTCATCACTGAGCAGATTTGGATAATTCGATCCAGAGATGATAGGGGCAGGAGCATATGAGTCATACTTATGTAATTTTTAAGAGAGTAGGTATTACTTTTAAAAAAGGCTAATTTGTGAATTTACTATGCAAAATCTAACTTTTGGTGAATTGGATGTCTGGGTCGGCTGGCCAGTGCGTTCCCACTTGAGGATCTGACTTAGAGCAGAAATATGATGAATATGGTTTGAGTTTCACTGGATGGTTTTAAAAGTGCATTTTCTTACAGCTATGGTATTCTCTGGAATAATTTTTCTTGACTGAAAAAAAAAAGATACTTGCCAAGTAGGCAACCTATTTTAATTAGCCCTCAGCAAGGTTTGAGAGGGTCACCATCTTTGCTGGGGTCAGCAAATCACTACTAAATGTCTTTCTTGTCTCATTTTCTCCCTCTTTTATATTTAAGATACATTTTCTCTGCTTATATTATTATACTTCCCAATTATTTCAAAACACTTCACATGTTATGATTCTCAAAGGTTCCAGATTTTCCAGATGGTGAATTCCTTGGGACAAGAGTTGTGATTCAGGGAAGCACGCACACGCTGGAAAAGGCATGCCCTTTGAGGCAGAGGGGCCTTCTTTCACATTGTGGCTACCTTTGACCACAATTTGTGTGTTCATGAATTGGGAAAGTTGCTTAATTGTTCTGACCTACCTTCAATTTCTTAATCTGTAAAAAAAACAAAAAAACAAAAAACACCTGCCTAAAAAATCTCATGGGAATTGATTGAAGTGGGTGTGAAGGCATTTTGGGCTGAATATCTGGCATCAGGTGCTGAATAAAGATCGACTTCATTGACTCCTTTTGCCTTGATCTTTGTAAGGTGTTGTATATCATATACACCAGGTAATTCATTTTATTTCAGGTGGCTTTGCCCTTGATGAGGTACAGTGACACACCTTACTGTTGGTGGTGCACTATCTCCAGACCACATCGTGAAATGGGCTGCTTTTGGGAAGTCATCTTACTAACCAGTGCCTGTCAATATTCTGTATGTAACAGCTACCATGAGAGGGGGAAAAAAAGGTCATTTACTTTATGGAGAAGAGCTGTGATTGTTATATTGTCATTGTTGGCAAGTTTTATGCACATAAAAATTGCAGTAGCTCTTGCTGGGACTTCCTCAGCTTCCTCCGCAGTTGTGTGGCTTAGCGGAGGATGGCCCCTTTTCATGTAGCCTCTGTCTGAGGGTTACTTTTATGGGCATGTAGTACTTTATGCATTGAGTTAGCCACTCAGTGCCTGCGTACTTTTAAATGGTTGGAGCCAGTGAAATCATTTTGAAATAAATCTGTCTTGGGCAGTTTATGGCAATTTCTCTTTGAGTAACAGATGGTTTAAAATCTGACCTAACTTTACTTTTTCTTGCCTATGAGTTCTTTCCCAAACTTTATAAAACTAAGAGGTTTTTAATTTTTTTAAAAGTCCCTGTGAAGATAAAAAATGCAAGATAATGTGTCCTTGAGATTCCTTTACCAAGGTTTCAGAAGAAATCAAAACAAAACAGAACAACTAAGAAGTTTCTTTGTTAAAAGCCTGGAAAATACAACTTTTGGATAGATTTTTGGGAGACCTGTTTTGCATTAAAATACCAAATGAAACGAAATGATGG
Source organism: Phataginus tricuspis (assembly GCA_029783875.1). Classification (NCBI taxonomy): domain Eukaryota; kingdom Metazoa; phylum Chordata; class Mammalia; order Pholidota; family Manidae; genus Phataginus; species Phataginus tricuspis. The sequence goes on along the minus strand of JAQQAC010006877.1, from coordinate 28,378,677 downwards.
ATTGTTTTGGCACCATTCAGGTTGAGCTTATGTGATGAGAACTGTACATAGAAGACAGCCAGTTATTGTCACAGTTGACAGATTTTTGGGTACCGGCTACTTGCTCAGTATAGCAAAGTCCCAGGGGTGAGGAGCTTTTCCAAAATTCTTGTGCCAGGAACGGTGCAAGCTTTGCTGTAACAGAGCCTGACATTATCTTTCCAGTTCCATAGATATCTCTAAGTTGTGGTCTGCCTGGCACACCGAATTAGTTCCTGTGACTTTCTGTGCAATGTATTACAATACTGACATGGTTTAATTTTACTTTTTGCAAGTTTGAAAGTCGCCTTAAAATATTGGTTGGATTGATGCAGAGGTTTTCCCGTGGAGCAGATACCTTATTAGGCAAGGAGAGATGAGTCCTAGGAAAAGCAAGCTGACTAGTTTCTCTGTAGTATGGGTTAATTCTAGGGGTTTTCTGAGAGATAATCCTGGAAAGGTATTCTGGGGACATATTTAGAAGGCTGTGAGTGCCAGAATAAGGAACTGGTACTTAATTTAGTTAATTTTTTTGGCAGTGTGGGTCAATTTTAATCTGATGAAACACTTGCTGGAGAAACTAAAGATGATCTAGGGGAGAGATGAGGGTGAATTGGGTGGAGGTGATGACAGGAAACGCACTGAGACAGATTGCCTTAATTCTGTCACATTACAATTAATACACTTGTAATACAATGTGACACACGTCACTAATGGAACATGTTGTAAACCTCTTGATAGAAATAACAGGCCTGACAATAAATCCAAGGTTAAATGAGGAATAGATGTGTTCAATAAATATCCATGTTTGCTAGGTCATATGAGGCAAGGTTAGCACCACAAATTTGCATACCTGGATGGAGAGGCAACTGAAAAATGATTATTGAAGTCACTGCAAACCTAATAATCCGTTTTTTAAATCTTCATTCAGCACTGCACAGTTTTAAAATTTACTCTTTTAACCTCATTTCATCTTCATGACATTTTTACCTCATTCCATCTTTATGAAAGTCCTGAAAGGTACCTCCTAGTGTCCTTATTTTGCAGAAACAGAAATAAAGAGGGTAAGTACTTTGCCCAGAGTATAAAGGTGGCAGAAACCAGACCCTCAATCCACGTTTCCAGAGCCCTTGTCCACTCCTGACATTTTTTCTCCTGCCTCAGCTGTACCCGATGACCCATTAATTTGCAATTTAATGAACTTGTTTACTAATATTGCCTGTTCACCATTTTCATCAAGGGAGTGTTTAAAATCCTCTAGCCCTCTCTCTTTTCTGCTTAAGCTTCTAAGAGCAGTATGGGAATTGCATCACGATTCACTTGCTCATTCGTGTCGGCCCTGAGTAAGAAGAGGATGTAGGCATGTTTGGATTAAACATATTTGAATGAACCCCTATAGCACTTCCAGCGACAGGTCAGAACCTTTAAGTGCTGAATAAATGTTAGTGGATGAGCAATGTTCCTGGGAATAAAAAAGAGGCCTAGGAATGTGCCTTAAATGGAGCATTAAATGATCCCCTAGTGGCTTGATAGTCAGTGTGCTTTTCTTAGTGCCTCTTTTATGGCAAGGTCTGGGGGATCGCTCCTTGAGTTTTATTGTTTGGAATATTTGATATGTTATTTGAAGTGAATTGAAAGCATTCCTTGAAATGTTTCTTTCTGGTCTCTTCTATCTTTCCATTCAAAATATAATTCTCAGCTTAATTTACAGATTAATTCCTGACTTTCAGCTGAGCTCAGGGAGACATGATTTAAGGCTTGTCCGTGAGTTGCTATAGGAAACACCTGATTCTGGTGACGTGCTCCCATACTTCTAGCCTGACTCTAAGCCAGAGCCTGATTTCATAAATGGAGGGTCTTGGCAGGGGAGTGAGTATACTTTTCATGCAGGGAGGCATATTAGCATTTTACCCAGAGGGAGAACTGTGGCAGTTTTAAAAACACAACTGCACATTCATTAAGAGGTAGGGTCTTGTCACCTCTCCTTGAATCTGGATAGACCCATGAATACTTTGAAAAATAGAGTATAACAGAAGTGACGCTGTGAGACTCCCAGTGCTGGGTGACAAGAGGTCAGGCAGTTCCCACTTTGTTTACTTCAACACTTGCTCTGGAACCCTGAACTGCCGAGCAAGAGGTGACCAACCAGCCACTGTCATCCTGGAGAGGCCTCATGCAAGTGTGCTGGTTGACACTTTCCACTGAGTTCAGTCTTGCAGCCATCCTTGTCAAGGGGGGTAAGACATGGAAACGAGGCTCTTGTGGACCCTTCAGTGCAGCCACTAATTGAACACCTACAAATTACCTACACTGATATCACGTGAAACAGAAGAATCACCCAGCGGAGCCCTGTGTGAATTATGGACCCAGAAAATCATGACAAATAACGAAATGATTGTTGTTCTAAGCTACTACATTTTGAGATAATTTGTTAAGCAGAGGTGGTAAAGTGAACAGAATTGGGTGCCGGCAGTAGAAACAATTGAGAGAATGCCTACCTGTCCAAAGAATACTTTTAAGAATTAAGTGGTTGAGTAGTTACATATATGACATCTAGGCACAAATGGAAATATCTCTGCTGTTTTGAAAATAAGTGTGTGTGTGTGTGTGTGTGTGTGTGTGTGTGTGTGTGTGTGTATTTGTGGTTATATAGTAAAGATCAACCCTAGAGTGCATCACTATACAGATGATTCGTCTTTCTAATTCCTTGCCCTCCAGAAGATGATGTGCTAAATTCTTGCTACTCTTATTGTGGTCTGAGGGCCAGCAACATTGGTGTAAGTTAGGACTTTGTTAGAAAAGCAGAATCTCAGGCTCTTCCCCAGATTCTGAATCACAACCTGTAATTAACAAGATTCTAGGAGATTCCAGTGCACATTAAAGTTGGAGGGACACTAGTTTAAGCATTACTGCTCGCCATTATTACTGCTTCTGTTATTGTCACTACCACTAAAACTCAAAGATCACTTTTTGTACCATGTGCTAGTGATTTATATGCATTGTTGCATGTAATTTCATTCTCAGAATAACATTGCTACACAGAATTATCATACCTGTTATCTATATAAGGAAACTGAGGCTTAGAGACTTCAAGGACTTTTCCCAAAGCTGCACAGCTAGTGAGCACCAGTGACAGAAGTGGGACCAAGCCTGTCTGTTTCCAAAGCCTGCACACATCAGCCACAAGGATTCAAGTATAGTTTATTTGGAAGGTGCTCCCAGGAGATGCCTATATGGGAATGGGGAAGTGAAATGGAAGGGAAGGAGGAATCGGGTGCATTACTGAGCTAGTCATCTCTCTGGACAACTGGAACTTAATCTCCGGGGAACATTGGCAAATGATTTAGAACATGTATCTCAGGGTTATTCCACCTGAGCAATGAGGGAGCTGCAGTATCTATACAGTCACACACACACAGAGCTGCTTCTCGGGGTGCTAATTCCTGGGTGTTTCTGAGCAGCTGAACATGTGAACAGAGTGGGTTCAGGTGGTGACAGAAAGCTCTTAGGCAGAGAAATGCAGGTGCTGGCAGTTGGAAAAGAGGCCAGGGTTAGGGAAACAGGATATGGCTGGGGCACCACCAGTATTTGCTGCACTGTGATTGTGTGTATCTTACAGAAAGATTCCTCAGAAATGCATTTTCCACTTACTTATTTATTGGACCAACTATTACTACAGAGTTAAAGGAAATATATCCAAAATCCTTATTCTTAAGGTATTGGCATGTCTTTTCAGACCTTAAAAGAAAATCTGAGTAATGAGAAAGATCACATCAAATAACTTTAACTTCAGTTTTCATCTCATTGTGTTCTCTAGCAGCACTTATCTCTATACATGTGTATTGTTTTATTCTGTTTTTTAAATTTAATGTGTTATTAGCACTTTCTGAGGGGCTACCTAGGCTTTGAAAGGGCAATTATGCATGGCTCAGAGACATCCCATTGTGTGGCTGCCCCAGTGCATGAAACAGGTCTTCCACTGCTACATATTTAGGCTGAGAAACATATCTTAAGTGGCACAGATATTGGAATAGATACTTTTCCAGCCTGTGAATGCAGTTCAGTTTCTTCCAGAGTAACTGAGTTATATCCACAGGCTTTATTTCATTGAAGAAGTGTGTACTGAGTAACTTCTACATGCTGGGTTGGGTATAGTGGTAGGATGCAAAGGTGCAGGCAGTCTTGGTCCTCCAGGAGATGAGTCTGTTTGTGAGGCAATTGTAGAAAAGTTAAATAGCAAATGAGAAGTTAAATACCATTAGAAGAAATGCAGTGTGCCAGTGGGTACTAATCCTGGGCCATGTTTCACTGAGCTCAGAAGTGTCGATTTTACCAAAGGACACTGAATTTCTTCCTCATCTTGTAATTCCATAGCTCATATGAAGAAAATTCATATTGTTTCTAATGAGACTTATGAATGGGAAGGATCTTGGATCCTTAGGTGCATATTCAACAAGTGTGTGTTTATTGGGAATGATCAAGGAAGGTGTGAAAGTGTTTGGTGTTGGTCAGACATTGCTGAAGGCCCAGAGTTCCTTGTAGGTTTTCTTTCACCTGAAGCTGAGGTTTGAGCTCAGGGCCTTCAGGGTCTAGAGCCGCGCCCTTGATTCCAGGGCTGTACCTCCTGCTGAGAAAAATGAGGACAGAAGATTATTTGAGAGACATGGGGATGGATAAAAAAGGTTCTTGCAATATAATGCCAATTAGTACTCTAAATTAAAAAACCTTCAAGATTCAATTTATGTCCACTTTCTCTGTGAAATTTTCTTTTGGTTTTACTGTTCTCCAAACCTCTACATTACTTAGAGCTAGGATGTGTTATGAAAATATTTAAAAGTCAACTTCATATCATTAGACCTGAACCTCATTGCATCAGTGAAGTCTTATAACTAGAATACTATTCAGTGGCACTTCTGAATAGTTAGTAGAGAAATAGTGTGAAAGGCAGAAGTGAGTCTGTAACACCAACAGCTTCCTTTCTGTTCATCCAACCTATTCCCCTTGTTCTGTCTTTGGTGTTTACCTAATAATCAATACTATTATGTTGTTGCTAATTTTTTGTGTTATTTTTTTTTTGTCTCCTTAACTAGAAGGAATTCCCGCTAAGGGAAGCATCATATTTGGTAGTTCTTCTGTGATGTCCATAATATGGTGCATATTGATTAGTTGAGGATAAGTTGCCTGAAAAATGAGACATTTTATGGCCTCTGTGAATGCTTTGATACAGTTGGTATTCACTCAATATCAGAATACCTCATCTGTAGAAACAGTAATAAAACTTCCTACCCTTCCCGTAAAACCTTCCTAGCAAGTAGGTTAACAGTGGAACACTTTATTGTGGAATTGAAAATCCTCTTAGGAATGCCAGGTCCATGGCCCTCATAGTAAAGAACCCCCTAAGCATGTGTGTACACAAAGGTTGGCTGCGTAATCCTTTAACATGCTTTTCAACAGACTGGTTTCAGTGGGAGTGAGGAGCAGATTTTTAGTACTGAGCAGTTGTCTTGGTTGAGATACATGCCTATTCTAATAATTGATGTTTATAATAGAAATTATTTGAAAGACTAGTATCTGATTGCTCCACAAAGATGCATGTAATATATGTTTTCTAGTATGGTTTTCTTTCAAAGAAAGGAGTACTTAAATGATAAGCCTTTTCTTTTAGTGGTTTGGGGGATGTGCAAAAAATCTCCTTGTCTGCCGAAAATTACTTAAATAATTTTCATATACAAATTTAGATTTCCTACTACCAACTTTTAAATTACATTATTCTAGACATCTTTTGGACTCATCTGAAGAGGTAAAAGTATAAAGCAGCAGCGTAGTAGACTTAAATCTCAAAAACCTTATTCAAAGCAACTGTTTTTTTTTCTGTATGAGATTTCTATTCATTAAAAATATTTATTAAACAGACTGGGGGAAAATATTTGCAAATCACATATTGACAAAAGACTCATATCCAGACTATAATAAAACTCTCAAAACTCCATAATAAGAAAACAAACTCTCCAAATATGAACAAAGTATTTGAAGAGACATTTCCAAATGTACCAATGGCAAATAAACACATTAAAAGATGCCCAATGTTATTAGTCTCTTGGGAAATGCAAATTAAAACCACAGTGAGATACCACTATATGCTTATTAGAATGGCAGGAATAAGGAACTGACAATATCAAGTGCTGGTGTAGACGAGGAGAAACTGGAATTCAGATAGTTGTGGGATAGTGAGTTGAGATAGTCACTTTGGCAAACAGTTGGACAATTTCTTCTAAAGTTACACAGACATTTACTATGTGACCCAGTAATCCCATTCCTAGTTTTATCTGAAGAAAATAAAAACTTATGTTCACACGAAAACCTGAGTGTGAATGTTTATAGCTGCTGTATTCACAACTGCCCCAAATTAGAAACAGCCCAAATGTCCCTCAACTGGCAAATGGGTAAACAAATTAGTATATTCATAAATGGAATAATACTCAGCAATTAAAAGGAAAGCATTGCCTCAGAATTAACATGGAAGCATCTCGGATGCATTATGCTAAGTGAAGGAAGCCATCTCAAAAGGCTGCAAACTGTGTATTTCATTTAAATGTGCAGAACTTATATATGGGAACAGAAAACAGAAAAAAAAAGTGGTTTTCAGGGGTTAGGGGTGAGGGGAGGGGTTGACTGCCTGGTAATGGGAGAATATCTGGGGCCGTGGAACTGCTCTATACCTTGATTGTGGTGGTAGTTAAATGATTGTATGTGTTTGTCAAAACTCATGGAACTATACACTAAAAAGTGTGTAGTTTACATATGTACATTACATCTTCATACAAAAAAGGTTATTTAAGTTCATCTTAGAACTGAGATAACTGCTAAGCACTGAGAATACAGAGATCAGTAAGAATAGTTGGACTGGAGAAATAATTTGAAGGAACCCAGCTAAATATACAAGCTAGACCATGATATTTTGTAATAGAGATGTAACAACGTGCTAGGGTAGCATGCAGAAGGGTGCCATAAACTCTACTCTTGTCCCTGTGTGTTCACATTTGAGGGTGGTCACATATGTAAGCAGGGAGGGCCTCACAGAGGAAGCGACAGTTGATGGAGGAAAAATGTTCCCCAGGAAGGTAAGTTGGGGGAGGAGAGGGAGCAGCTTCTTCCAAATCATAGTGACTAATGCAAACAGTAAATGAGGAGGTATCCAAAAAATATTGGGAAAAAGCAAGCGTGAGTTTTTAATAAAGAACCAGTTAAGATTTGTTTATGCAAAGAAAAGAAAAACAAACATTTTCGGAAACATGCAAGCTATGTTTTTTCTTAGCTGCAGCTGCTTAACCATACAAGCTTCCTGGCAGAGGGCAGGTTATCTATCCTGTGACTCGGGGCACACCCTGTCTTAGCCCCAGGGCCAAGAGATAATGGTAGTATGCATGCCTGGCAGCCCCTGCTCTGGAAGGGTTTATGAGGAGGAAGTCCTCAATTACATATTTCTGGGCAAACATTAACCAAGATTGAAACCCAGATTTGAAGAAAAATAACAGGCTGGAATCTTAAGACATATTCTGTAGCTGTTACTGTGGATTGAAAACAGTAGTCAGACACTCTGCTGATGCTAAAAGCTAAGGCAAAGTATTGGGAAGACGGTACCTAAAACTTGGTAAGAAATCCTTATCACACCTGCCCACAGCATGTGTTCTGTTAACACACAGAGCATTGTCTGAGCAGTAAACGGTGAGAAAGTATTTACATTCACTACCACAAAGCCGAAGCCACAACATAGGCTGCGTTGTTCGGCTCACAGCGACGACCAAACGTGTGTATCCATGTGGTTTAAGAGCTCACCACTGAGCATCGCAGGCCTCCCTTGGCAGCACGACCAAGAGCCCCTCAATCACGGGCACTGCCATCTGAACAATTTGGGTTCCACGCTGTGGTTTTGTAATTTCCATTTTTAAAACTACCAGGATGTGCCCAGTCTAGATTGGACATACTTAAAATGACACTGTTAAGCTAAAATTAGCTTGACATCAAGATGGTGCATGCTCATTTTCCTTATATTTAGAGCTGACCACAGTCATTATGCAGGAGGCATGTCGCTTTTACTGTGAGCTCCAGGGAATGGGAGGGACAGCGGCCGTGACCAAAAGAGCAGCTAACAGCTTTTCCAAAGGCAGACGGCCGCAGCTGCTGGCGAGTGGAGAGCAGAGCCTGCGCCGTGGGGAGGTCAGCCCTCGTGCCTTCGAAGCTCTTTCCTCTTCGGTTCTTCCGGAGTGAATCACAAGTGATGAGGCCTTTCCTAAAAGTTTCTCCTGGGTGCCCAGAATTTAACTTGTATCACTACAAAGGAAGTATAGTAACAAAACTCTCTTGGAGTTTCTTTACCAAGTTACATATCTATTGATCTACCCAAGAGGTGAAGACAAATGAGCTCACCATGGCGTAGAGAAAATAATTTTTGACTACATTCAGGAGATCGGAATTTTAGATTTTGTCTCTAGCTGGTTGTGTGGTTTGGGCCACAGTTTCACCTGATGAACTCAGAGAACTGGACAGATCCCTCCAGTTCAAAATCTTGTGTTTAGTGCATGTAATCTTAATGCTCAAGAAAGTTCAGCAATGTGTGTGGCCGACTTTATCTGGGCTCCTTGGATAAAAGCTCTTTTCTGATGGCCAATCAGAGCAAGTAGAAAAGTAGAAATGATTGGAAAGGTTATATGAACTTTATCTGACCTTTTAATGTAGTGCATTTAAAGATAAAACAATTTTTACAGTAAGAAAGTATGCCATAGTTTCTGGTTATGATTGACTTTTTTTTCTCAGCTCTTATACTTTTCTGTATTGAGGCAATTGGTATGACAATTGACGGGTAGATATCGAGACTGTTTTACTGGTAAACCTTGGGCATGTGTGAATTGATACGTCCTCAAGGAGGGATTTCTTCTCTGAAGAGCGTTTGTTGCACCACACTGACATCCGCCAGAAGTCAGGAGAACATGCCCTGCTTACACTGAGAACGACCAGCCGGTCTGAAGGGTGACTCTTCAAGAATTCTGCTGATGTCCATCCCCTGGAAAAGGGTCCATTATAGATTCTGGGTGAGAGATACTGGGGGGTGTCCCAAGTGTGTCAGAAGCATTTTTTTTTAATTTCAGATAATTCTTTAGAAACAAGTGATAGGGATAAAGATTCTCAAAGATATTCAAAGATATTTTTCTGTTGGCAGGGAGGGCTCTCCCTGAAGCAAAGGTAGAAAACTACCAATATGCTGTGGACATTATTGGGAAGTTGCGGTGCAGGCATAGCGACCTGGTTCCTTGGAAACTGTGTTGAGGATTCTGGGAATGTTTGGCCTGAGCAGAAAAGAGCACCTTCATACCTTAGTGATGTCTGCCATAGGTGTGTGAAGAGGAAGTAATTGTGCGTATAGTAAATTTGCTTAGTTTTGTTTGAGGTACAATATTGCAGCATGTTTTTTGATCTTGTAGGGGAGGAAAAAAACTTTACTCTGTTATATTTAGTAACAGCCCTGTGAATTAAACTGACAGAAGGCAAGTTAATAGGAGAAAAGATTTATTTTGCATGCATATGGGAGCTTCAGAGAAAAGAAGTGAAAACCCAAAGATGTGGTTAGGCTTGAGAGCTTATGCACCATTTAACAAAAGGCGATAAATTGTAAAGAAGTGATAAGACAAAGGAAAAGGGATCTGTGCTTCTAGGGGTGGTAAATTAGGGGAACATAAATATATGAGGGAAACTAATGGAAGATAGGGGTTCTGTTAGGTTTGCTATGCAGACTCAAGGGTGCTGTCTCCAGTAGTCAAAGCCATCTCTGCTGAGGGAGAGTATTCTTCTCTTCCTGGTATGGGACAGGAGCAGAAGGACACCCTCACAAAGGCAAGTTTATTCTCTGCTTTGAGGAAAAAAGGGGGAGGGCAGAGTGTTCTTCCTATGTCAGTCCTTTCTTAATTGTCTCCAGCTCAACTAATCCTTATGCTGAAGTGGCGTATTTTGGGACGGTGCATTTTGATTCCCTTCAATCTCCAATCTTCTCTTTATTTGTAATGAAGGTAGTTACACGGAGAACTATTGTGAGAATGGAATGAGGTGGTGTTTGTGAAAGTAGTTTGAGAACTGTAAACCATTCTACAAATGTAAAGGTTTATTCTTGTACTTGAGGTTGCTTATTCTCTCCTCAAACTGAAATCTCAGTTTCCTTTTCATTCACAGTGACAAGGAGCCAGATGAAAAAATGGGAGGGAGATGAGAAAAACAAACATCCTTGTGTGCGTTTCTGAAAATGAACCTATCCTTTTTATTGTCGATAAACAGCAAGGGAAGATAGGAATGGAATAATTATCTGCAAATAGCCCTTGATGCCTTTACTTTCCATCTGAATTTAATTCTAGAAAAAAGAGACCCTGAAGGTTCCTGCCTTCGGGTGTAATTACCTCAAAATTGTCTGACGTTTAAAGCGCACACGACACTTTTTAGCTTTAATTAGAGTAAATTGGTGGAATTTATTTGACTGGTAGTTTGGGGATGGTTGGAGGCATGAGAATATATTTACCGTATCATTTCCTGCTGGTGCTAAGATTTAGCTCCTGTCAGAGAATTCTATATTTAGAATAAAATCACTTAAGAAATGTTGCCCAGTGACTGCTATGGTCATTACATAATCAGTTCAGTTGGGGAGAGATGCCCTGGGGAAAAAAAACTGCCACTGACAACAGCGGAAACCCCAAACCCACAGTTTTATTTAAACAATCTTGAAGGTTTTCTTGATTTAAGAACATTAAGATTATTTGGCTTTGCTATAACATTTTTTAGCATGGACAATATGAACACCAAGCAGAAAATATGTAAGAAGTGTTTCAGACCAAGTCCAAAAAGTATGGATACAAATATATTCATCTGGTCTCCTATGATTATCTTAAGTTCTTCTGCATTTGTGGCTATTTCTCCTTTTTTATAATTTTTAACTTTTTTTTCCTGGGTTAAGCCAGCTAAGGATTTGTTATTTCATTAATTATTTCAAAGACTCATTCCTTGGATTTACTTATCATTAATTCTTGTATTTATCAATTTATTTTTGGTGTTCTAATATCATTAACTATTTTTGTTTTTCTAATTCATAATATTTTTCCTTGTTTTTTATACTTCATTAATTTTATTTTGTTATTTTTCTGATGTATTGACATGAATGCTCAATTGATTTTCATTTATTCTATGTAATACTATGTTTATGATTTTAGATTTAACTCTAAGAGTTTTAGATTGTCCCATATTTTAAAAATAATAATACCTTCCATTATTACCTTGTAGATATTTTGAAATTTTAGTTTTGATGTGTTTGTTGTGTCTTTGGCCCATGTTGATTAAAAGTAAATTTCTTAATGTTCCTGAGATTGATTTTCTTCCTAATGTCCTTCTCTCCTCTTCTTCTTTATTTATAGTTTAATATCACTGGAGGTCACAGTCAGATAATATGTTCCGTGCTGTTTCAAGATTCCTTTTGGTTTGATTAATGGTCAGAATTTTATAAATGTCCCATGAATTCTGGTAAAGCAGGTGCATTGTTATTATTAGGATAGCAAGTTCTACATTTCTATTATGTTTATGTTCATCAGTTATGAATTGAAATTCAACAGTCCTGATTATTTTTTGTTTGAGCATTGATAGACTACAGCTGTGATTTGAAGTCTCCTAATTTCATGTTTTAGTCTATTTTTCTTTGCATTTCCTATAGTCTGTGTATTACAAACTCTATGAATTTAATATCCCTATTTTGTGCATTAAAACTGTTATAATCTCATTGTGGATTGTATTTTTTATCATAAAGTTTCATCTATTTTATTTAACACTTTTGCTGGAATTTAATCTTGCAAATTAATTTTAATATTAATACTGTGACCAACATTTATGGTAGTATTGCAAAGGTGATAAATTAGATGAATAAAGAAACTGTAGCTTCTTTATTTTTCACATCTGAGCTAATTTTCTTCATAAGCCTTTACCCTCTTACAAAGGAAGAAATGTGGAGCTTGCCAATTAATGGTATCCCAATTTCCTTTGGGGTCTTTGTGCTCTTTGGGTAAATGCTCGGGTTTTTGGATACCCCTCTCCTCTCCCTACATCTCCTCGAGATGGCATCACGGAGCAGGAGGTTGGTTTACAGAGCGTGGCAGGCCCTGTCATTGTTCTCTGGGTCCGTCCGTATTGGGCTCTGCTGTAAAGGTCCGGCGAGGTAGGACTGCTCCTCTCTGGGTTTTTAGTGCACAGCCATTGAGATGAGAAGTGTATTCATATTCTGTGACGGCTGCTTCTTCTGATGCCAAGCCTGTGGCTCCAGCAGCCTATTTAGCTCTTCTGGGCCCACTACAGGGGCACACGGGGCTTCTGGGTCTCCTACATGCTACCTAGGACTCGGAGGAGCCACGCACCCCCAGGTTCATGGCCCAGCCTGTCCCTCTAACAGTCCATATTGCCTGTTTTTTTCCACATCATGCTGGTATGGCAGCGAGCAGCCCGCAGGGTTTTCCCTGGGGTTTGCAGGCTTCTGCACGCCACGCTGGGGGAAGAGGGCCACCAGCCCTGATGTTTGCAGCTTCCCTCCATACTTACTGGAATGTTTTTATAACTTCATCCCTTTTTATGTCCATTTTAGGACTTCTGACTTTTCTGAGTTGTACTTGAAATCAGAAACAAGACTAAAACACAGGTTTAAAAAACTACAGTGTAACCTGAACATTTTTTTCCTTTAGTAAGTATATTTACCTCAGTGACCTCTATTGTTGATCCATCAGTACATCCTGTTGATTTTATCTTCAAAACTTATCCCCACTCCATCTACTTTTTGTCTCCACCACTACCATCCTAATATAAGCTACCTTTTTTTGTTTGTTTTATTTGGTCTGCATTACTGCAAGAGTCTCCAGATTTATCTCCCTGATTCCAATCTACATAGCAGCCAGAGTGATCATTTCATAATATGAATGAGATCATGTGAGTTTGCAAGACTCAACAAAGGCGTCTCTTCAACTTGAAAGGCACCTCAGCCTCTCTCCCCTGTCCCACATGGGCTACGTTCTCGCGCCAGCGCCTCCCTCTGCGGCACCATCTCCTACTCCTTCCTTCCTGGCTGACCACACTCCGGCCAAACCACACTGACAGTCCTGCTGCTCTGGAACGAGACAAGCTCCTTCCTGCCTACGGCTTTGGGGCTAGTTTTCCCTGTCTGTGGAATGCTCTTTCTCCATGATTTCTTAAGGCTGGCTCCTTCCTGCTCTTAGTTTTCAACCGTCACATCCTCAGGGAGGCCTTCTCTGACCATCCCGTCTCAGTAGTCTTTTGATTGCATTTATCACATTCCCATTTTGTTTTGTATTCATCACAGCACATATTACTACCTGATTCCTCCTACTGATATATTTATCTGCCCCAAACAGTGATATGTAAACTGGAAGAGAGTAGGAACACGTCAGTTATCACTGCTACTAATAATGGTAATAGCAAAATAATAGAGCATATCCGTTATGATTCTCTGGTCTGGTCCTGTTCTAAGCCCTTTCCATGTATCTTTAATGTTCAGTGCAATCCCATGTTGTCGGTACTACTACCATCCTCATTTTATAGTTGAAAGAACATAGGCACAGAGAATTTCAGTAACTTACCCAGGGTCGCAGGGCTATTAGAGGGTCGTGTTGGGCTCTAAAGCCAGGCCAGCGGCTTCAGACACTACAGTGCTGTGTGCTAATCACGGGAATTATACATCCAAATAAAGCACAGACTCTCCTCTCAAATACTCAATAGTTGGGAAGTTTGGCAAGTGAAAGAAAAATTACAACTAGCATGGTAAGTCGCCGAGTACAGGCGTGGTGGCAGGGCAAGCAGGAAGGCATATACACGGGGCACCATTTATATTGTGAAGATCTTTCTATAGAAAATATATCAGAACAACCTGAAATATCCTCATTAGGATGCGGTGTTGTCCCCTTATCTGTGGTTTCAGCCACCCAAGGCCAAGCACGGTCAGGAAGAGCCGATCCTCCTTCCGACCCGTCGTAGGAGAGCCAGTGGTGGTGTGAGGCTGGGTCCCAACGCCCCGCGCATCTCATCGGGTGGGCGTTTTCTCATCTCACATCTTCCCAGGGAGAAGAAGGGTGTACGGTATTTTGAGAGAGAGGAGAGACCACACTCATACAACTTTTATTGTAATTGTTCTATTTTACTATTAATTGTTAATTTCTTAATGTGCCTCATTTATAAATGAAATTTTATCATAGGTATATGTATGTATGTATAGGAGAAACCAGTATGTTGACGGTTTAGTGCCCTGCTGTTTCGGGCACCCGCTGGGGGGTCTTGGAACACATCCGCGAGGATAAGGAGGGAACTACTGTATTTGTTAGGCCGTCCACATTTGCTTCTACAGGTATCTGGAATCATTACTGTAGATGTGCAGAGGTAAGAAGATGGAACATTTCCCATATAAAACATACTGAGAAACTGAAATCTGTAAGACTGGATTCTTTTTCTGAAATGATTGTGATACTGGTTTTCTAACCCTGGCTGAGAGAGAGAGACTGTTTCACAGCTGACAGGTGCCGTGAGGGCTCTGGAACGAGGTGCCCCCCAGCTGTCAGGGGAAAACCATTATCTGCCTGCTTTGAGGAAACCATTTTGAAATAATGAGGCATGATTAATGTCAGAGCTTAGGACTCCATGAAAACTTGCCATGATACTTTGTGCAGTTCTAGTGGCCAGAATGGCAGTTTGATCTCAGATATGGCAAGTAGCCATCCCATGCCTCACTGAATTTAGCAGTAACATGAGATTAACTGTAGGCCTGAAGTAATAAATTAGAGTACAGTTACCACAAATAATGGGCCATCTTCATTTAGTGCCAGGAGCTAATCTAAGGGCATTGCAGTTTATTTAATCCTCACAGCAAACCTGGTAAGGTAGGCATTATTGTGCCTGGTTGACTGATAAGGAAATTGAGGCCCAGGAAGATTAAGTAATTTGCCTAATACCACACAGCTACCAAGTGTGGATTTGAACCTGACCATGTGGTTGTTTAAATCAAGCAAGTAATCGCCGCTGTTGAGTGGCTGCTGTTTGCCTGGTGCTGTGCCGGGCACTTTAACATGTTGTCTCATTTATTTCTCATAACCCCATGGAGTGAGTGTTATGCTCGTATTAAGGGGGAAGAAATCGGGACTCAAGGTTAGGGAATTTTCCCAAGGTTATATAAAACCAGGCCTATTTGACTTCAAAGTCTAAACCCACTAGTAATTCATTAAACTCTTTAGACTAGCAAGTGGAGTCCAGTTCTCCTTTTCTGTAAGTGCCTTTACCAGTCCTTGTTCTCCTCTGGTAATTTTCTGCCCTTCTTTGTGCTTTCCTGATACACAGGGCAATAATATGCATAGTATGAAACCTGCTAACATTGTCTCAGCCCAGACTGTGCGCTGGGCATTGTGCTAAATTGTTTTCCATTAATTACCTCATTTAATCCTCCCAGCGACCAAATAGCAAGGTGCTAGAATGAGCACCACTTTATATACGAAACAACTGAAGTTGAGAGAGATGCTCTTGGCAGCAGTGGACTGAAGCCTGGTGATGCAATTTTCCTGCGAGAAAGGGGAGCATTTTAAAGCCTCGTTGCATTCCCTTGCACTGAGAATAAATAGGTCAGATTCAGAATTCTTTTCATTTTTGAACACTAAAAAGCATACAATCCTATTAAAAAAATTTTTGTGGGGAGCAGGGTAGTTTGGAGTTGTATTCTTCTTGGTTTGTTTCTTGAACAGTTCTGTTGGGCTCGTCTGGTTAATTCCGGATGCTTCCTTCCCCTTGTCCTTCTGTGGCTCTCTGTTCTCCGGACAGCCACCATTAGCTTGCGTCTCCTGAAGCCACCCTGGGGCGGGGTGCAGGGTGCTGGGTCTCTGGGACACTCATTTGCATGCTTCTTGTTCCAAAGGCCGACCACATCCTGGTTAAGACAATGTGCTTCTGATAAACAGACTGCATCTCCCAGTGTCTGTCTGGAGCTCGGCCAGCGTGTGGTCCGCCTTTGTCACAAGGTGCTGTGTATTCCGCCTGGAAGTCCAAGGACAGGACAAACCAGCTAAATGAACCTTTTATTTCTCCCATTCTCTGGCAGAAATTCCTTGGGTCAAAAACATTTATTAATATTAGATTAAGGAGGAGGCATCAGAATTTTCCAAAGATACTTTCCTAACATTGTGGAAAACCTATAAAAGGTTTTTTTATCTTCCTTTCTAGCTATAAATTCTTTGGGGATTGGGGAAACTAAGAAACTTGGAGAATATAGTATGGGGGAGATTTAAATGTCAAGGTTTGCCAAAAAATTTGTGTTGATAAATATTGATTTCCACATCTGTTTTCTATGTGTTCCCTCTCTCTTTTCCTTCCTCCCGCCCCCAGCCCAACACACAGACAAAAGTAAGTAGAGGCTTAAAACAGTTAACTGGTGACTTTGGGACATGTTTAAGAATTTGGATAAGTGAGGCTAATTTCTCCATCCTCCCTACAACTTGGTAAATCACTAGAAAAAAGATTTTGAGATACAGTTCCACTGAGGGCAGTTAAGGTAAGGAATCTCTCTATGCTGCCCTTTCACTGTTTTTCTTTTTACCGCCCCTCAAAACAATACAACATTTCCTGCTCTGCATGGACTATTTTCAAATCTGCATACATATTTTAAGATACATTTTAACCACAAATTTTATTGTTGACTGTAATCATGGAAAGGAAGGTACTCTGTGATACAGAAGTTGCTTCAATATTTTAAATCGATAACTCCTCTAAACAGACTTTGTCTTGAGGGAATAGAGTATACACCTATTTCCTTTCTGCATTTACGGTGACCTCTTCAATATATTACAGCCCCTCATATGTAGCTAATTGCACACGTGTAGTGAAGACTTTCAGTACAGTATTGACTGGAATCCTGGAGGTATTTGTGGAGGACGACGCTGGGGATGATATTACAGAACAGTTTGAAAAAGACGCCAGTCGGCATTTTGTAGGATTGCCAACATTTCTAATAAGGCCTCTGAAGAGATTTCTGGCAACCAAAGAACAATAATCTGATAGAGATTGATTATTTTGAGGTTTAGAAGCTAAATATTTGCACGTGGTGAATATCGAGGTTCACTGTGAAAATGAAAATTAGACCTGCATAGAAGAAATCTTGTGAAGAACGGCCCATGGGGGAGACAGTTATCCAAGAAACATCAGCTTTTCCAGATTACAAAAGATCACTAAACTTTAGTGAATGTTTTTTCCCTTTTTTACATCATACCAGTCCTCAAGATTCAGAATTAGTGGCAACTGGGAGCTCACCAAGGACAATGAGCTGACTTACACTCCAAAGAGGCCGTTGTGAAAAGAGCAGTCTTCATAGGGGTGTGATGGCTCAGTGAGGTATTGCACGGACACTCATTCCTGCTTATTGACTGTGTGGCTTTGGGCAAGTTATTCAGCCTCTCTGAGCCTCAATTTCCTCTGAGGTAAAACAGAGGTAATAAGACTTACCTTGCTGTATTTTGTGAGCATTAGATGTTTATAGTGTAACAATGTCTGGCAAAATAGTTGGCCTTCAGCAAATGCTATTTGTTTCCTTTCCTGTCTCCCTGCCTTATTCTCCTGTCTTACTAGGTGGTGGAGATTGGGCATGCACTTTACTTCTCTGAGTCTCATTTCTAAAACAAGGAGTTCATGTTTCTAAGTTCCTCCTGGTTCTGAAGTTGTACAGTATCAGGAAGTAGGAAAGGAAATATTTGTAGTCAACTATCAGGAGTGGTAATCAACAAAGACATGAATGTTTGAATGTTAAGACATGCAGCTGTAAGGTGGTGTCGTGACAGTGCCTCCCTTGTCCTGTTTAGTAGCATTTCCACGTTGAATTTCACAAGATCTTGGAAGCTGGCCATTTTCATACTCTCTTTGGAATGTTGAGGACTCAAGTTGTGGGATTGTGAGTTCTCTGTTGGTAGAACAGTTCTGTCGTCTATAGCCATTCTCCAGTTTCTGGAAGGTCTAGAGGACCTTCATTATTATAGGGCAGGGAGATCCCCGAAGGCAAGCAGTCAGTGTTTTAAGTCTCTATAATCCTGGTGTCCAGTAGAATGCCTGGCATACAGGTGCTCATTCAGAGTTTTGATATGAATAAATCAAGTTGGTATTTATCTACCCAAATCAGGGGATGTACTAGAGCTTTCTTTACACTGTTGTATTTATTATGATGCAAATGAAGTACAGATTAACTAGCAATCATCTTCCTGGAGTTTGGAAAAGTAGCTGTGAGAAGGCTGTCCACCACTGGAGTTCTCCAGCCTACTGCCCCATCCCGTGACTTTCCTGTATCCTCTGCCCCAGGGTAGTTTGGTGAAATATGTCACACCATGGCTGCGTTATGATCTAATATTTGAAAGAACGATAGGCATTTAGAAGGGTGTGTTTTATTGCCTTCAGTGTCCCATTCTACCGTCTGATCTTCACAGTGTTTTGCGTCCTTCTCAGCGAGTATAGGGTCCTGATTTCCAGGAGTCCCACTTATCTCTTGATTATCTGAGGGAGATCATCTAGCTCGGGGGTTATTATCTGGCTCGCTGCCTCTTGGGGATTTTACTGGCCAGTGGCATCCCTACCAGACGGTAGGGAGCAGGAGAAGCAAACAAAAAAGCTGAAACTCAAACCAGTGCATTTTGCTACTTGGTTACAGTTCTGGTAAACGACTGGACCAGAGAAGAAGGAAATTGAAGTGGTAGGGTTTCCATAGCCATTTGGCTCATTTCCCAAAGGTCTTGCTGGCCAGAGTGTTTGAGGATAGGAAGTGGCTAGGGCGTGGTTTCAGACCTGGACCTTGTCTCTCTCATCAGAAAAGATAGGATAAAATCTATAGGTCATTTCTATGTTTGAAAAAGTGGTTGACCGGACTTATACATATAATTACTGCTGGTTCACCACATGCAGGGTTTGTGTGCCGACAGTGAGGCTGTGTAAGGCAGAGGTGGCATGATGCTGTTTTTATCCTGAGTTGTTTGACACTCAGGGCATGGGACAGAAGTATACAGTTTCGGTTTGGCCTTCTATGACTATCCAGCTGGGTTATTTTTTTCTTTCCTCCTTTTTTTGGGGTAGATTAATGCCTAGATTTTCTTTTTACCACAGAATCTAATTTAATTGTGGCATTAAAAAACTCTTTTTTTGTATACATGCCCAGAGCTTTTTGGGTTATCGGTAAACTTTAAAAAGTATCACAGTACTTGTAAACACACATAATTTAAGAACCAGTCATGACTAAGCCTATAATATCCTTTGGACATTTCTTACTAGGAAGCAATTCTAATTAAATATTTCTTGGCTTCCTTCTTGCATGCTTTATTAATAACAAGGCTGTTAGAATCTTTTTCCCTATTCCCTTTCTCAATAACCAGATCTAGTACAGTTATCTTTAATAAAAAATGTGGTGAACTTGTAATAATCAACAACTAACATGACAGGAGATGAGAACACCTGGATCTCAAAAGTCCTAATGTTGCAGATTTTCCTTTATAATAAACTCAGTCAAAATGACTTACAGGGAAACCTCATTAAACTACAATTAGTTTATTCAAAAGAACCTTACAAGTTAAAGAACATGTTCTTTCCCCAGGTTAACTAGATTCCATTTGTAAAAAGTAAGTATATTGGATAACTCACTTGGCTATTCAGAACTGTTTTGTTTTTCCTGTCATCTGAATTCCAGATTAAGACAGTTTAATTCTTTCAAGTAGTGGAGAGACTAATGTTTGAATGAAACCCCGATAGAATTAACCACATATTTCTAACTGTGCTTTGGGTCACAGTGAACAAGAGTGATTAGGCTATGAAGTTCTGGTATTCAGAAGATATGGTGACCCGATTCTTCATTCTGGCCAGGGGCTGGTGAAGAAAAGGTGGTTGTGTTGGGGCAGGGTGAGACTGCAGCTCAGGTCTCCCAAGTAAGATGGACACGAGGAAGCTTTGAGTACCTGCGCTAGAGCTGTTGATTGCCTTTTTTCACTTCTGGCACAGGAATTTGAGGAATTGATTTAATTGATCTGGCAAAGGAATTTATGTTAATAAAATAGTGCTTATTTGCCAGATTATTTCCCTCAGTGTCAATGGATGGCTCAGAAGCGAATTAAGCTTGTAATATTTCTTGGAGCCATTGTATGACGGTCCTAGAAACTTCGCAAGCCTTTAAGAAGGTCATGCTTGATACAACAAAGCAATGTAGATTGCTAACATCATCATACTTTCTGAATTCCTTCCTATAGTACCAAAGATTTTCAAATGAGTTTATTTTGTAAGGATGCAAAGTAGTGTCTAAAACATGTTTAATAACCATTTATTGATGTTGTTATGAGAAATAATAAAATGCACAGGAACACAAAATACTTACAATATATATTTGCCTAGTATTTAGTACACGTAAACCTGAACTAAACACGTAAAACTGAGTATTATCTGCCAGGATGGGTAAGTTTCTCCTATTGAGAGACTCTCTCCCCTAGGTTCCACTTCCTTGGAAGGAGGCTTTGTTGGTGACTATATGGCTCTTGGGTCAGCATGTGAGCCACATCTGATGTGCCAAGACCACCATTCTTTTAACTGTTTCTCTGCCAAACTTTATGTGTATCAGGGTGCGGGAAGGGGTAGCAGTATCATAAACGGGAGAGAGGTCACACTATCTTCCAAAACTGAGTCTCGTCGGTCCTGAATGAGTAACTGAGAGATGCTGCAGAACTTCCAGCCTCTTCTCCCAGATCCTCATTGTGGTCATGATGGCTAATATTTGTTTGTCATAGAATATCTTCTAAACTGGGGAAAGGCTTAATGACCTTTCTATGTCACCAAGTTGCCAAGGAGCAACTTTGTTGTCTAAAATTTTTAATTTTTAAAGTACTGCTAGCAATACTAAGTTAACAGTAAGTGATTTTAGAAAGAAATATGTTGCGAAAAACAAGAAGTGTTTCTAAGTATTTTAGCTAATTCAAGATCTATAAATCCACAGTGTGGACTCTCAGGGACTATTAGACAGTACTGCATAACAATCTGTCCCTCCATCTAGTTTGGAATGCTGATGGAAGAAACTGGTGTTTATTGCGTACCTGCTTGAACTAAGCACCTTGCAAGGTCCTTATGCACACTAGCCTATTTAATCCTTTGAGATGGTATTATGAGATTGAGCTTAAAGACGTAGTAACTGCAATTTTAAAGGTCTACCCAGATTGCCCAAGGTCACACAGATAGTAAGTGCAACCTCGTTGTTTGTGAAAACCCATGCCCTTCTGATTATACCACTAGCCTATTTTCCTAGAATTCCTAGGCCTGAGCTGCTAGTGAAATAGATAATATTTGTGAAATTGTCAGATTTTACACAAATTCTATATGGGTGCATTTATAAGGCAGCATTCTTCCTAACAGCAGATATTTACAAACCCATTACCATCCGTCTGCCCTCTATACCAGCCAACCTGGTCCTGCGATTCTTCCTTCATGTGATGTATTACACTGATCTTCCATCTATCTCAAAGGCTAAAATGTTATTTAAGCCCTTAAAACTTATCACTTGATGGTTAACTGGTCCCTGTTGACTCTGTTATACCATGAGAGATGTGACCTAATTAATATACTGAGCCACCATTTTAAGTCACCCAACATCTCCCAGTCGCCTGCAGATAAGCCAGAACTCCTCAGGACGACATTCAAGGATCTACACAATCTGTCCCCAGTCTGATTTTTCAGAATTCCCTCCTCCTCCTCTTGTATCTGAACCTGGATCCAGTGTTGCCAAATGGTCTTCCTACGTCTTCACCTCTGTGTAATGCTGTTTCTCCTATTTGCTCAATGCTTAACAGCTGTGACCATTCTGAGCGCATTTCAGGTCCCAGTTCTTTTCTGAAAGCTACCCCTATTAGCTCTGAGGTGAAGGAATCTTTCCCATTTAGGTCACTCTTGTTAAACCAAATGTTTAAATGTAACCAAGTGTTCTACAGGGCATCATGACAAGAGAACAGGTTTGAATAGTGACCCTTTTATTTATTGTCTGTGTAACCTTAGGCAGGTCGCTTTATAGTTAAGACTCAGTTTCCTTAAATACAAAGTGGGTATGGCTGGGTATGGCATATAACTGTGCCCATTTGACCTGCTGTGGGCGAGCTTCTTTTCTTTGTGGCCCAGTTCCTTAAGCTGTAAAATGGACATAATAAGAGTAACTGATCTCAGCGAATTGGGGTGAGAATTACCTGTGTATCAATCAGGATGAGTTGGGTTATGGTGCAGGAAAAATCAACACCAAATTTTAGAGCCTTAAAACCATAAAATTTTATTTCTCATTTCTTGCTCATACTACATGTCTGTCTCGGGTGGCAGGAGCTCTGTGCCACGTGACTCACATTCAAGGGCCTGGGTCTCCAGGGCCGTCACTGACTGACACAGCGCGGCCACTGAGCCGGTAGGAAGGCCTGTCGTGGTCTGTGCTTGGGTTCTTGAAGCCCCTGCTTGGAAATGATGCTCCTCACTTCCTCTCACGTTTCATTAGCCACGTGAGGTCGTATGGTCTCAGCGAACTTCGGGGGGGCAGGGAGCCAGAGCCCCCCCCGAAGAACAAGGCCCGGAAACCTCAGGGAATGGCGCTGATGATGGCAATGGGTGATTTTCTCATGGGAAACGGGGAGTTTCATCTGTCCTCTGACAGACAGGCTCCTTGGAGTCAGGGTGAGGCTTGTATTCCGGGCCCTCCCTGCCCCACAGTGATCAGCACAGGTCTTCAGGAATGTCTCGCTGAATAGGTGAGCGATACACCCAGTGTCTTTTCCTTGGATGCTAGGGAGCAGTGTAGGTTTCAAGTCCTGGGACTTGCTTTGTGCTAAGGAAAGTCTTAGGTAGAATGTATACAACGCAAAGCCAAGGAGAGGCTCTGAATGGACCTTGCCGCCTCCTGCTCTCATTCCACTGGATCCTGTATGGAAAGGTAGACCTTGGACTTGGTGGTGCCAGGATTAGTATTTCTTAAAATCTTCGTCTCTCCTTTTCCAAAGGGCCATAGTCAAAGGCTGGGATTAATTTCTTATCAGCCTTAAACAACAATATGTTAGATGGATCAGGAAGAGGCGAGTATATCACATCAGAACTCGGGCTTACTCAGCCTCAGGAACAGACCTGAGACCAAGTTATCTAGATCTGCAGGAGAGAGATGAAATTTTCATTTCAAAAATCATCTGCTGGGTAGTCTAATGTCATATAATGAACATCTTATTTGCTTTTCCAATTCCCTCTAAGACATTTATTATAGAAAAGCTAGCAAATATAGATGGGCAAAAAGAAAAGAAACACCATAAAAGGGAAAATTACCCAAATGAAAAACATCTTATTTCTCATCTTGAATTAATATCGTTTAAACAAAACACCATATACTCTTTCATTGCTGCAGTGAATGTTTCTTACAACACTGATCAATTAACATACTGTGTTATAGTTTCTGTCACTACACTGTAAATTTACAGACAGTAAATTTACATCATAAGCTTGGCTTGATGTTTTCAAAGAAATTCCTTTTTATTAAACAAATTTTAAACAATACATAACAACTGTCTTTCTCTGACTTAGAATTACAAATCCCAGATGCAGGCATGGCTTTTTAAAAGTCATGAAAACAATCTTTAAGTAAACAAAATGAAGTGGGTCACAAGTAAGGGGTTCCATGAGTCTATGGCTTGGTGTGCAACAGGGATTAGAGAGGCATTACTAAAAATCAAGACACTCTGAAAGCAGTAGGTGAAAGGGACTCTTCTGTGTTGTTGGGGCCCTTGACAGAGTGGCAGGGCTGGAAGACGAGTCACCTTTGCTGCTGTCAGAGCCATTCCAGGAGCCTGATAAACTGGAGTCCGTGTTTCAGACAATCACTACCTCTGAACCTCAGACAGTAAGTTGGAGAGCTGGGTGGCCAGGTGGTGAAGAAGGTGCCAGCGTGGGTTCCCTCTCGTCTGACTCCACGGCCCTTTCCTCCTCTTGGGCGCCCTTGGGGGGCATGTCAGGGTGTCGATGGGCTGATCTCTGCGGTGCTGACTCTGTCTGGGGATTGGGCCTGCCACCCCAGGGCCTCTTCTCTCCTAATGGCTTCAACTCCTCAGTTGATCTTTTAAAAAAGGCACAGCTGCGGCTGGATTGAGAGGTATCTGTTCTTACCAAGTAGGCATCACAACCTGAGACTAAGTAAATCAACACAGAAATAGTATATTAAATGAAATTAAAACGTAAACTGAGGCACCTCGATAACATGACAACTTATATCTTTAACATTATGTTAGTGTTATTACTACCATCACTATTATTTTTCCATTTTATAGGCAAAGAAATTGAGGCGAGCAGAGCTTAAGATTCTTGCCCTAAATCACATAAAAATGATGTCTAAGTTTCCTCATAGCTCAGTATTACACTTTGAGTGATCTATATTTTCTTTCCTATAAATCCAAATAATGCTGTTTCCTATCTTTCTCTCCTCCCAGCCCCCTATTTCACCTCCAAACCCTCTGGTCTCCCCGTAGTCCTCTGAATGTGTCCTGAGTGTCGGTATCTGGGCCCCTTTGGTTAGACCTTCTCCCTTCGGAGTCCAACGCCTCTCTGTTTGCTTACATTCTCTCTGCTCTCTCACTCCTCTGGGAAGCCTTCCCTGGTCCGCCCAGCCCACAGCAGTGCCTGTGTTACCCGAAGAGTTCCTCTGGCATTTGTTAGCTGAAGGCTTCTTTGGTCAGTACCTGAGCGCCTAGTAGTGGTGGTTGTCTTTGTGAAGGTTCATGGGTTTAGCCCCACTCTAGACTGTAAGTTCCTATAAGGCAGAGCAGCCTTACATATAGCAAGCTTCAGTAAACATTGGTACTTTATCTCCTACTTAATATGTACTTTTCCTCCTATATAGATACACATAGAGTACTGTATGTCCTGTTATCTGTAAAAAGAATGGTCATATGATGAACATCATGTTAATTAACATATTGACATAGTCCATACAGGAAGCAATCAGAGGAGATGCCAAATTGATTCCTTGATGGCTGAGCAATATTTATTCTAGCTTAGTTTTAATTAGCATTTCTTCAATAACTGAAAAGGGTTTATGGTTTCATGGCATATGCCAAGCTTTATAACCCCTGTACAATTTATTTTGCACCATGCACTTTAACACTAGTAGATTGAAGTCACAGTCCAGAAAAACTAAGCAAGACACACAGACAGTGCTATTTCCTTGAAGTCAGGCTTCTCCCCTGGAGCTGAGCTCCCATTGAATACTAACTCTGTGTCCATTTCATCAAAGCCTTCTTCAGTCCTTTTTTAGAGTCAAAATAAAGATTTGGATAAAACCCAACTATCTGCAACTTAATCCTGTTGATTTCGAAATCCTTAGCACAAAAGGAAAATAAGGCTGAGTAACTTTGAGGCACATGCATTCTACATATGTTTTCTCCAAAGATACAGGGTCCCAGGTTTTAAAGGACTTAAGTCTGAAGTTTGCAACTTTGGTCATAAAGGATGTTTTGTGTTTCAACAGCATCTGATATTTAAAGTTTAATCTATCTCTAAATCCATCCCAGGAGAGCCCAGATGTGGTAAATAGAGTTGATTTGACCGACTTCATGGGGAAGAACTGGAATTTTGCCTCAAAAGCTTCCCTTCAGAGACCAGAATCTTTACTTTGGCAGTGCACATTGATAAAAATAAATGAATAATTTCTAAATGTCCATTCCCTTTGGTCTGTGAGGACAGTCTTAATGTTAGTTAATTACCAGCAGGCAAATGAATAAAAGATGCTGTGAGGATTTGCACTAACTGATGAAAGACAGCAGCAGGTAGGAAAGCCTGAAGAAACAGGACAGATAGAAGATATTTTTCTGAAGACTACATATTTGGTTTTGAGGGGCTTTCTCTTTTCAGACATAGCAGTTCACAGGACAGTCATGATCACAGCGGTTCCCATGCACATAATGCTTCACCACTTGCTCCCACAGATTTTATTCCCGCTTGATCAGAGGGTGTCTGCTTTGTGTGGAGTACCTAATCTTGAAATAAATCATTTGCTATATGAGGATTTACGCAGGTCTTTTGGATAAAAAGTACATTACATATTTATGAGCACTGATTTTAAGAATCACTTTGAAAGGGCTATTGACGTTGCTCCATATTTGAGATCTGAACTTAATCCCATTTAATTCATCCTTGGTTTATTTTTCAGAGGTTCCAAATCATGTTTGTAAATCCCCGAGGGCCCATTTCCTCCTTATAAGAGGAAAAATGTTTAGGTGCATGTCAGGAATTTATGAGCCTTCTGCCACTATTCTAAGTATATTGGGGAAACCAATTTTCTGACACTAAAATGGCAGTCCATTTTGTAAGGCAGTAATGATGATGACGGTGGTGATGAGACGAAGGGGTTCCAGTCCCAGTACAGCAGGAGAGAGGAGATTATAGTCTATTGAAGCCCTTTGATGTCTGCTACGAGGAGGGATACCAGAAATGGTATTACTCACTTTTAAAATACATTATTGCTTGAGTGTCCCTGATTTTTTTTTTAAGTCAGAGGATGTTTATAAAGGTTATTGTCATTAAACCAGTTGCTCCCTGCATAACCAAATTCTTAACAAACTAGCAGAAAACAAAAGACAATTGCATATAACTGAAATTATTTTTTGAGCTCCTGGGAAAAGAAAGAAAAGACAGAATAAACAATGTTTATTTATTGCTACAGTTCAACTCCCATCAAAGATTTTGCTTTTTTTACTTGAAAATAATATTACTAGGAGAAGGCTTTTTCTCCTCTTTAAAGAAAAAAGAGTTAAAAAAAAAACAACAAAAAACCTGAAAGCAGGGGCAGCTTTGTGAGGCCTTTGGTGCCTGAGTAGAATTGCTAACTGGTTCCCGCTCTCTCGGTGCTGGGCTGTCTGTATTCACTGTATCACAAGCTTGGAGCCAGACCTCATTGGACTGAGCCAAAAAATGGTCCTTTTGTTGCTGTTTTTTTCCCCTAGTGTCATCTCTCATGGTTGCCTAGGCAACCACTGTGTATCCTTTCAGCATAGGTTACTGGGCCCCAGGAAGGAAGTGCTCCAGCACTGGCCTGCTATTTTTATAGAACCGTTACATAATACAATCTATTAAAGCTTCCTCTCCGTGTTTTATTGCACAAAGGGGAAATTAAGTTTGATGACTCCTAAATGTTGGATGGAGGATGTCAGGTGACTGGGGCTGTTTGCCTCAGGCCACATAGCAACAATATTCCCACGTGCAATCCATGGAGAGCCCATATACAATCACGCCCTTGGCAGTGCTGGAGGAAGCTGAGCTCTCAGCTGCTCAGGGCACACGTTTTGTCAAACTGCACAATGCTCGCTCTCTGGTTGGATGGTGGCAGACAATGAAATACTGTTCACAGTTAAGGCAAAGGGAATTTTAAAGGTGTAGCACATATGCTGTATGTAGGTGGGATGCTCACTGGAAAAGGGAATTGGATGGAAGGGCGGACGACCAGGATTCTCTCCCCAGGACTGCAGCTGAAGCATCGCGTGATTGCTGTGCACACGACTGTCCCACCTGGTCAGCTGTGCTTCTGGGTGACTCTGAAGTGGTCCCAGACAGGGAGACGTCTGAGCGGGAGGGCATGACGGTGAGGGGCTTTTTAGCGGAGTCCACCAAAGGCCGCAGAGTCTCTTGCATTTGCGACACAACTAACTTCAGGGATTCTCCACTTGCCACGGGAACCAATACCGTGTGCAAACCTTTCACTCCTTTTATTCCCCACTTACGTACTAGTTACAGTTTGCCACCAGCCTGAATTAAAGGTGTAAATAAAGGTGTTCAGTGGGATCAGAAGAGCTGTCCTGGAGCAGAAATGAAGATTTATGACCATGAGTGACCTGGCTTTGGAGTTCCCTGGACCATAGAGGCTCCGAGCGGCCACTGTCGCCCATCTCTTCACAATCCCCGTCTGCTATTTTATTCACTCCCATCACTTCAATTAAACCTAGAGGCCCGTGACTCTCAAACCTGTGTCTCCAGCCTGCTTTTCTTTGAGGCCCAGTGGTCCTGTATTCCCAGCTGCCTGCTGGACATCTTTTTCTGGATGTCTCACTTTTTGCCTCAAGCTCAGCATCTCTAACATGGAACACAATTCCTGAGGTTCCCTAAACCATGACCTTTGCCAATTCCCTGGTTTCCACGAAGAGCCAAATTCAGACAATGCAAAGTGTTGCTGACCATCTGGTCCCATCTTCCCATATTAGGGACGAAGAGGCCGAACCTGAAGAGGTCGGGTCATTTTCTTAAGGCCACCAGAGAGTCGAGGACAGAGGAAGGACTCTTAACGACGGACCCCCACTCCCTTCCGGCCCAGTTTGGCGCCTCTAGAAATCTTGCGCCCTCCTCTCTCACCCAGACTTCTCAATCCTTCTTTTTCTGATCTCCAATCTAGTCTTTCCTATTTTCACTCTACCACAATAACTGAGGTCCTTATCTGCATCAAAATTAGACTGTTTTAGTTTTAAATTGCTTGCTGCCTTCGGCCTCTACCCTTTGAATCGATACTGCATTTTACCTCTGGAATAATCTCACAACTTTATCGTGCCACTCAGTTACGCAAATGCTTTTGATTGTTTATTATGTCTTAAAGTTTGAATTTAACTCTCCGTAATCTGACCCTCCCCCCCCAGTTCACCTGTCTAGCTTCATCACCCATCCCAGTCAGTAGCCCTCTGCTCAGCTAGGGTTGCTTTATTTGCCATTATTTTTTTCACAGGTCAGAGGTTCATTGACTGTTTTCCTTTTTTAATGCTATTGCTTCAGACAGGATTATTTCTGATGAATTATTCGCACTCTTATTCTCTAGGGTTCCCAGAAGTTTGAAAATGATATGGATAGAATAGTAATGAACATTTCCTGCAGACCTTTAGCCACTCATTCAGAACAGTTCATTGAGTATTTACTTTATGCTCAAGCAATAACCAAAAAAGATATGACACCTGCTGTGTTGGAGCTTATTAAGTGCAGAAGGCAGGCATTACATAAAAATTACATAGCCATCAAATATATGATTACACAAACAACTAATTTATCACAAATGTTTTAAGGGCTGTGAAGCCGTAGTGAGAGTGCGTGAGAGCAAATCAGGGCGGGAAGTGGAGATGAGGGCGGGGGGAGGATGGGTTTTAATATAGACTGGGAATTCAGAGAAGAATTTCCTGAGGAAGTGACATTTATACCAAAGCAAGAAAACGAGAGGGTTGGAGGAGCAAAGGGGCGGCTAAGGGGGGTGGAACAGCCTCCCCAGGGCGGGAGAGCAGGACGGTGAGAGCCTTTAGGGAGCAAAGCTCCAGAAGTTCTGCAGCAGCTGAGAGAAGGCGCCTGCTGAGCCCTGAGCCCTGAGCCCCTGGGGCAGATTGTCGGGTGTGTATGGCAAGGTTAAAAAAAGTGCTCCCGATAGCACCCCATCCCTTGGCAGGTTTTACAGTCCAGAAGAAGTCCAATCCTTTTGTTTTTAGGGGAATCCTTGTATTTGGTGAAATTCCTTCTCAGAGAAGTATACAAATAATTGTGTATCCATAATAGTGTTTACTTTCTTTGTTTTAAATGTGTAATAATTGAGGGGGCTGGGGATGGGGTCTGAGCTTTCCTCAACCTACTGGCCTCGGCAGCGAACTTAAATTTATTACGGTTTCTTATCCTAGGAATTTGACCTTATTTTCCCTGTGGAAAGAAGTTTTTTTTTTTTTAAGTGTAAACTCAGTCTCAATAGCTATTTCACTCCAGAATAGCAGACTAAGAGAACTTCTAATTGTTTAACTTACATGCATTAAAATAAGAAACCAGACCCATGGAACTCCACCCTCCTGGGCAACGGAAAACAGAGGCACAATATGCCGTCACCTAATTTATACATATTCCATGAATTCAATTGAGTAATAGAAGAAAGTGTAAGATATATGAAAGATAGGGGCTTACAACTTGATATAATTTGAAGTTCTTTTTCTTAAAAACTTTGATCTAAAAAAGCTACTCTACGTAGATGAGGAAAATAACAGAGCTGGAGTGATGTACGTGACTCTGTTCTATTAATGTAAACAGGAAGGATGGAGAACATTTTTATTTTTTCTTTCCATTTGGCAGGCTCTCAGCCCAGCTTCCTATGGGTGGAAATGGGCAATAAATAGCGGGGTGTCCAGTGGCCTCTTCCTACGCCTCCTGGTTACTAGCATTGGCAAGAATATCGCTCCCCTTTCCTTTCTTCTTATTTTTAGAGTGTTGATTTTTTTCTTTTCTCGGGGTTGAGGGTAAGGCAACGGCCTGTCATTATCAGGGAGTGAGGTGAACCACAGAGACTGGTTTCCCAAGAATCTGCGCCCAGCTGCCAACCTGGTGGGTCAGTCATCATCTTTAGTACCAAGGGTGGTTTTCCTGTGAAAGTGAGACTTCCTTTAAATTAAAGCGCACACACACAAGAGCCGTGGGCACCCCTGCCCCATGTCTCTGCCACAGGGCCTGCCGCTGTTGACTTGATAAAACAAACCTCTTGTCCTTTTCCTCTTCTGCAAATAATTCCCTATGAGTTGTACTGCAAGCAAAGTCACTTCTAAGTAATTGCTGAAATGAGAAATCATCACACTTTTTTTTCTCGTGTTTTATGGCAATCCACCAATTCTTTCCTGACTAAAGGAAAAGATTTCCCTTCTATTAATAAGAAGAAAAAGGAACCCATAGTTTTAAAAAGACTTTGAAATTCCTGGAAGAGAAATTGCTGCAGTATTGCAGGTTTGGGCCAGACTAAGTTACCTGGGGGGGCCGTAGAGGGAGAAATAACAAAGATAATAATTCTTTAGTTAATGACAATCTGCCTTAATATTACACTTAGGTGTAATCAATATAAGGAAATACTACAAATGTGGTAGAATTAAAATTCTCTGTTCTCATTGGCAGAAAAGAGAATATATCTTTGGGGCACTTCATTTGAGGAATGCACTTCTACCTGGGCAAACGAGATCCCCCATTTCTTTTCAAATTAAAATGGTCCTTTTTTTCATGACCTTGGATGCTGTAACTAAGGTCCACCTACAGTGTCTGAGAACTTGAGCTGGATGGTCCTGGCCTCCTGACTGCAGGGTCATGACTGCCTGTATTGTGAATCCCAGCTGCTGTTCACGTCTTGTGAGGTATTGGAGGATCATTTGAGAAGCTGTAGCAGAGAACTGTGGAATAGCTTAATATTTAATGTTCTGACTAGCCTAGGAGTGATAAGTAGGTTTCCCTGTCCAGGGATAAGCAAGGTCATTTTACGTTTCGGTGGCAGCATATTGTGCCTCTGCTCTCGGATGCCTGGGAGGATGTAGTTTAATGGGGGGCAGGGGGGTCTATGTTTTAAAATACCATTGTCATTTCAGTCCCTCATGCTTTAAAAATGTATGCTTTCTTAAAAGAGAAATTGCAAAGTTGCATCATTGAGTTCATATAATTGGGGACAGGACATTCATACTTGCTATTAGAGTCCCCACGTTTATTTCATTTGTGATTGCCTCACTCCAGAGGGTATGGTAAGAATGACATATACTTCCTGTCTGGCTAATTCACTGTATGTTGCTTTGTTAAGACGAATGAGAAAAATAAAATTGTATGTAATTTTTGCCTTATTGTCTGTTGGTAATATTAACAGTTGTCTAAGATTTGACAACACATTCTCAGACCAGCAACTAATTTCCCAAAGCCTCATGCTTTTACAAACCCCTTTCAGGTTTACGAATATGATTATCAGTGCTTTTGCTCCAGCTAAAATGATGCAAGAATTTGAACCACCTTTAATTCCATTATTGGGAATGAATCTAAAGTTGCAGAAGTCCAGGCCTGGAAGGTAATTTAAAGATCTTGTCTGATTTCTTAGTATGCAGGTGAGGAAATAGAAAGGTGAAGTGTCCTGCCTTGGACCATTCGCACAGTCACTGTGAATGCCAGGTAGCAGGCTAGCTGTCATTTAGAAACCCCTGTTACACTCTAGTGACTGCTTCTGGGTACAGTCTCACAGAGGCCTGGCACTGGGGTCCATTAGGGCGCCAAGTTTGAATCCTTGTACTATTCTAACTCTTTAATCCTCATTTTCTCTCAACTATAAAATGGTGATAATAATAGTCTCTACCTTTAGGATTCTCATGGAGATTAAATCAGATAATCTATGTAAAACTTTAGCCCGTCGTAAAACCTCTGTCAATGTTGGTTATTACTATTAGACTCAGTTTCATTAATCATTTAAAATGTTTTTAAATCTTTGTTATAAATTCTAAGCATCCAAAATAACCTATTATAAGTTCATCCCATTTATCTACTATGTTTATTAAATGTCTGCTATGAGCAAGACACGGTGCTGGGTCTTTTGAGAAATGGAAATATGAATAAGAAAGGGTCTGTGTGTGTGTGTGAGAATGTAAATAACTTGAGATGGGGATAAAAATGGTCGAAATAAAGTTTGGTGATATGATATATTATTTTGTCTGTTTCTATCCTTCCTAGGTCTGGCACATCATTTACTTTGAGTTTCTTTCCCAGCAACTTTACTGAAGTTTTACAACTTCCAATACCTCGGTCTTCCCCTAACAGGGTAATCCCGGTGTACTCAGGATGGTCAAGACTGTCAGCTCCGCCTCCCCCACCGGAGCACTCTGCAGTTTATTTTTTTATAATACTATTTTTTTTTAATTTTGCTATCATTAATGTACAATTACATAAACAACATTATGGTTACTAGACTCCCCCCATTATCAAGTCCCCAGCACATAGCCCAATACAGTCACTGTCCATCAGCATAGTAAGGTGCTATAGAATCACTACTTGTCTTCTCTGTGTTATACTGCCTTCCCCGTGTCCCTCCTGCAACATTATATGTGCTAATCGTAATGCCCCTTCATCCCCCTTATCCCTCCCTTCCCACCCCTCTTCCCCAGTCCCTTTCCCTTTGGTAACTGTTAGTCCATTCTTGGGTTCTGTGAGTCTGCTGCTGTTTTGTTCCTTCAGTTTTTTTGTTCTTATACTCCACAGAGGAGTGAAATCATCTGATACTTGTCTTTGTCCACCTGGCTTATTTCACTGAGCATAATACCCTCTAGCTCCATCCATGTTGTTGCAAATGGTAGGATTTATTTTCTTCTTATAGCTGAATAATATTTCCATTGTGTATATGTACCACATCTTTATCCATTCATGTACTGATGGACACTTAGGTTGCTTCCATTTCTTGGCTATTGTAAATAGTGCTGCAATAAACATAGGGGTGCCTATGTTTTCAAACTGGGCTGCTGCATTCTTAGGGTAAATTCCTAGGAGTGGGATTCCTGGGTCAAATGGTATGTCTATTTTGAGTTTTTTGAGGAACTTCCATACTGCTTTCCACAATAGTTGAACTAGTTTACATTCTCACCAGCAGTGTAGGAGGCTTCCCCTTTCTCCACATCCTTGCCAACATTTGTTGTTGTTTGTCTTTTGGATGTTGGCCATCCTCACTGGTGTGAGGTGATATCTCATTGTGGTTTTAATTTGCATTTCTCTAATGATTAGCGATGTGGAGCATCTTTTCATGTGCCTGTTTGCCATCTGAGTTTCTTCTTTGGAGAAGTGTCTGTTCAGGTCTTCTGACCATTTTTTAATTGGCTTCTTTGCTTTTTGTCTGTTGAGATGCATGAGCTCTTTATATATTTTGGATGTTAACCCCTTATCAGATACATCATTTACGAATATATTCTCCCATATTGTAGGATGCCTTTTTGTTCTACTGATGGTGTCCTTTGCTGTACAGAAGCTTTTTAGTTTGATATAGTCCCACTTGTTCATTTTTGCTTTTGTTTCCCTTGCCTGGGGAGATATGTTCATGAAGAAGTTGCTCATGTTTATGTCCAAGTGATTTTTGCCTATGTTTTTTTCTAAGAGTTTCATGGTTTCATGACATACATTCAGGTCTTTGATACATTTTGAGTTGACTTTTGTGTATGGGGCTAGACAGTAGTCCAGTCTCATTCTCTTACATGGAGCTGCCCAGTTTTGCTCTGCAGTTTTTTAAATACGCCGAAGAGCAGGATTCCCCAGCGCACATCAGCATTTGTACTATCCCTGAGAACATTGCCCAAGGGTAAGGGCAGATTTTTCTTACAGAAAATTTCTGTCAATTTGTTCTTAAAGGTTCTGTACCACAAAATTACATGAAGAGCAGAATAGGCCTCCTTCTGTGGAAGCTTCACACATTCCCCAGTATTTTCTACCCATTCTAGGGCTGTGATTTCTCATTACGTGCGGGTTATCCCGTCACATGTGAATAGATACTGTGTTCTGCCCTTTTGTATTGCATACTATCTGCTGTGATATTACTTATGTATTTTTTTCTTACTGTTAAAAGTGCCTGGGTCTCTCTTGTCTTTGTACCGTGGTCACTACTACTTTTTATTTATAATGTCATCTCATTAAGAAAGAAAATAAAAAGCATTTGTATCTCCCTCTCAAGAGTAAGCTCATGGAATGTGTATGTGCCTTTTATACCCCTATTTCCTTATCTATTCTGTGTATCCCCCGGCCCCTGTAATCTGCCATTGACAGAAATCACTTATACCCTGGTCATCTTTTGTCTGTATCCAAAGTTTTTGCTTCTGATTTTGTCTTCCCTACTATTCATCATTTCTGGCCTAACATTAGTGATGACAGTTTTTATTTATCCTCACAGGTCTCTGACTTCTTTTTGCCTTCTATCTGTAAATATCCCCAGCAATCCTCTTCTATTCTACCCTTGGAAACGCAGCCTTTGACATGGCTTCAAGTTATCACCAACATCTACATGACTCATAAATCCATATATGTAACACATGCATGTCCAGTGTAACATAACTATCAGAAACTTCTCCATGTGAATTGTCTCCAAACTGTAGGTCACCCATAGGAGATTATCAATTTAGTAGGAAAAAAATGGTCAAATAACTATTGTATGTGATTCAACCTAGTAGCTAGTTCCCAGGCTGAAATGATCACTTTCTCCAGCTGGCCTCTTATGACCACTGGCAGTTCTGTACACTTTATTGTCAGGTTTGTTACCTGCACACATCTGGAGGAGCATGCCTCCCAGCCAGCCTTCCACTTCTCCTCCATTTCCCCATAAGGGAGAAGGCTTTAGCTGTCCTCTGAGTTTTCCTCCTCATAGCCATGATATTCCTGGAGGGCCACAGTGAAGGAGAATGCCCCTTTCTACATTCTGATTTATGCTGGGGGCAGGGATTCTTAGGTTTGTTTATTGTCCCTTCTTTGGAGGATCCTTTGTATTTCTTGTTTGAAGTTAAAAATGCTTGAGATTAGACATAAGGTTCTTTCTTGCTCAATTTTCAGCATATATCTCTTACTGTACCCTGGGCCTATTATTCTAGTTTAATAAACCACACTTTACTTTCAGTAAGGTTCAGTTTTCTAATCTGTATATTGGGGCTAATAATATTAACAGTCCCATAAATTTGTTGCTGAAATTAGTTTAATACATATAAATTGCGTAGGACAGTGTCTGGGACATAGCCCTTATTATGTTAATTATGCTGAAGAAAATCAGAAGGTTCATTATCATCTTGTGATGGGATCAAATTTCTTTTGTTGTTTCCTGTATTTTTGCCAAAACAAAATAAAAGAAAACCACATTCAAAATCTACAGCTTTTAAAGGATTCATCTTTGATTCTGGGTCTGTAAAAAGGTTTTGGTTAATTCTTACTTGTCTTGACCCAGTTTCATCCTTCTTAATTATAGTGTGCTTTAAGGATGATTTGAAAAAGAAAAGTAAAAAAAAAAAGTACTCTTTAGGAGGTATTTAATATCAAGTATTCTTAATAAAAGGTTGCGATGAAGAAAATCGTCTGGTAAAGGTGATTCTCAAAGTTTAGTTTGCTGAAATGGCCCAAGAAACATAGTAAGGGATTTGTGCCGCGGTAATGTCTTTGAAGTCTAGTTGCCTGCCTTTAATTTCGCAGTAAGCGCCTAATCTCATTAGATTTCATACACTCACTGTTTGCACTTGCACAAAAGCTGTCCAAACAAAGCCAAAATGTTGACACCACCGTCCTCTGATGTCATTTAGAATGAATATATTAAACACACTTGCACTAGAATTGCATTAAGCTAAGAAATAAATTTTGAACTTTGAACTCAGCAGGATAAAGAAGCTTTACTTGATAGCTGAGCAATTGTGTTGTGGTGTGGTGGAGAGAACTCACTGTGTTGTTCAGAGAATCCAGACTTGCAAACATTCTCTCCGTACAGTAGGCGTGGCCCAAGTAAAGAATTAAAGTGAGGAGCGGTCCTGGTGTTAGGGAACGAAATAGAAGGTAAAGTGGGCTGGTGGATTTGCTTTGAAAGTCACTGAATAAACTTCGATTAAATTTGTTTCTGATAAGGATTCACAATGAAAGCCTATCTCCTAGCTAGTATGTGAATTAGAGATATCTTTATTCAATTCACTTTGCTAAACTTACAAGTTCAGAAATTCCCCTTAAAAATCTGGCCATCTTATCCTTTATTCAGTGTTCAGAAGCTGAAGATTATAGAGAGCTCAAATGATGCGACTTCTTTGTCCTTTCCCGTAAAATGAAGATAGCAACACGGGTGGAATTGAGAACTAATTAAATCTATTGGGTAAGGGTATTTAAGCTGTTTCTAAATAGAGAGTTCTGAAGAGAAATAGATCTCCTTGTAAAATATGTATAACTGTTTACAGACCTACTTATCTGGAACACGGCCATCAACTAGGAAATATGTGCCAGCAGCTTGCAGTCAAGGGAAATAGTCATCACAAAATTCATGTATATGTGACGTGGTGCCTGTTTCTTACTGAGAATCTAGAGTCCTCAGTCCTTCTACCTTCACTCTTACTTTGCATGTGTTTTTGCCTGGCTATTTGCTTTTGGCTGATAGTACAGGATTTTTAGAGGCACTATTTGAAATCAGTTAACACTCGTTATTGTCAGAGTGCCATTGAAGATGTTGTCTATTTTATCTTGTGTTATTTTTTTTTTACAAACACCCTGAAAAAAATTCGTTAGGTCTTCTTAGGAGTGATGGTGATTTAGCTGAAAAGCTGGCTTGTTTTTATTTCCTGAGCAGTGTGAACTCATAATTATTTGAGCACCTTTTCATCTTTGCTAAGGTTTCAGGAAGCTCACAGCTCTATTTGCGACTTAGCGACAGCAATTACAGTGGGCTACAGTCTGTGTGTGTTACTGCCTCCTGGCTTTATTATAAACCTCTTCTTATTTGCCTTTTGCTCAAATTCCCTCAGAAATCATTATCTTTTTAATTGTGTAACTATAAAAGCTGTCACAAATCCTTTGTGGAAAGGGATATATATGCCCCCATTCATAAATTCATACATTAATACATTCACAGACTCCTACTTGCTGCATGAATGGTTATATGACTTCCAAAGCCATGGCGAATTAGAAAGGAGATGGAAGATTGCTGGAGAAAGGACAGTGAGACCATCAGCTGACATGACAGCTGCTGCGCTCCACTGGGGTCCCCAGGAAACTGTCCAGGTGAGAGAACTCAAAAACACAGCTGCCCAAGAGCATTCAATGCAGGGCTGTCTCTTTAATGCACAGATTGGTAAAAAGCTGCAGCTTAGCACGTGCTATTATAAATGACCTCAGCAGCAAGATAAGATTATATTATACACACACACTTTGTCTAACAAGGCAGTGTTCTGCTTATTATTGGCTAGAAAGATGTACCTAAGAAAATTGGGTCTCTTTAGAGATTAAACTTGGGCTATTGAGAAAATTAACTTAGCAGAAAAAAAACCTTACTTCTTAGTGAGGCTAAGTTAAAGTGTTCTTATAAAGGCACCACACGTAAGACACCCAGTGCATGATCAGGTTTACTATTAGTCCTTTGCTTCTGAGCAAACCACTGCAATCAGCATGTTCAAGAAGATGGGCTGCTGCGTTGCGTCACATGAACTTCCCTGCCGTCAGTGACATCTTAGTCTCACTGAGGGTGACAGTCTGAGGATGGTTCATCGTCCATGACCAGACGTTTTGTTTTTAAGGGTTGAGTGGGAATTTGGTTCAGGTGTAAGTTGGATAATAGCAAGCTAGTGCCCCTCTCTTTGACTCAACCATCTTTTCTCTTCATGAGAGGCTAGAAGGTCCTCACCCCTCTGGCCTGGGGTGCATATTGCAACGAGGGGCAAAGATACTTGATTCCCACTTGTGCCTGAACACGGGCGATAGAGTCATCACCTGTGCTAGCGTGGCACAGTGCCACGCCAGGGGGCTCTGGAGGAGGACTCTGGTTTAAACCATGGCTGCCCTGCTTCGTGGCTGTGTGATCTTAGACATTCCTTAACTTCTCTGTGTCTCAGCTTTACCAGCTTCAAAACGGGGATGGGAATATCCCACACCACAAAGCGTTGTTGTGAAAGTTCCCGTAAGTAAAGTGCTCAAAACAGTGCCTATATTAACTATATTATGTATTCTGTAAATGACAAATATTAATTATTAAATATTACCATTATTACCAGTGAAGAAAAATTTATTCAGCTTCTGAGGTGATATAAATTACCCCTTTCTTGTCATATTACATTAATTTTCTCTTCATATTTGCAAATTTGTGAGTATCTTTGTCTATTCTGTTCATGTGCCTTTAAATGCACTTAAAGGCAATACAGTGCGGAGAAATAGATTTGTGTCTCGGCAGTAAAAGTTGTTGAGTTCTATTAAGAATGACTCCCTATACCAAACCATAGATCTCACTTTTTAAAAAGTTTAAGTGTGGCTTTTATCTCATTTTAAAAGGAACATAACCACATTACAAAAATTTGTCTATTCTTCAGTTCAGCCACATGAACAAAACCACCACTATGGAATAAACTATATGGTATGTTTCCATCTGGTCTCTTTTTTGTATAAGGGCATGTATGAGTGTTTGTATATGTTAGTAACAGTGGTTCTCAAACTCGTTTTATCCTGCCATACTTAATGGATGTTTACTTAAACAAATGCTCAAAGTATCCCTATAAGCGTTTCCTAGCATGTTGACTGTATTCTACCTCACTACTGAAGTGTAAGTAAAATCGTTGGCAAGTTTGAACATCTTAATAGGTTTCTTGCAGCTCCCTATCCATACTTGAGCTCATTACTCGTTAAATGGTTGTAGTCATGCTGAATGGGCAAATTTGTGTTCTGCCTTTTCATTTACTAATATTTATAAGCATTTTCCATGTAATTATGAGTTTTAGAAATTGTTACTATGAAAATCTCTCAAGCATATCCATGCACACACACACACACAGAGGGAAAATACAATGAGCCCTGCTGGCCCTCTCGCCCAGAGTGAGCAATTATTTACATTTGTCACCCTTGCTTCATCATTCTCCTTTCTCTCTCTTTGGTGGAAGTATTTTAAAGCAACTCTCAGGCACTGTGCCATTTCACCCCTAAACTTTCCAACATAGGTCTCTAAAATAAGTAATTTTTCACATAACCACAACGCCTAAGATACAGCAAGATCCATATATTGCGTATGGTTGTATATCTCTTAAATTTTTAAAAACTAAAACTGTGTCATGGAACATGGTAGCTACTGTCCACAATAGCTTTTAAAATTTAAACTAATTGAAAGTACATGTAATTAAGAAACTCAGACTGTAAGTCACATGCCACATTTCAAATGCTCCATAGTCAGTCATGTCTACTGATGACCATACTCAACAGTGCAGGTGCAGAAAATCCCCATTCCGCAGAGAGTGCTGGTGGACAGCAGGCTCTAGACGGCTGACTTCTTCCCATCTTGCTCCAGGTCACTGAGTTATTGAAGAAACTAGGTCAATTATCTGTGATTCTCTATTGCTTACTTATCGACAGTTTAATTTGCTCTTTTCAACCTGGTATTTCCTGGAAGTTTTATCTAAAAGCTTGTTTAGATTCAAATTCAACTATACATATAATTGACCCTTGAAAACAGGAGGATTAGGGGTGCTGAGCCCCCCCCCACGCAATTGGAAATCCCTTTATAAATTTTGACTCCCCCAAAACTTAACAATTAATAGCCTACTGTTGCCTGGAAGCTTTACTGATAACATAGTCAATTAACATGTATTTTGTATGTTACATGTAGTGTATATTATATTATATTCTTTTAACAAAGTAAGCTAAAGAAAACATTTTAAATTGTTGCAAATCTCCAGAAGTTTTTCTAATATATTTACTGAAAAAAATCTCCATGTAAGTGGACTCATGCATTAAAACCTGTGTTTTTCAAGGGTCAACTGTTTATATGTTTATACATGTGGGCAGTAATCCTTCATAGTGGTACTATGTACTTCAGTAGTCATGATTTTTATGATCACATTTTATTTCATTGAGTATATATACAGCAATATTATACTTGTTATCTTTTGTTAGTGAATATTGTTTCCATTTTTTGACTTTATATATAGTAGTATCTCAAGTATTTCTGTGAATAGAAATATATTTAATTTCTGTATTTTTATATCCTCAGGTTTTTTTTTTTTTAGGATAAATGGCCAAAAGGAAATTCTATATTAAAGTTAACAGCAGTTTTATGGCTCTTGATACATATATTTAGTTATTGTTCAAAAGGATCGTAGCAACTGATGCTACCTCCAGTAATATGTGGCTGCTAATTTTACCATATCTTCACCAGTATTCATTATTATCAT
The DNA here is from genome assembly GCA_029783875.1 of Phataginus tricuspis. Taxonomy (NCBI): domain Eukaryota; kingdom Metazoa; phylum Chordata; class Mammalia; order Pholidota; family Manidae; genus Phataginus; species Phataginus tricuspis. The sequence continues at coordinate 28,337,896 of JAQQAC010006877.1, read as the reverse complement.
GGAAAGAATCATCCTGTTTTTCAATTTAACGGCATCCTGCAATTTAAATATGTTTTTTTCCCCCAGTCTTTTCTTCCTCCCTATGTCCTGGGCAAACTCAAACCGATGAGACCTTTCTCCTAACAGGGTACAGTTTTCAACATCTTAGACTTAAAGGCAGGATGCACCAGGTTTGCCTTGGGCTCTTCCTGCCTAGATCCTTTCGGCTAATAATCCCTTTTCTCTCTTTATGATTCATTCTGAGCAGGCTTAGTGGTTAATCTTCTATTTCCAGTTTTATGCTCTGTTCCTCCCCCTTGTCTAGATCTGAAACATCCTTTCCTTCAACAATGCAAATGTCCTGGCTATTCATTTTCCCCTTTGGTTCAGAAAGCTTTAGTTGTCAATTCTATTCCCTTGTCAGCAACAATTTTTATTCTTACTGGCTTAGGCTGTCTGCCCTGGCTTTCTTTATAAGTGTTTTTGTGTAGAATTTTTGCTTCCTTGGAAGCCCACTGTAGCATAACATAATTAAGTGACAATATATGAGGTGCCAGGGCTTTCCAAGCAGTTAATGACTGGTTGGAAGATTTATAAGCAAGAGGTGAAATCAAAGAGAACCAAACACTCAAGTTCTATATAATAAAGAAATAAAAAATTCATGTGGTTCAAACTGTTGTTTAACAGATATTTAAAAAGAAGTACATGAAAACTTGCGTATTAAGTATTCTTGAAATGCAGTTAATTGCGCATTCTCTAATACGGCCCCGTTCGCTCCTTGTATTCCCTTTCCCGGTCTCCCGTGTCTGTGCGCCTCCCATAACCTTCTCCTTTGCCTTTTGCTTCCCGGCCTACTGACCTATGTCCCCACTTGATTCTTCACTGCTCCCTCTTACATTTTCAGTAAAAATAAAATGAGTGAGGCTGAGGTCAAATCTGGCTCTGTATACGAAGCTACCCATGCAAGATGCTAACTAGCACAGAAAATGTGTAATCATGGGAAAGTTAAAATTACAATGAGAAAATTAACTTTGGAATTTCCTGCTTAATCTGTCTCTTGAGTTAGTGCTTTAATTGGATGTCCTAATTTGGCTGTAAGTAAAAAATTAGAGCTTAGGTAGAAAAGAACAAATCAACAAACAAAAATACCTACATGCAACTTATTAAGGTGCTAATGAAGTAAGACGCACAACAGCACATACCTCAGATGATTGTACTGAGTATTTACAAAATCTTGTAACGTCGACCAGACTGTATGACTGAATACTGGCAAGGACTGAGCTCTGTATGTGCAAAGTGATTTTTAGATACCTGGTGGCTGTCTCATAGCTTTGAACCTTATTTTCTCTGAACTCAGAAATAATCACGTGGAAACTTCCAATTCTTATTCAATGTTCAGCCAAATAGGTACTCTGTACATAGAACTCTCAGAAGGAAATATCAACCCAAGAAAATATCCCCACCCCATTCCAGATAAACTTAAAGTGGTTGAACATCTTCTATTAGGTAGGAAAGAGTTTAGTGACCATATAATGGACTGTTTCCTTCTGAAGGTATCATCTGGCACAAAATGATTAATTGTAAATATGTGGCAAGTAAAAATATAACCAGGGTAGTAAGAAGATATGCGGCTCATCTATAGTATTCTATAGCATTCGTCATTATCTATTTTAGATGATGAGATTTTAATCAACTCAGAAATGAAAGTAAGATTTTGAGAACTTTTCATGTTTTCTTTAAATAAGTTTATGAGAGCCAAGTCTTTGATTGTTGGGTGAGGGAATTGGGGTCCATGGTTCTTGAGCTTGCAATTGTATTTAGTCTTTGCACCTGTTATTGGCAAAACTTCCAGAGCTTTTATTGCTATAAGACCATTTTTAAGATGGTCTGGCAGGCTCAGCTTCCTTTCCTTTCCAGAAGTTTCTAAGAACACAGGATCTGCCTGACTGCTGACACTGATGTGGGGCATCCTGGTATTCATTTTTGCAGATATTTCCAGCTCTGGGGGATTTGCTCATAGTCACTAACTTTGCTGGGGACTTACTGAAAAATCAAAACCCTACTTTTCTAATGTATAAGTGGAGACACATCTGAGCCTGGGGCAAGGTCTTGCCTCATAGGGGGTTAGGATTGAGTTAGAGCCAAAACATTTGGGTATCTTTAGGGGGAAGTTCTATTGACCCACAGTAGCCTCAAGAATATCTGTTTCACCATGGGCATTCTGTATAAGGGAGCAGGAAAAATCTTCCAGAAGCAGAAACACCTTTTAGTTAAGATTGAGGAAGTTGATAATTACTTATCTCTTGTTTTAGGGAGTAACTGTTAAATAGCTCCCCGCTGGGACCCACAGATTAGAGCACCTTAGGAGGTACTTGGATTATATATCTTGGATATGGATTTATCGGCCTCACACTCAGGCATGCAAAAAATTAAAAATACAAGAAAGAAAGAAGGAAGAAGGGTGATATGAAGGAAGGAAGAAAAAGGAGTAATATTAATTTTCCGTACCTCAAACTAGTCTCTTTTGGGCCTTTTTCTGAATGATAGGTCTGCTTTATTTCTGGTAAACTGTCAATTCAGTAATAGCCAAGCATTCCAGGGGTAAGAACAGTTCTGGTTTCCTTCCATGTTAATTCTTTCATTGAATCCTGGGGGCGGGGGAGGCTCGTGGCTGTGCCAGGGCAGGTGAGGGGCATGGACTTCCAGTCCCCAGCCTTCTGCGTTCTCCCCGGGCGCCTGCTGGCCTCTTAGGTGCTCCTTTCCGTGGTTGTTTACCACCCTCCTGCCGTGACGCCCAGTCATCAGGCCCTTGGAAGTTACTCTGTGTCCAGATACAGAGTATCCCCATGTCCCCCACTGTCTCTCAGAAACTCAGGTCCGGAAGCAGATACCTCTCCTCCCACCTTCCCCTGGGCCCACTCAGTTGCCCTTCTCTCTGGTCACTGCTTTGTGCATGCAGGGTTCCTTATGAAGTCTGTTTTCTTGCTTCCTTGTGGAGCTAGGCACATATTTCCTTTCTTGAGACCCCCTTCAAACTTACCTGAGTTCTGACTCCCTTTCTCCTGGGACACAGCATAGCATGGGATGAGGTGACATTTTCTGTCTCAGGGACTCACCAGCGCTGCTCACTCAGGCCAAACATCTTCATGCTCACCCTTGAACCCTTTCTTACATCTTGTATCAATTGCATCAACTGTTTTCTTTGTAAATTATATGTTTTTTCAATGATCTGTTTTTATCCCCCTTGAATGTAAGCCCCATGAAAGAAAAGAACTTATTAAATTTACTGCTGTATCTCCAGAAGGATGGTATGTGTGCAAAGAAGTTGTGAAACACATGAATGCCTGAACAAATCTCCTACGAAGTACTTTCCTTTCATTATTGTCAACCCTTTGCATGGCCATCTTTGCCACTCTTTCTTAGTGTGAAGTTTTGCTCAGGATAAATTCCTAGGCATAGAATTTCTAGATTAAACTATGTGTCCATGAAAATAAACTAATATATATTGACAAATTTCCTCCAAAACATTCACATCAAATACACTTCTATTAATAGTAGATGGAAATGCTAGTCTTTCTGGTTCTTCAGGAATCCTGGGCCAGTCAATGATCCTTCAAGGTCTTTACCAGTTCATTAGTTGAAGAAAAGAATGATTATATTTATAGAGTTTTGATATTCTTAATTCTGAGTAAAATGTGCTAATTCTGTTGTTAGATTGGGATCATATCACATACTATGGAATATAAGGATGACTTCATCATATACTTAAAAATAAAATAAAAAATGAAACAATTCCTCCTGAAGTTGCCTTCATTACATTAGTTCTGGAGATCTGCAAATGGCACCATACTTCTAAGCATCTGTTAGTTTTGGAAAAGTTTTGTAGAGGTGTCTGAGCTTTACCCACTCAATCTTTTGTGCTTTTTCTTATACTAATAAAATAAAGGTATATATGTTTTGCTCTAAGCTCCATATATGGGAATGGATGGTTAAATTTTGGGGAAAGGAAATAATTATCTTATATAGAATTCTTGAACATAGTAAATATGTCTTAAGGAAAAAGATAAGTTCACAGACAATATTTTATTTGTAATGGGTATAATGAGGTGAATCTGGCCTTTTGCTACGTGTGGGAGAGTTTTCCTTCTAGAATATGAAAAACATAATTCATTTTGTAATGGGGCAGAAGCATTCCAAGCCACCCTCCCATGTCTTGCTCAGCATATTTATGTACTTTTGGCTAATAAATTTATCCATATAAACCAATGGATCCTTTCTATTCTCCATGCCTTGTAGTTGCTGAAGAAATAGGCTGTCTCCAGCATGTGAGCCCTAAAACCTTTGAAGAAAATGATAATATTCCACTTCCTTCTGTGTGCTTTATTGCTCTGTATAAATATGTGAAAAGTGGCAATTTCAGCTACAAGGTATGTATGTGTATATGTATGTGTTTGTGAGCATTGGTCAGAAAGCCTGAAGGTTTCAACCAAAAAGTATAGCATTTTGATCACATTAGATGGATTATATGATTTCTATTATTGGAATACTGGAAATACCTAATAATTGTCATCTTGGTTACCTACAAATGTTCACTTTTGATTATATTTAATTATACTTCCTGATTATATTTGACCAAGGACTATTTCACTATTAAACTAACTTGCTTCAGCACCTGTTCATATATTGTCAAATTAACAGTTCTTGAAAGAGAACAGGTCATGTAACTCTCATTCACCTTTTTTGGCCTGTACATGGATTTTCATAGACTGCAATGGAAATACTGTGCACCAGGATTATCTCCTCAGGCTCAGGTGTAAACACTAGCACTTACTGTAATTCCTTGGGTCACGTGTCATCCTCGGGGCTAGGGCCGCTTCCTTGAGACCCTTTACTGGATGGATCAGTTGCCAAGCAACTTGCATTCTTATGGGGCCAGGCCGGGAAACAAAAGGTGCCAGGTGGTAACACATAGAAGGAAAATGACAAAGACACATGGAAAAATAAAGCCGCCATCTGGGAACTGTCATGCATAACATTTCCATGTGTTTAGAAATGTGGATTATGCTCCCTTTTAATTCATTTCAACAGCTCTCAATCAATGGTTATATCTATGACTGTCTCTACATTCATCCACCCTGGCAAAGGGATTGTGAGATTAGAAACGATAAGGAGTAAGCTCGAACTGTATCTCTTACATTAACTATTTTGTCAATAACTATTGTTCACTCATTTCTTATCCACTCGTGTAGTTTCTCTATTCCTTCCCCCCCATGTGTTACACCTTTTTACTTTTCAGCTCCTCATCACGTCCTTTCTCATTTTCTTTCACAATACTGATTTTATAGATGGGTCTGTTGCTTCATTGCTAATTGGTACTTAGAAATTCAACATAAGTGGAAATCTAGATTCCTGTAGAAGATTGTCAGCCTGTCTCCACACCACAGAGACCTTTCTCCTAGAAAACTATCTGCTGAAAGGTTTCCAGGTGGAAAACAATAGTGGCAGTCCAGGATGTCAGAGGTCACGGAGCACACTCACACATGAAATCAGCTTCATATATTTCAAAATGTAAGTCAGTTCTATTTGTTCAAATGTGTTATAAAAATAAACTTTTTTCTCATTAGAGAAACTAAAACTAGAGAAAAACTATGGGTTCCTTTTTTTGAGAGCTAAGCCAGCATGACATACAGTTTATAATCCTCAGGCTTGGGTTTTTAATAGGCTGCCCCTAGGACCAATAGGAATCCAGTTGTTCTAAAAAATTACAAGAAAAAAAGGTGTAGTCTAGTTTGGGGACATAGCTAAAGGAATAAGAAAACTTATTTATTTGGTGCTTACTAGATAACTGGCATAGGGTTGTTCAAACTTAAATCTTCAAAAATCCTTGTACTGTGGGTATTATTATCCACATTTAAAAATATGAAACTAAGGCTTGAGGAAGTTAAGTAACTTGCACAAGGCCACTCAGCTCCCCCAAAGCAGGGCTTCTGCCTGTCTTATATTTCATTTTCCTGAGCTACACTACTGATGAAGTAGTCTCTCTTGAGATGCGAGTAAATCAATACAAGCAGCGAGTCTAGCGGGCTGATGCAGTGAAGGTGCTGGAGTGGTCATGCTGAGGGGTATGTGTCTGGGGAGGCCGGGGGGATGTCAGTGGCTGTTGCAGAAATGTGAGGGGACAGGCAACTGGGCTGCTGGGATCCGGTCTGACTTCTCCTGGGTCTGAGGCCGTCCATTTACACTGACCTTAGCTCTCCCTTATTTAACTCTTACCAGTTTTTTTTATCCTCTTTTTCCTTTTCTACTTTTATCACACTCTGGCTGTTGTCTGCCTTTTTAACGGCTGTAGTGGATGGAGCTGACGGGCCGCCACAACTCCTTGGACCCCTTTTAGACTCATTTGTGTGCCCTTCTCCCCCATCTTATGTGCTTGTTGCTGCTAGAAAGCCATACCCGCCACTCTCTTCAGACCAGCAGCGCCTCAAAGCTCACACAGATCCTCTAACTCTTGCCCCCAGTGGCATTAAACCAATGACTGACTGATGTAGGCGTATGAGAGGTCACACACGACCAATGAGTTCCCTTGCCTCCTGTCTGGAGAACTCACTCTCAGTATAATTTCCCACTTGACAGCTCGCCTGCTAGATCAGTCCGAGGCTGGAAGTCGGCTGAACCTGCACGTATACTCTGCTTCCTTTCCCACTTCATCGTCTCTTCCAGGCTTCCTGCAGTCCTTTTGGAGGGTGCTTTCTTACTAGATCATTTACTCTTGAATTTTTGTCTCAGATTCTGAAAAATACTCAGATTTTAAAGGGCTGGTGGATAGAGGATCTGATATGACATGGTTCCTTGGGAACCCACAGCACCCCCATGGCTTCTCTGTTAGAGGGGAAACAACAGAGGTCAGGAGATAAATGAAGTTCCGGCCTGAGACCATCTCACATGGGGCCCAGGGGCCTTCTGGACCCACCTGGTAGTCATTTTCCAATTTCCTGACTGAGTAATCAGGGTGGGCACAGTCAGCATCTTGCAGAATACTCCCATTGGTTCCCTGACCAGTGGAGTGAGAGCTGTTGTGGTAGGAAAGACTAAGTGGAGTTACCCAGGTCAAGACGGTTAATCAAAAATAATTCTGTCCCCCTACCTGTGCGCGAATGGCAGAGATTAGCTCCATCCTCAGAGACTTAAAACCAGCATAGATGGCTGACTCCATGATACCCCCGTTTAATACATTATTCTGCTTCTCGCAGAGACCAGATGAGTCATGGCAGATGACTGTGGATTCCAGCAGCTAACTAAGCGGCAGCCCCAGGGCAGCTCTTGTGCTGCCTGGGGCGTCTTTGTCAGAGCAGATTCTCACTGCTCTCATTTGCAGTGTGTGGCTATTGTGTCGGCAAATACCCATTATGAATGAGATTCAGAAGCGGTTCACTAGGATGGACAACAGTATGCCTTCCCGTCTTCCTCTAGGCCTAAGTCTAGGGAAGGCCTAAGTCTAAGTCAGGTTTGAAGGGACCTCGATTGACTGGACATTCCTCAAAATATCACTTTGGTCCACTCTGTTGGGGGCACCATGTTAGTTGATCATACCTGAGCAGGAAGCGGCAAGTACTTCAAATGCCCGGGTAAGACACATGTACTCCAGTGGTTGAGGGAAACTACAAAGATTTAGGAGCTTGCCTTCTCAGTAGTGTTCTGAGGGCTCCACTAGTCTGGGGGTATGCCAGGATTTTAATCCACAGCTAAAGAAATGCAGTGGTGGGCTTACCACACTCCTCACCATCCTGTAGTAGATAGTTTGATAGAATGGTGGTGAAATGGCCCTTTGAAGACTGAGTTACAGTGCCAGCTAGGTATTGAAAAGAACATATTTACCAGCTCAGTCACCGCATTTCAGGCTGGGGCAAGGTTCCTCAGAAGCCTCTGTCCTCTGCACCAGTGTCCGTATATGGAGCTGCTTCTCTCATGGTCAGGATTCGTGGGCCTGGGGGTCAAGGGGGTGGCACCGCTCACTGTTACACCTAGTGACCCACCTGCAAAGATTTTGCTCCCTGTTTCTGCAACTTTATACTCTGCTCAGCTAGAGCTCTTAGTTCCAGAAGGAGGAATGCTTCTACCAGGAGGCACAACAGTGATTCAGTTGAATTGTAAGTTAAGAACGGCCACCCAGCCACCCTGGGTATCTGATGCTTCTGAATCAGTAGGCAAAGAAGGGCGTCGCTGTACTGAGTGGGGTGCCTGAGCCGGACCCCCAAGGGGAAGCGGACTGCTGCTCCGCAGTGGGGGTGTCTGGGGCATGGCGGACCCGTAGGAGGTCTGTTAGTATGACCTTGCCCTGTGGTTAAGGTCAATGGAAAACTGTAGTGACCTAACCCACGTAGGACTGCTAGTAGCATGGGTCCTTCAGGAGTGGACGTTTGGCTGACCTCAGTGGGTATGGAACCACATAGCTGAGGTGCTTACTGGAGGCAAAGGGTATACAAAATGGATAGTGGAGGATGGTAGTTCAAACTACCAGCTACAACCTATGTTTTCTTTCATCTCCTAGTCCCTTATTATGTAATATAAGATGTACTGATTTTATATAATAGTATTTAAGTACTGTTAATTTTATATCATAGTAGTTAAGTTATGGGATGTCAAGGGGTGAGTAGACCTCACTCAGGGTCTTCACCTCCTCTCCTAGGGAAGAGGTTAGTGTGTTTTGTCTGCACTCAGGACAGCTGTATCATGTTAGGCAGAATTGTGACCTTGTCACTGTTTTTATTTGGAGATGAAACACGGTCTATAGAGATGTGTGTGAGCACCAAGTTGATAGGGGTGGACTTGTGATGGTTAATTTTATGTGCCAAATTGACTGGCCAAGATTAAACATTATTTCTAAGCATTATGTTTAGAAACATGAGGCGAGGATGTTTCCAGAGGAGATTAACATTTGAATCAGTGGATTCAGTAAAGTAGATTGCCCTTCTCAATGTAGGTGGACATCATCCAATCCCTTTGAAGGCCTCAGTAGAACAAAAGGTGGAAGGGTTTTGTCCTTTGTTTTCCTGCCTCATCAGCTTGCGCTGGGACCCCTCACTTCATCTTCTCTGGCCCTTAGACTGGGATTTGCACCATCAGCTCCCCTATTTCTCAGGCCTTCAGAGTAGGAGTGAATCACACCACTGGCTTTCCTGGATCTCCAGCTTGTACACAGTAGCTCATGGGATTTCTCAGTCTGTAATTGTATGAGCCAGTTCTTCACCATAAGTATCCATTCCATAATAAGAATACTTTTAATAAGTGTATATATTCTGCTAGCTCTTTCTCTTGAGACCCTGACCAATACACCATCTAAATTAAAAAACGCATTTTGGCACTTGTAAGTTCCTACAACTCAAAAAATAAACACATTTTTTAGGCCTCCTTGTATTTCAGAAGCAGCATATATTACACTTGGAAATATTGCTCAGATACGTTTATTGGATGACATGGAAGACTTCTAATTTTGAGTGGGGTACAGAAAAAGTGAGGGCTATAGCGTAAGTCCAGGCTATAATACAAGTATCCCTGCTTTGTGGGTCTTTTGACCGAGTAGATCCCATGGTTTTGGAGGAATATGTCATGAAGACACTACATAGAGTCTCTGGCCAGATGTAGTAGGGGAATCACATAAGGACGTGGATAAGCTCCCAGGGAGTGGAGACTGGTTTGTCTGTTTAGTCAGGCGTCTGAAGCCAGCAAAATTGGAAGATAAAGGACAAGAAGCCAAGTCAGAGGCAGTTGGATGGACTTATGGGAGTGGGCACGTAGTGTGGGCATCTTTCTTGGCTTGTTAATGCCCACCCCCCAGACACCGTTGGAGCAGGTGAATAAGGTGATTCATCCAGTAGACGCCAGCCGCCCTTTGTCTTTGTCTCGTCTTTGACTGCCGAAACATGGTGGCAGAGATGAAAGGCCTGTGTTCTTCTAGCTACTCCTTTAAATGCACAATTTGTCAGCAGCAGAGTCTGCTAATACAATATGATGCAAAGCCCCTGATGTAATACTGTCCCTCAAAGAGACCAATCAACCACTTAATGCCAGGTTATTTGCATTGGACCCTTTCTGTCATGAAAAGGGCAGTAATTTGTCATGACGTGGATTTACATGTATTTCCGGGTATGGATTTTCTTTACTGCTCGCAGTTCCTCAGCTTCTCTGCTGTCCAAGGGCTCACGGAGAGTCTGATTTGTTAGCATGAGATCTGGCGTGACATTTCTATGAGCCAAGGAACCCCCTTCGCAGCAGAGGAGGTAGAGCAATAGATAAGTGACCGTGGGACCCTCTCCTAGCCAGGCGCTGTGGCCTGATAAGGTCCGAGTGGTCTCTTGTAGGCCCAGCTAAGGCATCAGCTTGGAACTGACACCCTGTGAATTTGTGTGTCCTGCAGGAGGTAGTGTACACTTTGTGCTGGGTAATTTTATATGTCAATTTGTCTAGGCCAAGGTGTCCAGATGTTTGGTTTAACATTATTCTGGCTGTTTCTGTGAAGGTGTTTTGGGTGAGATTGAAATTTAAATTGGTGGATTTTGAGTAAGCAGATTGCCTTCTCTCATGTGGCTGGGCCTCTATCAGTTGAAGGCCTGAAGAGAACAAATCAGCTCTGAAAGATTACAGAGCCATGGGATACTTTAGACCTATTCTGTCTGAGTGCCATAGCCTTTTTTTGGGTCGCAGAGCCCTTTAAAAATCTGATGAAAGTGCTAGATGTTCTCACTGGTAAATTGTATATATATGAACCATACATAGTTCATTTTGCACATAAAAAACTCAGGATGGATACTAAGGGAAGTCCCTCACGGATATGCCAGGTTAAAAACTCTTTTCTGTATCTTCCTTCAGTAAAGGAAGTAATGATTTTGTTGTGAAAGCCACAATATCCGTAAGAAGTGAACAAATGGAATTAATTAACAGTGTAATATCAAGCTTTGTAATAAGAGATTAAGTGGCCCCCCAGATCACCCTATTCAGTCTTACAGAAGACTGAGAGATTAAAAACGTGCCAGAAATATTTTGACTTTATAAGTAGTAGTCACTAAGAGCCCTACAGCCTTAGGTTTACTATCAATGGAAGGCTTCTTGCTTGCTTAGTTTCAGAACTGTTTTCTTATCCAACGAGTCTCTTCTTAAATGTCATTGAGGGGAGAAGTTCTTGACCACCTAGTATCTGAAGATGTTCCAAATTCTCTATCATAACAGCCTCTTAATTTCCTTTTTGCCATGTTTTACACCAGCAGTTGTATTACTGGTTCATTTACTTGTGTTTATTGACTGTCTCCCCATAGAATTTAAGCTCAGTCAAGAGAAAGACCTTGTTTGTCTTGCGTATCACCGCATCCCTAGTGTATTGTACAATGTCACATGTAAGTTAGGGGCTAACAAATATTTGCTAAACAAATGAATAGTACATTTGCAGAGTTCAGGGAAAGACTCAAGCTTATGTAATTTTCTTGAAAGAGTACTTAGGAAATGGTATCTGGGCCATTAACTTTGTTTGTAATGAATTCTCTTCTTGATGATGATGAGACTGTTGTGATGATGAAGATGGTAACGTCAGCTGCTTCTGCAGCTGCTGTGTGGTAAACGGAAGTGGGTTGACCAGAAGAAATAAAAAGGCACACAGTGGAGCACAGCTTCAAGCCATGTCCTGCAGTCTCTGAATGTCGGGAAGGCCAGCTACAAATACTCTAGTCTGTGCACCAGGACCCCAAGGGAGCTGGCAAACTCAGAGTAAATTCAGCTTTTGAAGAAAGAAGACAAAGATGCTGATAGCAATAGGTATTGCAGACCGTTGTCCCGGTTGCTAACAAGAGGATGGGTCCCGTGTGCACGCAGGACACAAAGCCCCGTTCTCCTCTCCCAGGCTTTCTGACTAGGCCCCGGAGCGGCCCTGTCGCCACTGTGAGCTTCCGGAGGCGGGACCACATGGCATACTCACCCATTTCTGGCTGGTTTTTTATCAGCTCCAGTTTACTAGAAAGACATGTAGAGCCATTTATTGCAATTATTATTATTATTACATTTCCCCTCCTAAAAGTGAAAATATTTAAGCATTCGTTTCATATAGGTTGGATGTCCACACCATGCAAACAAAACTTTTTGCCACAGGTCCTGTGTTACACGGTGAATCACAGTTTATTACTTGTTGGGGTGTTCATTTTAGGCATTAGGAAATATGCATATTTCTTGCTATTTACAGTATTAAACAGAACAAAACCACAGATTAAAAAACACTTAGACACATTTATGAAATCTCTCCTATGCTTTTGTAGCCAACTAAGCAGCGATACCCTTATGGACACACATAAATAAAGACAAGGAATAAAAAAAATAAACTTGGCCTAAAATTTCTTGTTCCATTTTACTCTGACTTGCCTGTTTTCCTGGCCCACATCTGGAACTGGAAAGCGGTGGCTTATTGTATCTGAGGCTAAGCCTGTGGCTGCTTCCTGCTTGAACCAGAACTAAGGTAACCGAAGAGTATGTTTGAAAGGACTTGTTTTTTTAGTGATTTCTTGTTCTGTGTCTCAGTCACAGGGTATGGAGGCATCTGGGCAAACTCCAGAGAACAGACTCACTGCAGAGAAGCTCAGACCATGAGGTCCCATTTATAATAGTTCTGTCCGTGGAGTAGGTGGCAAATTCTCAAGATAACCTTGTTTGCTAGATACAAGTATTTCTAGGGCATTGTCATAGCCAGCTTCATACAGTGACTGCCCCAGAGTTGGAGTGCACTAGGAACCACTTAGCCGTGGGCAATCATTAACTCAGGTGTGAAGGTAAGGGAGGCTGTTCTCAACTGTGTAGTTAAAGCAAAAAGTGAGCACAGAGAGAGAACTTGCTTTGCTTTCTCTTCACCCACGGCATTTTCATTTTCCTTTCCGCTGCCCCAGAGGCCTAGTAATGGACTCTGACATCCCATGTTCAACAGAGCTTTAAAAATCCATGCAGAGTACAAAATTATAGTAGCGATTTGGGGTTTGCTTTTCCTTCAGGTATAACGCAGCTAACTAGGTTCAGCATACTTTGTAATACATTCCTTAAACTGCAGGATCCTGGAAGCAGATTCCCGTGGGGGAGAGTGGCTGTGCGAGTCCATCAACACCATTTGCCTGCTTCCCGCCTCTCTTCTGCTCAGGTACGAGCTGTTCAGGCCGCTGAGCTTGGGCTCTGCTCTCTGGGTCCCTTGCTGCATTTTAATGCGAGCCAGCGATGCAGAGTCCCCAGCTTGGCCTGTCAGAACTTGATAGCTCTGTAAACATTGAAATCTTTGTTGCCATAACACCAGGAAAAATAATATGAGATTCTGCATATAAATATACTGGAGGCCTTGGGGAACGGGAGCGTTTCTAAATGACTTGAAGCTCTGTCATGCAATGACCTCTTATAAATAAATGTCAATGTACTCTCTGAATGCAGACTGGATTTCTGCCTGCCTATGGTGCTCAGCCTTCTAGACAATAGTTATGCTAAGGGATTATCTTTTAACATGGTGTGGTTATCTCCTTTGTTTGTTTTCATTTTTCATTATTCACATAAGCCAAGGGAAATGAAAAGCATCTTATTTCAGGCAAAAGGGCCTGTGAATGATTAACTCTGGTTCCATGCATTGGGACTTTGCATAGCAACCCCGTGGCTTGCAACTAGAAAAAGACTCCAGGCTGCGATGGCCCAGGGACCAGAGACTGACATTCTCAAATGAAGGTGGTGAGGAGTGGATTAAGTCTAAGCATTGTGTTTGAGTAGACGTCTCTATAGCTGGCTCATTTACTTTTGCATTGGTTTTATTACACTTTTCTTGGTGGAGATGTGTTTTGTTGACCTTTACTTTCACATTTACTCTTGCTTCTGGAGTACACTTGAGGATCTAAGAAACGTGGCCATGTCTGGGGTTTAATCTGGTGTATGCCACCATATTTTATGTGTTTTCTCCTTGGCACTATCCAAAACTGAGGTAACATTGGCTGAACTTTACCCTGAAAAATGGAATGAACAGAGAGCTTCATGATGGCCTTAAGTTTTGATTTGGCTCAATGAAAATTCTGTTGGTAAATTTTGGCATTCTTGGAATTATATAACAGCACAAAGCCTTATATGAAAGGAAGAGAAAGAAAATGGTGTGATTATATGGTTCCAATGAAAAGGATGTGAGCGTGTAAAGGACCCACATTGTACAAATATGAGTGATGAAATCAAGACCAATTTCATATCTTTTTATGGACACTTATCTTAAACATTTATATAACAAGGTCCATTTTCACAGACAAGACCCAACTTAACGGAGTCAAAGAAAATGAAGTGTAAGCTAAGGACAGAAGAAACATTGGAGAATTTAGGAAAATGCAGTATAGTTATAATAGAGCCGGAATATTTAGGACACTTAAATTTAGACTGCAAGTCAATCCAGATGTTTATTTATTAACATTAATAATGTTTCCAGTCTTATTATAGAATACCAAATCCCAGGGGTTCCGCTTCTGAGTTTAGAGACAAATGCATGTTCCTTATTCTTTCCTAGCTCTGTTTTAATTTTAGGGGTTTTCTGTAGCCATGATTTTCCTGTAAAAGTGTTCGCAAAATCTTGAGCCGCCCCTGATGCCCCGCAGAACATCTGAGTGCCACCGTGCTCCAGCAAAGCCTTCTCCTTCCTGCATTTCTCTTCTTGCTTCCATGGTAATAGAAAGAAACTTGGCATAAAAATATAATCTGTTCCTGCCTGTTTCTCATCTAAAGTTATAACCCTCTGCCATCCCGCCCAAAACTAGAATTCCAGCTGGCATGACACAGCTGTCTGCGTACAGGTTTATTCCGGTAGTAACCAAAGACAAAACTATTTTAATTGAAAGCCCTAGGCTGTCCTCCAAACCCTCACAATCTCTGGGTCATCCCCAAGAGGAAATCATTGAGGAAAAGGTACAAATGATATCCTTTCTTACAGTTTTTGACACTGTATGTTTATGAGGTTGAGAGCATTTCACCCTTCCAATTTCTGCAGATTGGAGGCCATGAAGAAATGGAAAGGTTCACAAACTCAAAAGCACTGCCAGCCAAGTGAGCACAGAGGAGGCTGTGGTGTACGGGAGATGGACAGTCCTGTCCCCAGGGGCATTTGCTGCTCCCCTGCCTTCACAGTCACCATGTGGGAAGGTGGGGCCCAGTGTTGCCAGATATTCTGATCTGTCGATAGAAATTCCCAATCCTGATTTTTATGTGAATTCTGCATAGTTGCAAATGTTGTCAGTTAATTCGAATTAAAGTAAAGCATTGTGAAGATCAATCAAAACATGGTCCTTGAAAGTTTGGGGCTGCCAGCATCTAACCCCTTTGCTATATTCTTAGAAGAGAAAGCTCTGCTTACTGCATATACAACATTGAAAACATTGAAAAAAAGGGTAGGGGTTGATGAAGAGGGATTGGGCCTGACAAAAACATAAGGAAATTAGCCTCTCCCATTTTTTCTCTCATAAACTCAGTCTCCTAAAATGAATGACAAGTTAGTAGGTTTGACTATAGAAAAAGTCAAGGGCTAATGGTGTGTGACATTCTGTAGACAAGAAATGGTTGTTTAATAAATGTGGGTGAGCATTAAGTTTGGTGACTTTTTGCTTCCATTCTCTCTGGCGATCCCTTCTTTCAAATGTTTTTTCTATCCTGGTTCAGATAATAAGACTATTAAATGATGAATAAGTCAAAGTGCCATCCTGGCTGCAGAAAGAAAACCTCATATGTATGCCAGAAGATAAATTTGCATGACAAATCCCAATGTAAAAATCCATTCTTTATTTTTCCTTTGGTAAATGGAATTAAATGTTTTACTCACATGCCTATCTGTGGGTAAATGGAAGTTCCTATGGCCAGGATCCTCACCTGACCCTAAACTATTTGACAATATAATTGGCCTACTGCTAGACTAATGCTTCCACACCTAGGCAATAAGCTATTATTGACTGAGTCACTATATAAAGAGCTCTGCCCAATGCTCTGGGTGAAGGCAGAGATGGAGGTAGATTGTGAACCTGCAGAAGGCTGGATGCAGACATGGTTCTTGTGCGTGACCTACTGTCAGGAGAATAAAGCCAGATATAAACCCTTCTACCCCCAAAACATTCCATTGTCATTTCTTAGTCTCACTGAATCCATAGTGAATTGCCCAGGGCTGAAACCTTCAGGCAAGACACCATCAAAAAAAAAAAAATGTTTACTTTAGAACATCAGGAGGGGCTCTGAAAGAGTGGGAAAAAATATGAAATGCAATTTTTTGAATAGTCAACATGAGGGCAAAGCAAATCCCAGGCCAATTTTATCACTTATATTACTTCACAGAGATGAAATTCCAGGTTCCTTACCTTCACTGTGGCTGTTGATGTCACTGCCTTGGGAATCTTTTAGATCAGTGGTTCTGAGTTCCCAAAGGCGTTCTTGAAACTGAATCCCTGGCGGAGGGAGAAGACGTTTTAAATTTTACAAACGATCCACAGGTGGTTCTGATGCACAAACCAGGTTCGGTAGCAGACTTCAACCATTTTGGTAACTCAATCCAGGGTTTTTTTGTTTGTTTGTGTCTTGCCAATGGGTTTCAGCTCCAGAAAAGTTCACTATGGATTCAGTGTGACCAAAGAAATGACAGTAGAACATTCTTGGGGTGAAAAGGTTTATACCCAACTTTATTCCCACTGTGGCAGGTCAGTCACTAGAATCCCGCCCACTCAGAGCGAGTCTGCAGGCAGCAAGCCCATCTCTGCCTCTGGGCCCCTCTGACCCTGCAACCACCCCAGTCTCTGCCCTCAGGGCTGCCACCACTCCAGTCTCATCTGTGCTCCCCTGCAGCCTTGCAGCTGTGTCACCATGTCACCCACAGCACTGGATAGAGTCAGTAATGATGTACTGCCCACACGTGTGTAGTGAGCAAGCCGACCAGGGTGAGATGAGAATCCTGGCACAGGAACCTTCACTTTCTCCACAGTTTGTTTTTTATCTACTTGTGGGGAAGTTGGGGTTCCTATGGCTGGGATCCTCATCGAACTTAAACTACCTGATGATGTAAGTGGCCTGTTGCTAGGCTCCCGCTTCCAAACCTTTAGGCAATAAGCTATTATTGTGCTATGTAGAGAGCTCAGGGTGGAGACAGAGACACTAGTGCTCAACTACTGCTGGGAGAACAAGCCGGGTAATAAACCTTTTCACCCCAAAGAACGTTTTGCTGTCAATTTCTTTGGTCACATTGAATCCATAGAGAACTTGCCCAGGGCTGAAACCCATTGGCAAGACAATTGGCGTAGTTGGCAGGGTTCATTGTTGACCAAGGAAAAAGACAGGATGCCCTCATGGGAGGGGTGCTTCAGCAGGCTGCCCCTGTGAATGGGGAGACAGTGGATCATCCCCCAGTGGGTATGTGGTCTGAGGTGGCTTGCCTCCTAGAGGACTGGGCCCCACCCCAGGACTGGAGGCAAGTGGAGGTGATACCAGAGGCAGTAGGGGAGGCCCTTGGTATAGTGAGCAGATCCTTTGAGAAGCAGAGTGCCCGTGAGGCAGTGGGGACTGTGGGTTGGCTGCTTCTCACAGTATAAAAAAGTCTACAGAAGAGACCCAAGGAATGGTGGCATGAGAACGTCAGCTGTGAAGCATTGAGCTGAAGGTAAGAGAGCTGCTGAAGACTGAGCTAGCATTGCTGCAAGGCACAGTGGAAAAGGTCAAAGTTGTAGCAGAGGAGGCACTCGAGGGAGGGGAGAGAAAGGTGCCATCAGCCCCGGAAATGGAGGAGCTGGAGAATGATGAAGGGGTGGTGCCTATATTGGACTATGGCTGGGGTTGAGGAGATGATAGGAATATCAAAAACTGGTAGAAGACCATAACCCAAGGGATGTAATTCATGGAAGAAAAAATTCCTCTTCTTGACCATGAGATGACCATGTTAATTAACTCAGGTTTAGGGAAAAGGGAGAAAAGTCTTTTCTGTAGAGTTACGGTCTTGACAATAAGAATATTTTAAATGAATTGATGGAAAAACATAAGAAATTGTGTAATGATTAATGAAAGAGAATATGTAACTAGCATCTGTTTACTTTCATAAAAAGTTATAACACGTTTTTAAAAATTAGTACAAAATACCCAGAAGTAATATTTGAAATAACATTGGGATTTCCCAGGGAAAAGAAGAATTTGTATTGAAAATGCCAACTTCATAAAATGAAGAAAAATTGCTTAGAACTGTTAGGTGTTAGGGACAGTTCCCTCTGTCAAAGAATGGTGTATCTTTTTTTTTTTTTTGCTATTATTAATATAGAATTACATGAGCAACATTATGGTTACTAGACTCCCCCTATTATCAAGTTCCCACCACACACCCCATTGCAGTCACTGTCCATCAGCGTAGAAGGATGTTATAGAATCACTACTTGTCTTCTCTGTGTTATACTGCCTTCCCCGTATACCCCCACCCCATCCCACCCCCACTACATTTTGTGTGTTAATTGTAATAGCCCTTTTTCTCCCTTATCCCTCCCTTCCAACCCATCTTCCCCAGTCCCTTTCCCTTTGGTAACTGTTAGTCCATTCTTGGGTTCTGTGAGTCTGCTGCTGTTTTCTTCCTTCAGTTTTTTCTTTGTTCTTATACTCCACAGATGAGTGAAATCATTTGATACTTGTCTTTCTCCGCCTGACTTATTACACTGAGCATAATACCCTCTAGCTCCATCCATGTTGTTGCAAATGGTAGGATTTGTTTTCTTCTTATGGCTGAATAATATTCCATTCTGTATATGTACCACCTCTTCCTTATCCATTCATCTACTGATGGACACTTAGGTTGCTTTCATTTCGTGGCTATTGTAAATAGTGCTGCAATAAACATAGGGGTGCATATGTCTTTTTCAAACTGGGCTGCTGCATTCTTAGGGCAAATTCCTAGAAGTGGGATTCCTGGATCAAATGGTATTTCTATTTTGAGTTTTTTGAGGAACCTCCATACTGCTTTCCACAATGGTTGAACTAATTTACATTCCCACCAGCAGTGTAGGAGTGTTCCCCTTTCTCCACATACTCGCCAACATTTGTTGTTGTTTGTCTTTTGGATGCTGGCCATCCTAACTGGTGTGAGGTGATATCTCACTGTGGTTTTAATTTGCATTTCTCTGATGATCAGCGATGTGGAGCATCTTTTCATGTGCCTGTTGGCCATCGGAATTTCTTCTTTGGAGAAGTGTCTGTTCAGCTCCTCTGCCCATTTTTAATTGGCTTATTTGCTTTTTGTTTGTTGAAGTGTGTGAACTCTTTATATAATTTGGATGTCAACCCCTTATTGGATATGTCATTTATGAATATATTCTCCCATACTGTAGGATGTCTTTTTGTTCTGCTCATGGTGTCCTTTGCTGTACAGAAGCTTTTTGGTTTGATATAGTCCCATTTGTTCATTTTTGCTTTTGTTTCCCTTGCCCAGGGAGATATGTTCATGAAGAAGTCGCTCATGTTTATGTCCAAGAGGTTTTTGCCTATATTTTTTTCTAAGAGTTTTATGGTTTCAAGACTTACATTCAGGTCTTTAATCCATTTTAAGTTTACTTTTATGTAGGGGGTTAGACAGTAATCCAGTTTCATTCTCTTACATGTAGCTTTCCAGTTTGCAAACACCAGCTGTTGAAGAGGCTGTCATTTTCCCACTGTATATCCATGGCTCCTTTATCATATATTAATTGACCATATATGCTTGGGTTTATATCTGGGCTCTCTAATCTGTTCCATTGGTCTATGGGTCTGTTCTTGTGCCAGTACCAAATTGTCTTGATTACTGTGGCTTTGTAGTAGAGCTTGAAGTTGGGGAGCATAATTCCCCCTGGTTTATTGTTCCTTCTCAGGATTTCTTTGGCTATTTGGGGTCTTTTGTGGTTCCATATGAATTTTAGAACTATTTGAAGAATGCTGTAGGTATTTTGATAGGTATTGCATTGAATCTGTAGATTGCTTTAGGTAGGATGGCCATTTTGACAATATTAATTCTTCCTAGCCAAGAGCATGGGATGAATTTCCATTTGTTAATGTCCTCTTTAATTTCTCTTGAGAGTGTCTTGTAGTTTTCAGGGTATAGGTCTTTCACTTCCTTGGTTAGGTTTATTCCTAGGTATTTTATTCTTTTTGATGCAATTGTGAATGGAATTGTTTTCCTGATTTCTCTTTCTGCTAGTTCATTGTTAGTGTATAGGAATGCAACAGATTTCTGTGCATTAATTTTGTATCCCACAACTTTGCTGAATTCAGATATTAGATCTAGTAGTTTGTAGTGGATTCTTTAGGGTTTTTAATGTACAATATCATGTCATCTGCAAACATGGACAGTTTAACTTCTTTCTTGCCAATCTGGATGGCTTTATTTCTTTGTGTTGTCTGATTGCCATGGCTAGGACCTCCAGTACTATGTTGAATAGAACTGGGGAGAGTGGGAATCCTTGTCTTGTTACCAATCTTAAAGGAAAAGCTTTCAGCTTCTTGCTGCTAAGTATAATGTTGGCTGTGGGTTTGTCATATATGGCCTTTATTATGTTGAGGTACTTGCCCTCTCTACCCATTTTGTTGAGAGTTTTTATCATAAATGGACATTGAATTTTGTCGAATGCTATTTCAGCATCTACGGAGATGATCATGTGGTTTTTGCTCTCTTTTTGTTGGTGTGGTGGATGATGATGGATTTTCATCATGATGGATGATCTTTTTGATGTTTTTGAATTCATTTTGCTAATATTTTGTTGAGAAAGATGGTATATCTTGGGCAAGAAGGGTTTATAGTGATTTGGATCAAGGGGACACAGTCTCTTGTTCATTAAAGGGTCTCATTATGTATTTGTTAAATGGATAAAATTAGTATGTGTTGGGTTATTTAACAAAATAATGAATGAATGAAAGACATAGTTGTATATTCCAGTTAGGACGTCTTTCTCCACAGTGGGTTAGCTATCCTTCCATGGCTCCCATACCATCATGTATATACTCTACTCTATTTTATCCTACTGTGTCCTATGATCTGCTGCTAAATGGTAAACTATTTGAAGGTAGGAACCAATTCTTTCTTATTCTTCATGATAACTCCAGCACTGACCACAGTACCCTGCCCACAATAGACATTCAAGAAATAGTTGTATGAATAAATGACATTTTTATAAGACCACTAGCTTAACCCAAATGTTAAATTGGCATTATACATGGGAGAGTAAAAGAGGTGCTTTAAAAAATACTTGAATAATATCTGAAAAGTCCATTAAGGGACTATAAGACAGAAACAGAAGGAGAATTTGAACAGTGTTAGTATTGTAATTTGAACATGTATTTAGATTGAAAACTGGATTGTAATGAGGCAGAGCGAACAATTCCTTTCATGGAAATAAAAGGCTAAGGAATTGAGGATAGGGATGCTTTTTACTGAAAACCCATAGGAGAGTGTCCTCCCCGAATCTGCCTTCCCCACAAATCATTGGACTGTTAGATTAAGTGGATTATTTCTTGAAAAAATTCTCCCAGAGGAAATCCAGCATCTATCTCCCCCTACTGGTGTCATATTAAGAGTGATGTCTGATTTTTTTTCTTTTAACTGAGAAACATTTTAATTAAGATGAATATTTTTGTTTGTTATTTGAAAAAAAACCCTTGTATTAATATAAAGATAAATGAAACTGGAAGTTTGTTGCAATGAACTTAACCAACACTTGGAATGTAATTTTTTTCATCACAGATGTAATTTTTAATGCTAATTTGTCTACAATTAACAGATTTATATGGCAGTGGATTATAATTAGCTGACACAATGAAAAATTTTAAACTTTTTAGTGTAGATATTTCAAACATACACAGAATGAACCCCCATGCACCTGTTATACTGCTCCAGCGAACACGTCATTCCTAGTCTTGTTTCCTTTATTTCCTCCTCAAGGTCCTACATCCAGATCATTTTGAAGCAAAGTCCAAACATCATATCACTTCATCTGTAAATATTTCAGTATGTATGTACCTAAAAAGGTAAGGATGCTTAAAAGATCCCCCAAATAGTATTTTTATACCTAACTAAAATTTATCAATAGTTCCTTACTATCAGCAAATAGCCAGTGTTCAGATTCCTACAACTGTTTTAAAAATTTGTAATTACTTATTTTATAGTTTGAAACAGGCTTTTTAAGAAAGGCTATAGATTGCAATTGTTTAATATATTTCTTACATCTCACAGAAGTTATGAGGTTTAAGTTTCCTCCTCCATCAATTTTTTTGGTAATATTTTTGTTAACAATGCTGCATCATTTGTTCTGAATAGTGTTCCGCAATCTGGAATTTGCTGACTGAATCTCCATGGTGTTGTATAACGCATTCCTCTGTCCCCTGTATTTCATGCAAATTAGCAGTTAGATCCAGAGGCTTGATTTTATTCAGGTTTGATTAATTTTTTTGGCAAGATGCTGTTGTGTATTTCTATCACTCAATGTCTGGCAACAATTGAAGTTCACTGACTAGAGTAGAATTTCTAAAGAAGCATTTTCCAATAGAAATTTCTGTGGTGATGGAAATGTTCTGTGTCAGTACTACATTTGTTCTAAATATGTATTAACTATTCCATATCTGTTCTCTATATTAATAGGGTATCCACTAGCCACATGTGAGTCTTAAATGTGGCTAGTGTGATGGAGAAACTGAAGTGTTAATTAAAAAATTTTTCATTACTTTAGATTTAAATGTAAATAGCTATGTGTGACTAGCTGCTACCATATTATATAGTATAGGAGTAGACCCATTAATTCATTAAAAGCTGCAAGATGATAATGCTATTATTCTGTATTTTTTCCTTTCTTATTAGTTGGAATATTTTTATAAAGAGAAACTTCTTATCAACTATGTTGCTACCATGAAGTTTAGTTCATACAGAAAAGGCAGAAAAATTGCTTAACTCTTCTGCTGTGTTTATCAGTTGTCAAAATAATGAGTTGTAATAACTAAATACTAATTCAAACTACTCTCTATGACCTTGAACTATACATTAGGGGAGTTAAACCTATGGTCGATTTTTTAAAAGAGGGAGCTGTTAACTGGGGCCTTGCATATATACAGGGGACATAAGATAGTGTTCTCAGGAGTCCTGCACCTCAAATTCCCCAAGCCCCCACACTTCCCAATCCTCCAGTTGGAACCTCTGCATATTAGGCCTTAGAATTCATGATTTACTCCCTTTTGTGTGAACCAGTTTCACAAGAATGGCTTGTAGCCAATGTCTATGCTGGCGAGGGAAGCTAGCCCTGGGCAGAAACAAAACCATGGAAATCAGGCATTTCTAAGGAGCCAAGGAAGGGTTTGCTCTTTAAGAAAGGCCAGAAATTCAGTTTAGAATATACTTGAAACTATTTGTACCTTTCTAAGCAGGCTACTCTCCTCGGTATACAAAGCAGTAGGCGGAAACTGAGGTGTCCCAGTCTGCATTTTCTAACACTCAAAGATTTGCCTATGAAAAGGAATGGACCGACTAAGCACAGACCATCATATGAAGGGGGCAAGAAACCAAGAACTAACTGCTGTATTTATCAGTTTTTTATTAATAACATTTTTCCCATATATTACCACCCCTGCCTATAGAGATGGTTTTCCTGCTTTTTATAGTATTAGGTTGCTTGTGGAATTTGTAAGTTTAAAATAAAATGTAATATCTATTAGATATTAAAGCTACTTGCTGGTCAATAATTTCAGTAATTTATTCTGCATGCATTGCCTATTTTCCTAATGTTTTGTTTTTAAATTTTCTTAGAGTGGAAGGGCTGGGTAAGGTGAGCGAGACACTCATCTCAAGCACAAACTTTAAAGGGATTTAAAGAAACCTCAGTGCTGAAGATAAATGCTATTTTAATGCAGTGTTTTCTTTTTCTTTAGCTATTCACCCACTCACCCTAACCCCTCCCCAGTGGTAACCACCAATCACTTCTCAGTGTCTGAGTCTGCTGCTGTTTTGTTTTTGCTTTTAGATTCCACATCTAAGTGAAATCATATGGTATTTGTATTTCTCCACCTGGCGCATTTCACTGAGCATAATACCCTCTAGGGCCCTCCATGTTGTTTCAAGTGGAAGGATTTCTTTCTTTTTGATGGCCGAATAATATTCTCTTGTGTATATGTACTGCAGTTTTTTTTATCAATTCATCTACTGTTGGACATTTTGGTTGCTTCCATACCTTAGCTATTGCAAATAATGTGGCAATAAACATAGGGGTGCACATAACTTTTCAAATCAGATTTTCTTTTCTTCAGCTAAATTCCTAGAAGTGGAGTGACTGGGTCATATGCTATTTCTATTTTTAGTTTTTAGAGGAACCTCCCTACTGCTTTCCACAGTGGCTGTACCACTTGACATTCCCACCAACAGTGTACAAGGGCTCCCTTTTCTTCTTATCCTTTCCACTTGTTATTACTTGTTCTTTGGATAGTGGCCATTCTGACTGGTGTGAGGTTATATCTTATTGTGGTTTTGATTTGCATTTCCCTGATGATTAGTGATGTGGAGCATCTTTTTATGTGCTTGTTGGCTATCTGTATTTCTTCTTTGGAAAAATGTCTATTCAGGTCCTCTGCCCATTTTAATTAGGTTATTTATTTTTTTGGTGTTGAATTGTGTGAGTTCTTTATATATTTTGAATGTTAGCTCCTTTACAAATATATTCGATTTTTACAAATATATTCTCCCATACTACAGGTTGCCTTTTTTGTTTTATTGATGGTGTCCTTTGCTGTGCAGAAGCTTTTTAGTTTGATGTAGTTCCACTTGTTTATTTTTGCTTTTGTTTCCTTAACCAAGGAAAAGTATCCAGAAAAAAATTGCTTATGTTCACAAAATTTTTTCCAATGTTGTCTTCTAAGAGTTTGATGGTTTAATGACTTACATTTATGTCTTTGATCAATTTTGAGTTTACTTTTGTATATAGTGTTAGAGATCCAGTTTCATACTCTTGTATATAGCTGTTCAGTTTTCCCAACATCATTTATTAAAGAGACTGTCTTTTCCCCATTGTATATTCTTGCCAACTTTGTCAAATATTAATTGACCATGTATGTGTGGGTTTATTTCTGGGCTCTCTGTTCTGTTCCATTGCTCCGTGATTCTGTTCTTGTGCCAGTACCATACTGTTTTGATTACTATAGCTTTGTAGTATAGCTTGAAGTCAAGGAGCTTAATATCCCCAGCTTTGTTCTTCTCTCTCAGGATTTCTTTGGCTGTTTGGGTATTTTGCAGTTCCATGTGAATTTTAGGATTATTTGCTCTTTTTCATTGAAAAATGCCACTGGTGTTTTGATAGGGATTACACTGAATCTGTAAACTGCTTTGGGCAGGATGGCCATTTTGATTATAGTATCCATTCTTATCCATGAGCATGGGACAGATTTCCATTTATTGGTGTCTTCTTTAATTTCTCTCATGAGTGTCTTATAGTTTTCAGAGTACAGATCTTTCACCTCCTTGGTTAGGATATTCCTGGGTATTTTATTCTTTTTGATGCAATTGTAAATGGAATTGTTTTCCTGATTTCCTTTTCTGCTGGTTTGTTGTTAGTATATAAGAACACAATAGATTTCTATATATTCATTTTGTATCTTGCAGCTTTGTTCAATCCAATTTTTTTGGTGGAGATGTTAGGGTTTTCTCTATATAATATCATGTCATCTGTAAATAGTGACAGTTTTCCTTACCAATTTGTATGCCTTTTATCTCTTTGTCTTTTGGTTGCTGTGGCTGGGACCTCCAGTACTGTGTTGAATAAAAGTAGTGAGAGTGGGCATCCTTGTCTTGTTCCTGATTCTAGAGAAAAAGGTTTCAGCTTCTCATTCATTGAATATGATGTTAGTTGTGGGTTTGTCATATGTGGCCTTTATAAGTTGAGGTAAATACCCTCTATACCCATTTTGTTGAGAGTTTTTATCATGAGTGGATGTTGAATTTTGTCAGATGCCTTTTCAACATCTATTGAGATGGTCATGTGGTTTCCATCCTTTTCCCCATTGTATATGTCAATGTGGTGTATCACATTGTTTGATTTATGGCTATTGTACCATCCTCGCATTTCTGGAATAAATCCTATTTGGTTGGGATAGATGATCATTTTGATACAAAATTTTTAAAAGATCAAGATTAATACAAAAGTAATCCATGATAAACACTGTATTAAACCTTGAGGGCAGAATCTGGGCTGCACTTGAACAACTTTGCCTCACTTGCCTTACCCTGAACCTGGCCCTGTTTCCAATAAGGCTTTACTTAAAAAACAGGCAGACTAGGGGTGGTTTGTTTATTTTGAAAAATATAGCATTAAACCATTAGTTAGTTTGATTACTGCATCTTTTGGTACCCCCATTACATTTTGCATCCTATTCTTGGCCCTGTTTTTTTGAACAAGACTTAGAGTTGATTAAATCCCACTATATCATTTTCACATATAAGGCTTATGTGAAGAACCGTATTGGTGACATGACTAGCCCCAGGTCAAACAGGCAATAAGTAATAGGGTTCAGATTTGTCATGCTTTTGTGATCTCTGTCTCCCTAGTTAAATTCCTTGAGGATAAGATTCTTGACTCTTTTGTTTCTTTTTTGTTGTACAGTGCTATGTTTTATACTTGCTATATTGTCTATATTTTTTGACCTTAAAAAGATACTTTTTGTTGTCTTACTCTTTGTCTATATGTCATCCAATTCTGGGTCAATTCAATGAAAAAGAAAAGAATCAAAATGAAGAGAAAAGAAAACAAACCCCTGAAACCAAAAGCCATTTGCATGCTACTACATGAATAAAATAGTTAATTAAGTGTTTGAATTTCTTTTAGATTTACTGTTTATGGTGTTGTGTAGCATACGGGCAGGGTTTGCTAATGTTCAAGAAAAAGAACTCCTCAGTGGGAGTTTATAGAATTAATCATAATAGTTGGGTGCTGTCTGAAAAGAATACTATACTTTGGAGTCAGTTGTTAGTATTTCCTCATTTTCTCAAAGGTGGGAAAAGGGAAGAATTTTCAGTCTAGTAACAATCACATGAAATTGCAAAAGATATGGGTAGGGGTGTGTGTGGTGGTGGTGGGCAGGGGCGGGAGGAGTTGGAGGTGAGACAAGCACAGGCGTCTTGTATGGGCTTCTGGTGAAGACTAGGAAAGAGATGTGGGTTTCACGTCAGTAAACTTTCATTATTCTTGTTGTCATCTTTGATTCACATGGTCTCAGTTTCTTTCCATTGTCTTTGGTTCAAAACTTTATGGCCATGAAACAGCAGTTGAAAAATGTTGAAAAAAACTTTTGGAAACAGTCACTGAATTTTGCATAAGTTAGCTCTCAATTACTTCTAGTGTGAAAGATGGTGCTTCTCTATCATAAATGTGGGTGAGGAATGTTTGTGTCATTATTTTGCAGCCACTTAAACAGCAAAATAAGACCACAGTATTACATGTATTTGCAGAAAATAGAACTTATTGGCAATTTAAAACATAAAAATTTTCTGTATATTCCTTAAGGTACAGAGACATATTTTATTGTGTGGATTTGCTTAAACTGGAGGAGAGGTAGATATTTTGCATACCACCACCTTGTGTTTGACACTGGATTTAAAAGTAATATTTTTAAAATGTTAACTTAAAAAAGTTTAGGATATTGTAAAGCCCAGACATGATTTTCATAGTGACATAGTGACAAAATGAAACAGGAAAGTTATTGGGAGATGTACTTGCCTTTTTAAAAATGACTTAAAAAATGTGTTTTCTTGGGGAATCATATTTATATGGGCAACATAAATTTGATCCTTTGACTTACATGTCTGCTAATCCTATGATAGACAATAAATTCATAATTCAATTAATTGCTTGCATTGTATATACTAACTCATTTAAAGAAAATGAACTATCATCATCATCCAGAAATATTTATGAGGTGATGAAAAGTTCAAGGTGCTGGCTTTACAATGTCAGTAAACAGACTTTCTACTTCTAGAAACTTAGAACTAAAACTTTTGTAAAGAGATGACATCTGAAAAAGGATAAACAGACAAAAGCAATCATGCAAGACACACACAGGATACAGTGGAAGCTGGATAATCACTCATTCACAGTTCATTAATAAATGTCTACTGAAGGGAGAAAAAGATAATGTATCGTGTACTAGCTCTTGCCAGACACTGTAATAAATATTTTAATTATTAATCTCTCAATTATGGTCAAATGGAGGGTATAAGATAGGGGCATCCAATAGAAATAAGAACATATGAGGGAGATTTGCTTTCGTTCTGGAGAGAATGGCACAAGATATAGAGATAGGTCAGTTGGACAGAAGTGAAAGATTTTTAAAAGGTAGTTCTGGAAAGTTGGCTAAGCTGCAACTATATTGTGGAGGGCCCTTTAGGAAAAGAGAAGGCATGCTCACTTTTTTATGTAAAGGCAACCTGAAATGTTTTTGAGCAGAGAGCTACCTAGCCAAGAGCAGTGAATGGCAGAGCAGACGGAATATGGGAAGCAGGCCAACTTTGCCATGCCATGAGCGGCAGAGCAGCCTAGGACATTCTTTAAGGCTCTGGGTAAGAAGGTTTTCCTAGAATAGTCCTGAGTAATAGTGATCTTATTGATTTAATTAATAATTCAGATCCACAGTGTTTTCTCTGGTTTGTTGCCCATCTAAGAACATCATCTGATTGTGTGAAATAAATGTTGAAGAAATAGCATGTTAGATGTTTGGAATATGCTTCCATTTAGTGACAATTTGTGGTGATGTTTGAGGAAAAGCAAACAGGAGTGTTCCTCTTCTCTTCTTCCTCTTAAAAACAATTTTTTTGAAAGAAGCAGGATTTTGGGAGGTCTTCGAAGTGAGGAAGGTTGAACACCGTGTGACAACTGTGAAAGAGTGGAAGCATTTATTTGCTCTCTCCATCTCCAGTCCACAGAACCCCTTTTTAAACCCTTGCCGTCACACAGCCCTTCATCCTGCTCAGACCACTCTCGAAGAAAGCTAATAAACCCCCTCTCCCTTTCCTTATTCTTCTCACACCTCTTGAAACATTTGGTATTGTTGTCCGTCTCCACTCCTCTCTCCAGCCGCATCTGTCTGTCTGTGTCTCTGGGTCACCCTCCTCACGGTGCCTCCTGACCGGGGTCTCAGCCACCACGCCTGGTCATTCTCATGTCAGCATTGGTTTCTAGTTGAAGTACTGTTGATATACAATCTTATATCAGTTTCAAATGTGTGACACATTGGTTCAACAGTTACTCATATATTAAATCTTCCCCCCACCAGTACAGCTATTATCTGTCAACATAAGAAGATGTTACAGAATCATTGACTGTATTCTCCATGCTGTACTACTATGCCCATGACTGATCTGTGTTATGGTTGAGAATATTTGTGCCCTTTTATCCCCCTCAGCCTCCCTCCCACCCTCCCCAACCCCTTCCCCATGGTAACCACCAGTCACTTCTCAGTGTCTATGAGTCTATTGCTTTTTTGTTCATTCTGTTTTGCTTTGGTTATATTCCACAAATAAGTGAAATCATATATTTGTCTTTCTCTGCCTGGCTTATTTCACTGAGCATAATATCCTTTAAATCCATCCATGTTGTTGCAAATGACAGGATTTCTTTTTTAATGGATGAATAATATTCCATTGTGTATATGTACCACCTCTAATTTATCCATTCATCTATTGGTGGACACTTAGGTTGCTCCCATATCTTGGCTATTGTAAATAATGCAGCAATAGGCATGCATATATCTTTTGAATCAGGGATTTTGTTTTCTTTGGGTAAATTCTTAGAAGTGGAATTATTGGGTTGAATGATATTTCTATTTTCAGTTTTTGGAGGAACCTCCATACTGCTTTCTACAGTGGCTGCACCAATTGACATTTCCACCAGCAGCATAGGAGGGTTCCTTTTATTCACATCCTCACCAATATTTGTTATTTCTTGTCTTTTGGATAGTGCCATTCTGACTGGTGTGAGGTGGTAGCTCATTGTGGTATTGATTTGCATTTCCCTGATGATTAGCGATATGGAGCATCTTTTCATGTGCCTGTTGGCCATCTGAATTTCTTCTTTGGAGAAATGTCTGTTCAGGTCTTTCACCCCTATCAACATTCTTAAGGGACAGTTCAAGATCTTTAAGAATCTTCAAGTTTGCAAAGATCCCTAAAATGTATCATTTTCTCCATAAAATATAATTCTTGGACTTACTGAATTGTGCTGAAAATGTGCTGGCATTTGCTGAAACAGGTTAATGGCTCGCTCTCATTTCTGTGTAGAGTATGGAGCTTAGCGTTGCTGTCACCCATTCAAGCAGGTGTTCTCCAACCTGCAGGACAGAGTCAGGCCCCTCGGGGGTGCGGCCCTGAGGCACATTGTCCTCTTTAATAAGACATCTTGTTTGAAACTGGTTGTAACTCATTGAGGACATGAATTCTGTCTTAGGTATGTGTGCATAGCTGTACCCTTGAGACTTTGCCCAGGCATATATTACAAACTCAAAGAAAACTTCTTTGGTAGTTAATTGATTGAATAATTGTGCACTTGCTCATTTCAAGTTCAATAGTATGTACTTTACCTAATATTTTATCTAGGGAATGTCATTTGCTTACATATGCTCGCTTTTGTTTTCTTTCCTATTCACAGTTCTAGTTGTCTCTCTTTCCTTAGCCATTTTTCTTTATAAAGAAATAAAAAAAAAATCCCTCTGAGCATTACCCTGTGCAGAGGAGAAAAGTACAACAAAAAGCTCTGCTGGGGTGTGTGTGCTATGCATGAGGCTAGCCTCACAGACCAGGTCATCTTCTAATCTTAGCAGAACTTCAAATCACCATGTGTCTTGGGCCTTCAGGTTTATTCAGAAATGGTCAAAATCACAAATTTTAAGTCTACTCTTTTTTCACATTAAATGTACCCTATTCACATTTTCTCTCTTGGGAAAGGCAACGACTGCAGCCCTTGTTTGTGTATCTCTAATCTTCCACCTCTAATTCTATCCTTCCGTGCGAACCTAGCCCCGTATCTGACTGCAGCAGGGCGTCGACTTTGGTTTGTCAAGCGGAGCACCTAGTGACTACAGTATAACGTGGCCTCGATGCAGGGAGTTGTGAAGGCTGGGTCCAGTCCTCATGACGCCACTGTCACTCCAGGTGAATTTGGAGACTTGCTTGACTACCAGACTTCCCTGAGAAACTCCGAAGACCCCTCAAACATGGTTTCTCTCACTGACTTGGTGAAAGAGTTCTGAACCCTACTGAGAATTTCGACTTGCTCTGTGGCTCTATCTCTATTAATCCAATGTGGTGATTGAAAACCAAAGTGTGGCGGAGACTTCAGCCCTGGCAGAGTCAAGCAGCGGTGAGATAACCTGCAGGTTTATAAACCCGCTGCCGCTGCCAGAAGGCTTCTTAATGTGCTTCTCTTCAGCTCAAGCCTCTCGAGAGACTGGCCTAGTGAGAGCAGTATTCACCAGACAGGAGAAAAGGAGAGATGAAACCCAACTGCGGCCGTTTCTGAGCTTACTAAAGGCAGAATTTCTGGAGAAGGGTCTGGTCCATCTCAGGGACTGGGCGCAGTGCAGGGCAGCTTGGGTCTTAAGTGGGCACCTGAAAATTTTCTTTCAAAATCTGACTTGAACTTACTTACGTTTCCCTTCTAGGAAGAGAACACCCAGGAGGGTCTGGAACATAAAGTAATTGCAGTACCACATTGGGTGGAGATGCCTGTTTTCTTGGTGAAGTGCACAGAGCAGAGGGACCTATGCTGAGGTCTGATTGCTTTCATGCTTGGAGAGAAAATCAATATTCCACATTCACGGTGTCTCACATAGCATTTTGCTGGGGTGGTCAAAAGGGATTTATACTATTTGTTGCAAAATATCACGGTCTTATTTTTATAAGGATAAACCAGAGTGGGGATGGCATTCATAGGAGCCACCTGGTTTTCACACTTCTGGTGAAGTAAAATTTAATTGAGTTTTCAAAGGCAGGAAAATATTCTGTTGCTGGGAAATATAGCATAAAAGATTTCTGCAAGCTTCCTCTGGGTTTTCTTGCAAGCTTTAAATGAGAATTTTCTGCCAATTTTCTGGCAGAAGCAGAGGAGACATAGCAGTTTTGCTGGTGGTTTTGATTATGGATTGTCTATATGGCATCAATAAAAATAACTAGACCTGGGTCTGATGGGCACTGAACTTGCTTAAAATGCTAATAAAAATTACAAGAGAAGGGAATAAATCTTAAATTTTAAATATTTTTTCTTATAATCCATATGGAAAGACTATTTCTCAGTATTTTAGTGTTAAAAATACAATAACTGGAGAGGAATATGTTCTTTTCAAAGTGCCAATAAAAATGCAAAATGTCATTTTCCAGTGCAATTCGGCCTGAAATCAACCTGTTTTATGGTAATTATGGGCTCTGGCACCAGAACATAGCAGAGCTTTAGAAAGATTGAATGAGTGATTGAGACCAACCTTCTTAAATGTGAAACATATGAAATGATTTGTGTAAAGTAAAGGCCATAGGGTACTGTCACCCTCCCCACTCCGAGCTATGCATAAAACTTCGCTAATGCCCCGTGGTAGCCGTATCGGGATGAAGGAGTGAGTGAGAAAAATATCTCCAGGATAATGGAAGTAGTGTAGGAAAAACCTTTTATAGGGTGGAAGGGAAGTTTCTTATAAAGGTATAAACTCTGAGGCAGATGATAATGCCTGAAAAGGTGAAAAGTGCCTTTTATTGGCAAGATTCTAGTGTATCGCTCCAAAAGGAAAACCTTATGTATTTCTCATAAGCGCTGTGGTGTCAGGCATAAGGACCCAATAACGCATCACCGCATGCCACATGGCAGCAGAGTGCGAGGTGCTACTCAAGCCAAGAGAAACGTGGCAACACTTCTCACTTTCCTTTTTCCAGGGTAATCTCAACTCCTTGAGATACACGTGCCCTGGCATACCGGTTTGCTTAAGTTGGTTTTGTCTGTAAAATGAGAGAAAAATAGAAGTATTTAAATTTTATGCTGTTCAGGTGTCCCATATCATAGACCCAAATAGAGGAATGGCTGAATCTTCTTCAGTTTAATATTTTTTAAAATCAAAATTATAACATATATGCTTAAAAAGTCCATTTTTCTGTGAATTTTGTTGCATGAAACCACCAGACCCCTAAACTCTCCCCTAATTTTTCCTTTCTCAGAGGCCATTGTTTTCAACAAAGTAAGCTGATTCTTTGTGTCTATTTCAGTGTCTTTAAGTTATATATTTCTACTATTTGCTTCTTAAGACTGTTTCTTAGTATTTCAGGTTCTGGCATTGATCATTGCATCTCTCTGAGAGTCAGGAGGCCGCTCTCGCTCACAAACCCCCATCACAAACACACACACATGCCTCCTTGGATCCTCCTTTTTTTTTTTTAATACACTTAATGTAAAATTTCGCTTAGGTGGATAGTGGAAGTTTATGTTCCTATGATCATGTAAATACTGTTTCTAACTGAGCCATGCAGCTGCTTATTATTTCTTCTTGCACAACTTGTTTTCCTTAGAGTTAATAATTGTCTTGGTTTTCTGATGGTATATTTGTTTTTTTCTGCTCTTATCAGTTGCAAACTGTAGGTCTTTTTTCAGATTCTCTTTTCAGTACATTCTAACATACAAAGTATTTTGTGGAATTCATCTTGGGGAGTCCCTCTGAGCTCATGACACTGCATTTTTTTATTTGGTCATCATCACAGTGTGAACTCTGTCTGATTTCCTTGGGTGTTAGGCCTCTTGTTTCCTGGAAACCACATCTTCCTCTTTCCCGGCTTACTCTCTTATTTCAGTTCACACAGTTACCGGTACCTGTTTGAAAAAGGGTACATGAAAAGTACATGGTTTGAAACCTTGTATGTTTGAAAAATTATATATTCTACAATTTTTTTTGTTTTTGAGATAAAATTGACATGTAATATTATATGTTTTAGGTGTGCAACAGAGTGAATCAGTATTTGTGTATATTGTAAATGATCGCCACAACATCTACTTAACATCTGTTATCATACACACAGATTTTTTGTTCTTGTGAGGAGAACTTTTAAGATTTACTTTCTTAGCAACTTTCAAATATGCAGTACAGTGTTATTAACTACAGTTGCCGTGATGTGCATTACATCCTCCTGACTTATTTATTGTATAACTGGAATCTTGTGCTTTTTGACCTTTTTGCCCATTTTGCACCCCTGCCTCCACTCCCCTGCCACTTCTGGCAACCTCTTATCTGTTGTCTGTATCTATGAGCTCGTTTTATCTTTTTGGTTCCACATATAAGTGAGATCGCATAGTATTTGTCTTTCTCTGACTTAGCATGACACCTTGTAGGTCTACCCATATTGCTGCAAGTGGCTAATATTCCATTGTATAAATTTACCACATTTTCTTCATCCACTCATTTGTTGATCGATGCTTAAGTTGTTTCCATGTCTGAGCTATTTACTGTAAATAATGTCGGAGTGAATGTGGGGGTGCGTATATCTTTTCAATTTAATGTTTTTGTTCTCTTCGGGTAAATACCTAGAAGTGGAATTGCTGGATTGTATGGTAGTTCTATTTTTAATTTTCTGAGGGACCTCCACACTGCTCTCCACCGTGGCCGCACCGGCTCATACTCCCACCAGCAGGGGGCAAGGGCTCCCTTTTTCCACATCCTCACTGACATGTGTTATTCCTTCTCTTTTTGACGATAGCCTTTCTAGTAGATGTGTGGGGCTATCTCATTGTGAATTCATTTCCCTGATGATCAGTGTTGTTGAGTATCTTTTTGTGTGCTTGTTGGCCATCTGTTTGTCTCAAATGTTTTTATTTTATCTTCAAACTTTACTGAGAAATTGGCAAGAACTCTAGGTGGGAAATAATTACCTTTAAGAAGTTTGTCGCCACTGTTCTATTTTTTTCTTGCTTCTACTTTTACAATGGAGAATCATGAAGCTCTTATGACTCCCGAGTTCTAGTTTCAGTATGTCCTCCTCCCACCCGACTCCAGCTCCTCGTCCTCAGCATGCTACCATGTCGTGATGATGTGCCCCGGTGTGTCTGTCCGTTGGTACATTCTGATGGGCGTGTAGAGGGATATTTCAGTCTGAAAAATCATGTTCTTTATTTTTGGTGAATGTGTTTGCAGTTCCTACATATCCTATTAGTTGGATGGTGATTTTCTTGGATTGTGTCTTTGATTTTCTTATTCTGAGTCTCTCTCATCTTTATTTTTTAATTGATTTTTCTGGGAGATTTCCTCAGCTTTATACTCTAACACTTCTACTGAGATTTTAATTTCTACTATAAAATTCTAAACAATGTCCAGAATCTGTTCAGGTTCTGTGGGTGTTTGAACTATCTTGTTTAATAGATACATCTTTTCTTATGTCTACATATTTCATGATAGAGATTTTCCTGAAATTCAGATGATCTTTGGCTGTCTAGTCATACTAAAGGTAGGGATTTAAAAGCTGATTGGAAACAATTTTGTTTACTGTAACACAATACTCTAGGGACCATAATAAACCCTTCCTCTGAAAAAAACTTAAAATGCTGGATAAAAATATTCTTGAATGCATCCATGTGCTGGCAACATAAGAAGATCTTTAAAGTAGGTACTGAGTAAAGGCAGGAACTCAGAGGCAAGCATAGAAGTGAAGATGACTTTCACTTTGAAAATATTTACTGAACCTGGGCTCAGAGGATGGAGGTCAAAGGCCAGGGCCTTCCCAAGTTGCCTGAAGGGATGAGTATCCATAAAGCTGAGATATTAAAGGGCTACACCGTTTGAGTAAGGGCGAGTACAACCCTCCTTGTCTTCCTCCACTCCCGGATGGAAACTTCAAGGAAAGCTATTTGTGTCAGGTACTGATGCTAAAGGTAAGGGGAAAAAATCTCTGAGAATTTGTAACCACAGGCAAGCTTTATGCAGATTTACAGCCTGAATACACACTAACTGGGTAGAATTATATCTTCAGAGAAAATAACTCTCAACCTAGAATTGTATATCCATGAAAACTATCATTCAAAAATGAAAATAAAGACATTTTTAGAGATAACAGATAGATAGGTCTCTATAAGCAGCATACAGCTTTGCAAACAGACACAGAACATTTATGAAAACTAGCCTCACAATGCGCTATTATAAAGCAGATTTCAATATGTTTTAAAGATAGGTGTCTTACAGACCCATTTCTGACATTAAAGCAATCGTTGGAAATTGATAGCAAAAAGATAACCAGAAAAACTCCATATTTATCAAATAAAGAAAAATACTTCTAAATACTTAATGAGTCAAATAAAAAATCATTTGCTTTTAGAAAACAATAAAAATAAATATTATAAATATTACTACATATAAAATATTGTGAAATTCAGCTCTAGTGTTACTTGTCTTAAATATTTTTATTATAAAAGAAGGAATAAAAATAAAGCTCCATCTCAGAAAGTTAGAGAAATAACCCCAAAGAAAATAGGAGAAAGGAAATAATACAAAGGAAATATATGGGACAATAAATAAAATTCAATAAAGTAAATGTTCTGTTCTTTTGAGACTAAATTGACAAATATATGGTTAGTTTATCAAGGCAAAAAAGGAGAAAAGACACAGATAGCTAATAAAAAGTATGAAAAGGGTGACAAGTTTCTGATGCTGCAAATAACAACAAATAATAAAAAGCTGCTCTCAGTAACTTTATGCCAAAAAGTTTGAAAACTTTGATAAAATGGCCAAATGCATTGAAAAGCTTACTCAAGAAGGAAAAGAAAACTGGAATAATAGCTTAACTATTAAAGATATCAAACCAGTAGCTAAAAAAAAAAAAAAAAAAAAAACCTTCCTACAAAGAAATCTCAAGGAGCAGACTTTTAAAACTGAAAAGTTCTTGGAAACACTTAAAGAATTAATAATTTCAATATTGTGCAAGTTATTCCAAGGCATATAAAAAGTTGGAAATTAGCTATTCATAAGTCTAGCATAACCCTCACAACAAAAACTTGCAAAGAGAATATGAAAAATAACAATGACTGAACAACCTCACTCATAAATGTATACACTAGGTTCTTATGCAAAATATTAGTAAGCCAAAACCAATAATATATTGGTTTAGAAAAAATTTCATAACCAAGTTGTGATTTGCCCATGAATGCAAGTTTGGTTTAACATTGGAAGAAGTGTCTAACAGATTAAAGAGAAAAGTCATGTAATCATTTCAATGAGAAAGAAATGACATTTGATAAAATTCAACAGCCAATTATGGGAACAACTCTTAGCAAATTGGGAATTGAAGACATTCTTAATAAAGTGTTTCTGGGAAAGAAAGTGTATTAAATGGTGAAATATTGAAAACATTCTCAATACTGTTGGGAATAAAACAAAGGGATTTTACTATGTATTAGTAATCATAGTTCAGTAAGGCAAGAAAAAGAACAATTTTATAGGGATAGGAAGGTGAAAAGGAAACTATTGTTTGAAAATTATTTAATTGTGTACCTAGGAAAAATTCCCAAGAATCCACAGCTAAGTTGTCAGTTTATATGGAAGGGTTTCAAGATTGCTGCATATAAAATCAATTTAGAAGTAAATTGCTTTCCTATAAATCAACAATAAGCATTTAGTAAATGAAAATTTAAAATATCACTTAACAATAGTGTGGAAGTATCAGGTACCCAGAAATAAACCTTATAAACTTTATGTAAGATCTTTATGGAATACATTATAAATTTATTATTGAAAGACATAAATAATCTCAATAAAATGAGACATTTATTATGCTCAAGGATTGGAAGAATCAAACTTCCAATAGTTTCTTATTGTAAAATTTGACAAGCTGATTTTAAGATTTATGTACAAGTGCCAAGGTTCAGAAGAGCAAAGATATTTTTGGTGGTGAATAATGTGCAGTGACTTGCCCTGCCTCCTGCCAAACTTATTATAGTAGTTGATTCAGTTTGTTATGGCCACAGCAATAAACAGACCAGTGGAACAACAAAAAAGAGCCCAGAAATAGACCCACACATTTAAGGACATGATTTATGATAGCAATAGAAAGGCCCCTCAGTAGGGAAAGAATGTATTTTTCATAAATACATGAAATTTTCATAAATATATTAAATTGTGTTGAGATGTTTGGTTATTAAAAAGAAAATAGTGCTATAAGAATATTACCTCACACTACACACGGAAATCAATTTCAGGTAGGTTTAAGATCTCAATCTTTAAAACTTTTAGAAGAAGATACAGGAGAATTCTCTGTCTCCTTTTTACTATCTTTTTCTCATCTTGTTTCTGAAAGGATATTTTTTATGGGTATAGCATTCCAGGTTGGTTGTCTTTCATAATTTTGAATCTCTTGCATTATTTGAGAATTCAACTTTCATTCTCATTGTTATTTTAAGGCATTGCTACTTTTTTCTCTTTGCTTTAGAATATTTTAGGCCTAGGATAATATTATTTTTTACTTAAAAATATTTTAATTTTCTTCCTGTTGGCATCCCAAACATTCCAGGATCATCTCAATTCATTTTGGAAATTGAAATTGTTTGAAGGTTAACTTTACTTGCCATGAGGCCCTGTTTACTTCAAATGCAATCAGGTTCCCACTGGAAAATGAGACATTGGTAGTTCATGTCGTATAGTGGCAAGACAGTTACTTAAAGTATTATGGCGATATCCTTGAACCAGGTGCTCTATCACATGCACATTTTGTAGACTAAGTGTCCATTACTGTGTCAGGCTACCAGCATTGTAATGAAAACTCAGGATGAGGTAGAGTAGCTGCTTCTGGCTGTGCTAAAGAACTTAAGGGCAGTAATGACAGGCTTAACATCCTAAGTTCCTGGCTCAAGGCCCTGGATCCAGGGACTTCTCTGACTGCTCTGAATGAATCTCTCTCCTTTTAGCTGAAAGGCTAATGTAGCTGAGAAAAGGAGTCTGAGCCTGTGGGTTCCAATTAATTTAAGCTTTTTCCAGATCTCTCATAAGAACTTAAAATATTGATAGGGAAAAAGTGAACCTGAGACTTGAAAGATGATTTTTAGGGTGGATTTGGATAAATCTTAATACCTTGAATCACCAATGGCTCTGTGCTGCTCTAACCAGCAGCCGCATCCCTCACCAGTCTGGTGAGGCTAGCGGTGCCTCACTCGAGGTCACTAGCTCATCAGGGATTGTCTGTTCCCCACATACTCTGCCTCTGTCACCCCTCGGCCGCTTCATACCTACAAATCCCAACAGGCCTTAAGGAGGTAAGCAGAGATGTGACCAGTAATGAGATATTTACATAACAAAATCATTCCAAGATTTAGCTAATGTGTAGCAGAAGAAATCTGAAGAAAAGGCATAGAATAGAACATAATGATGCTAGACCAGGAAAGAAGGAACATAATTTTCAGTCCTCATCAATATGGGTGCACTTACCAGAAATTCTGAATTCAATACACGCTTGAAATTTGGGTCTGGTTCTAACTGTCAGTTAGTTGGCTTGAGACATGAGTATTCTCCTAAACTAACAGATCAAGGTGCCGTAAGTTCCTTGGTAAAACATTAACGAAGGAATCCAAAGATTTAGGACTGGATTTATCATATGAAACCAACTCACTCACTTCTTAAACATACATCGTAAAAGGGCCCAGAGTATATTCTCTATACCAACCCATCGAGAAATCACGTGGTGAGGGCCCATCACTGGAGCGGCGGCTGCATTTGGAGTGGTTGCTATACAGGAAGAAAAGGTGTGAGATGCTACTCTCAAAATGGTCCACCTGCTGGAAACAGCCCACCTTATTTCAATGGGAATGTGTGATGGAATCAGGGCGGTAGAGGCATGAAGCAGTGTGGCTACCAACTTGGTAGCAGGGTTGGACTCGTTAATGGGATGGTTTGATCTGAAGTGATCTTTGGCAGTGGTTAGTTGATCCTGCTTCCTACGGTGTTGGGAGAGACGAGCAGTGTACTGGAGCCCAGCCTGGTTCATGTAACTGCAAGTGACGTAGGTCTGGGAAACAGTGAACGCTTCCGTGGTCAGCGTCCCTCACCATAATTGCAAGTCCTGCCTCCCCAGTCATTTCCAGCTGAAACAGTTTTCTCTGAACCACTTTATCCAGAATCTCCTTGAATGAAAGTGGGTCAGAAATTCCTGAGGAAGATTCCTTGTTTTTACATGAGCAGAATTGTCTATTGTCTTTATCCTTGAATGGTAGTTTGGGTGAAAAGTCGTAGTGCCACTTTCTTTCCTTGAGGATATGGGTGTAGCAGCCCTGTCTTCTAGCTGTGGTATAGCTGCATCTACGCTGTCTTCTCCAATAAGCAGACTTCACTATCTTTTTGCCTATCTTGCTTTTTGAGAAGTATGCCAGACTGATTTTTTTCTCCCTTATAGGTCACCTGTTATTTTTGTCTAGTTTCCCAATGCCTAATTTCTTTTCTTGAAATTTTACTAGTTGCAATCTACTTGATGGTAGTTATGGGCCAGTTTTTCTTGGGACACATATTCTTTGGCATACAAATTCAAGTTCTTTTTTATTTCAGAACGGTTTCTTGAATTATATGTAAGTATATGTGTGGTTTCATTATTTTAGTTTTTCTTCCTTGGGTTATGAAAACTTCCTTTTTGCTACTTTCCCTAGCTATCATTTTCTCTTCTAATCCTTTTTATATTTTAATTTCCATTTTGTGGGATTGATTTCCTTTTATCCTCTGTTTCCTTTTCTTTACTCAAGCAGTGTCCATTTTCCATCACACACCTTCTAATTTTGCCTTCTTTTCTGTGATAATCTCATTTTCCCTCCATTCCTTCCTTGGGCTGCACGTTCATGTTTCATTTGCTCCAGTAGTTTCACTGTTCCTTGCATTCTTGCATCTTGTATGTACAGCTCTGTGCTCTAGCAACACAGACACTATTACAATAATCCATGACGTTTTCAAACTAATGGTGAAAATGTCCAGTCACACTATTCATCTCCCCAGTAGCAGATTTTTCTGGAGATTAGTCTGTGTCTGTCATTTTCATTTGCTGCTCCTTTACTGCTTTTCTGTGACATATCTTTGAGTTGGATGTTCTCTTTTTGATAACCTGTCTTTGGATGAGGCGAGTTTATCTGGGGCCAACTATCTGTGGGAGGCTCATGTGGAGGAGGAGTCAGGGCTAGCTTTAGGATAAGTGGAATTTGTATTATAGCTCAGGCATTTGTGTTTAACTTTGGTTAGCCTTTACCAAAGGAATGGAAATGGGCAGCTATCTGGGGAAGTCCTGTGTGTGTGTGTGTGTCCTTATAATGCAAAGTCTTCCCTCTACCTCCCTTACCCTTGCAAATATGGTCTGTTTGTTTGACTTTTTCATGGCTCCCCCTCTCCTTTATTTCTTGGAACCAAACCAGGCATAGGGAAATCCTGAGACCAGACAGAATACACACTTCCAACTCTTGAAAACAATGGGTTTTAGGTTTTGCATGGCAGAGTGTGCTGCTCACCTCTGAGGTGGCTACTTTTCTGGCACTTTCTGTAACCCTAGAGTCCATTCAGTACTTCCCCCTCACCTCTCCTTGTTTCTTCCTCGTATTTTGTGATTTGGGCTTTAGCTGAAGTGGATTTTGCATTTTGTATTTCATTCTCTAAATGTCAGTTTGTGTCTTTACTTAATTCAACTAGTACTCACTGAGTGTTCTCTCGGTGCCAGGTACTAGACATTTGGAGGGAGGCCCTAAAGACAAGCTCTTTGTTTTTGAGGATTTTTAAATTTAATATAGTGTGGCATAAAAAATAAATAACAATGACCCCCTCCCCAAAAAACCCACCTTGAAAGGCAGAATGTGTTAAATGTCAAAGCAGAGGTTCAAAGTGGTGGTTTAGAACAAAACTGGAGATCAGGAAAGGGTGGTAGTTAATAACAGCCCTTCAAGGCTAGGAGCATGGTACTCAGTGTATCGAAGGCACTCAATAAATAGTTAATGGATCTAGAAGAAGATTGACTTTCAGCTGAGGGAACAGATCTATAATAATCTTGCCCTTGGTGCAATTTTAGGAGGAAACTATACATGCAATTCTAGGATATTCTGACTCATTCTTTTCTAGATTTCTTTCTGGATCAGTTCATGTGTCTCACAGCTTATAGTCTTTTCATTAATTCTGCTGTCAACTTTTTGAAGAATAGATTGGTGTAACTAGTTTCTTGTTATCTTTCAAAATAGATGTAGAACGGGAAGTTTTATGGGAAATTCATCTAGTAGGTTTTCCTTGATCCTGTATGAAACAAAATTCTCCTGTCAGAAAACTAAATGGTATTTTTGGGTTGGCATCCAAGGTCCTTTAGTAATGTAGCCCCATACAAAACTGCCAGACTTAGTTCCCATGGTGCCCGATTTTCCACCCATGCTTTTTACCCTGTCCTTTGTTTCATGTAGAAGGCTCTTCCGTCTATATCCATCTGTCAACACTAGACCCAGTCTCCAAAGTCTGTTCTTCAAAAAATTGAGAATGCAAAATTTAGTTTGAAGTGTTAATTCTCTAATAGATAGAGGCAGAATATTCAGTCATTAAATTTTGTAGGCAGTGTCATTTACCCTTTCATTCTTTGATTCACTATCATTGAAAATATTACTTGATTTATATTACTATAATAAGCTTCAATACACCTTTCTTTTGTTGGTTCTTCTCCCCACATTACTGCTCCACTACCTCTTCTCTATGCCCTTTCTCTTCTTTTTATTTTGTTTAGTCAATTATCAATCAATCAATTCTTCATGGGGACACATACTAGATGCAACATAGCAGTGACTTTCTTAATGAGGTGCCTGGTTCTTTACTATTTTAGGCACAATGCTGTATTTATCATACCATATGGTCTTGGAAATGTTTATAATCCTTTCTTTTGTTAAAAATAATTTGTTTATAGATATCATGAAATCAAACATAACTCTTTTTTTTTTAAACATAACTCTTGACTCACATAATAGTAATCACCACCAATACCATCATAAGAACAGTAACGTTTGAGTTGAATAGACCTATCAATTTTATAATCTATTATGCTTGTTTTCTGATCTTCACTATTGTGGTTTTTGTGCATTCAAGAAAAAGCAGAGGATAAAAACTTAGTAATTGACATGCTGTAAAAATTAAGAGAACGTGGAAGGGGATTAAAGATAGTGGCATGAGAGGTGAGACACAGGCTTCCTCTTAAAACCGCATATATTAAGAAAATATAATTAATACACCTAATCCTGAAAGAGCAACAGGAAAGAGGACTGCGCCAGACTGCATACACCTGGAGAAAAGAGCAGACCTCACAGAACAGGGTAGCATACCAAAGCTGTGGCCTGGCAGGACCCAAGCCCTTCCCCCACCCCAGCTCACTGGCGGGAGGA
Organism: Phataginus tricuspis; assembly: GCA_029783875.1. Lineage (NCBI taxonomy): Eukaryota > Metazoa > Chordata > Mammalia > Pholidota > Manidae > Phataginus > Phataginus tricuspis. The sequence goes on along the minus strand of JAQQAC010006877.1, from coordinate 28,294,526 downwards.
AGAGAAACCGAGCAGGGAGGGAGTGGAGGCCTGGGACTGCTGAATACCTAACTCCGGAGATCCGTTCTGGGAGCACAAACCTACATTTAATGGTGCTTACATGATACTCTCATGATTACGGGGTTGGAAAGCTAAGACAGGCAGAATTCCTGGAGAGACTGAGATTCCAGCTGCTTGTGGAAAGCAGGGATCCATATCCAGCTGCTCTGGGACAAAAGAAAGGTGGGCAGTCTGAGAGACTTCCTAACAAGGAAGCCCTTAGCAAGAGGCCTGCTAAGGGGCAAGGACTGCACAGAGCTTACTGCTCAGGAGAGAGGACAGGTAGACAAAATTGTCCAGGTGCACTCTGCCCAGCAGGTTGGGAGCTTTCATGATCTTCAGGTGTGCCAGCTCCCTGGCTGTCTACACAGCTCCAAGAACCCCTTCTGTGACAGGCAGACTAGTGCACCTTTTGCTTGACCAGCCCCACCGAGCTTGCAAACCGGGAAACCGTTCCCTGGTGTTAGGCCAGTCAGAGGGAAGATCTGTCTACAGCAACTAAAAATGCAAAGCACAGAGGCTTATACCTGTGTGCTCAGCACACTGGTTCAGGCAGTGGAGACAGGCATAGCAGCCAGGAACCAGGAAACAGCCCTTTCCTCCCCTGAGGCACCAATACCACTCCCCTACAATCCCCAACATTGCATCAGGGGCTGAGCAGCTCCAGAGACTAGACCTTCTTGGCACTAGAGGGCGCCATACACAAATATGAAACGCCAAAGGAACCTGGTTCAGAGTAAAATTATGAATACAACTCCTGAGAAAGATTTAAATGATATGGACCTTATGACTCTCCCGGAAAGGGAGGTCAAAATAAAAATCATTCACATGCGCATGGAGGTACAGAAAGATATTCAAGAACTCACGAATGAATTCAGGTCGGAGATCCAATCACTGAAGAACACAAAGGATGGTATTAAAAGCAGATTGGATACGGTGGAGGAGATGATAAATGAAATAGAAACTAGAGAAGAGGAATACAAAGAAGCTGAGGCAGAGAAAAAAGAGGATCTCTAAGAATGAAAGAATATTGAGAGAACTGTGTGACCAATCCAAACAGAACAATATTTGTATTATAGGGGTACCAGAAGAAGAAGAAGAGAGAAAAAGCGATATACAGTGTCTTTGAGGAGGTGATTGCTGAAACCTTCCCCAATCTGGGGAAGGAGATAGTCTCTCAGGCCATGGAGATGCACAGATCTCCTAACACAAGGGACCCAAGGAAGACAACACCAAGACATATAGTAATTAAAATAGCAAAGGTCAAGGATAAGGACAGACTATTAAAAGCAGCCAGAGAGAGAAATAAGATCACATACAAAGGAAAACCCATCAGGCTATCATCAGACTTCTCAACAGAAACCTTACAGGCCAGAAGGGAGTGGCATGATGTATTTAATGCAATGAAGCAGAAGGGCCTTGAACCAAGAATACTTTATTCGGCCAGATTATCATTTAAATTTGAAGGAGGGATTAAACAATTTCCAAATAAGCAAAAGCTGAGAGAATTTACCTCCCACAAACCATCTCTATGGTGTATTTTGGAGGTACTGCTCTACACGGAAGTGTTCCGAAGATTTAATAGCGGTCACCAGACGTAATAAAACCACAGTAAAGAAAGTAGAACAGCTAATTGCTAAGCAAATGCAAAAATTAAAATAACTATCTCCAAAGTCAATTAAGGAATTGACAAAGTACAGAGTATGATACCTAATATATAAAGAGTGGAGGAGGAAGAAAAAGGAGGAAGAAAAAATAAGTTTAGATTCTGTTTGTAACAGCATATTAAGTGAGTTAAGTTAGACTCTTAGATAGTAAAGAGGTTAACCTTGAACCTTTGGTAACCACGAATCTAAAGCCTGCAATGGCAATAAGTACATACCTATTGATAATCACCCTAAATGTAAATGGACTGAATGCACCAATCAAAAGACATAGAGTCACTGAATGGATAAAAAAACAAGATGCATCTATATGCTGCCTGCAAGAGACTCACTTTAAACCCAAAGACATACACAGACTAAAACTGAAGGGATGGAAAAGGATATTTCATGCAACTGATAGGGAAAAAAAAACAGGAGTTGCAGTACTTGTATCAGACAAAATAGACTTCAAAACAAAGAAAGTCACAAGAGACAAAGAAGGACATTACATAATGATAAAAGGGTCAATCCAACAAGAAGATATACCCATTATTAATATTTATGCACCCAACACAGGAGCACCTACATATGTGAAACAAATACTAACAGAATTAAAAAGAGAAATAGAATGCAATGCATTTATTCTAGGAGACTTCAACACTCCACTCACTCTGAAGAAGAGATTAACCAGACAGAAAATAAGTATAGAGACAGAAGCACTGAACAACACAATAGAACAGATGGACCTAACAGACATCTACAGAACTCTACACCCAAAAGCAGGAGAATGCACATTCTTCTCAAGTGCACATGGAACATTTTCAAGAATAGCTCATATACTAGGCCACAAAAAGAGCCTCGGTAAATTTGAAAAGATTGGAATTGTACCAACCAGTTTCTCAGACCACAAAGGTATGAAACTAGAAATAAATTACACAAAGAAAATGAAAAATCCCACAAACACATGGAGGCTTCACAACCTGCTCCTAAATAACCAATGGATCAATGACCAAATAAAAACAGAGATCTAGTTATATATGGAGACAAATGACAACAATAATTCAACACCACAAAATCTGTGGGATGCAGCTAAGGCTGTGTTAAGAGAAAAGTATATTGCAGTACAGGCCTACCTCAGGAAAGAAGAACAATCCCATATGAGCAGTCTAAACTCACAATTAACGAAACTAGAAAAAGAAGAACAAATGAGGCCCAAAGTCAGTAGAAGGAGGGACATAATAAAGATTAGACCATAAATAAATAAAATCAAGAAAAAAAAATAGAAAGAATCAATGAAAGCAGGAGCAGCTTCTTCAAGAAAATAAAACAGATAAACCCCTAGCCAGACTTATCAAGAAAAAAAGAGAGTCTACTCACATAAACATAATCAGAAATGAGAAAGGAAACATCACGATGGACACCACAGAAATACAAAGAATTATAAGAGAATACTATGAAAAATTATATGCTAACAAACTGGATACCCAGAAGAAATGAACAACTCTCTAGAAAAATATAACCAAGGCTGACACAGAAAGAAACAGAAAATCTGAGCAGACCAAAACCAGCAATGAAATTGAACTGGTAATCAAAAACCTACCTAAGAACAAAATGCCTGGTCCAGATGGCTTCACTGCTGAATTTTATCAAACATTTAGTGAAGACCTAATACCCATCCTCCTTAAAGTTTTCCAAAGAGTAGAAGAGGAGGGAATACTCCCAAACTCATTCTCTGAGGCCAGCATCACTCTAATACCAAAACCAGGCAAAGATACCACAAAAAAAGAAAATTACCGACTAATATCCCTGATGAACACAGATGCAAAAATACTCAACAAAATAATAGCAAACCAAATTCAAAAATACATAAAAAAGATCATCCATCATGATCAAGTAGGATTTATTCCATGGATGCAAGGATGGTACAACATTAGAAAATCCATCAACATCATCCATCACATCAAGGAAAAGAAGAACAAAAACCACATAATCATCTCCATAGATGCTGAAAAAGCATTTGACAAAATTCAGCATCCATTCATGATAAAACTCTCAACAAAATGGGTATAGAGGGCAAGTACCTCAACATAATAAAGGCCATATACGACAAACCCACAGCCAACATTATACTTAACAGCGAGAAGCTGAAAGCTTTTACTTTAAGATTGGTAACAAGACAAGGATTCCCACTCTCCCCACTTCTATTCAGCATAGTTCTGGAGGTCCTAGCCAGGGCAATCAGACAAGACAAAGAAATAAAAGGCATCCATATTGGCAAGGAAGAAGTTGAACTGTCCCTGTTTGTAGATGACATGATATTGTACATAAAAAACCCTTAAGAATCCACTCCAAAACTAGTAGATCTAATATCAGAATTCAGCAAAGTTGCAGGATACAAAATTAATATGCAGAAATCTGTGGCTTTCCTATACACTAACAATGAACTAGCAGAGAGAGAAATCAGGAAAACAATTCCATTCACAATCACATCAAGAAGAATAAAATACCTAGGAATAAACCTAACCAAGGAAGTGAAAGACCTATACTCTGAAAACTACAAGACACTCATGAGAGAAATTAAAGAAGATACCAGTAAATGGAAACGCATCCAGTGCTCATGGATAGGAAGAATTAATACTGTCAAAATGGCCATCCTGCCTAAAGCAATCTACAGATTCAATGCAATTCCTATCAAAATACCAACAGCATTCTTCAACGAACTAGAGAAAATCATTCTAAAATTCATATGGAACCACAAAGACCCCGAATAGCCAAAGCAATCCTGAGGAGGAAGAATAAAGCTGGTGGGATTATGCTCCCCAAGTTCAAGCTCTACTACAAAGCCACAGTACTCAAGACAATTTGGTACTGGCAGAAGAACAGACCCATAGACCAATGGAACAGACTAGAGAGTCCTGATATAAACCCAACCATGTATGGTCAATTAATATATGATAAAGGAGCCATGGACATACAATGGGGAAATGACAGCCTCTTCAACAGCTGGTGTTGCCAAAACTGGACAGCTACGTGCAAGAGAATGAAACTGGATTATTGTTTAACCCCATACACAAAAGTAAACTCAAAACAGATCAAGGACCTGAATGTTAAGTCATGAAACCATAAAACTCTTAGAAGACAACATAGGCAAAAATCTCCTGAATATAAGCATGAGCAACTTCTTCCTGAACGCATCTCCTCGAGCAAGGGAAACAGCAAAATGAACTCATGGGACTACATCAAACTAAAAAGTTTCTGTATGACAAAGGACACCATCAACAGAACAAAAACGCATCCTACAGTATGGGAGAATATATTTGTAAATGACATATACAACAAGGGGTTAACATCCAAAATATATAAAGAACTTACATGCCTCTACACCCAAAAAGCAAATAATCTGATTAAAAAATGGGCAGAGAATATGAAGAGACACTTCTCCAAAGAAGAAATTCAGATGGTCAGTAGACAGATGAAAAGATGCTTCACATCACTAATCATCAGGGAATTGCAAATTAAAACCACAATGAGATATCACGTCACACCAGTAAGGATGGAAACCATCCAAAAGACTAAGAACAAAAAATGCTGGTGAGGATGTGGAGAAAGGGGAACCCTCCTACACTGCTCGTGGGAATGTAAATTAGTTCAACCATTGTGGAAAGCAATATGGAGGTTCCTCAAAAACTAAAAATAGAAAAACCATTTGACCTGAGAATTCCACTCCTTGGAATTTACCAAAAGAATACAACTTCTCAGATTCAGGAATACATATGCACCCCTATGTTTATTGTAGCACTTTTTACAGTAGCCAAGATATGGAAGCAACTTAAGTGTCCATCAGTAGATGAATGGATAAAGAAGAGGTGGTACATATACACAATGGAATACTATTCAGCCATAAGAAAGAAACAAATCCTACCATTTGCAACAACATGGATGGAGCTGGAGGATATTATGCTTAGTGAAATAAGCCAGGCGGGGAAAGACAAGTATCAAATGATTTCCCTCTTTTGTGGAGTATAACAATGAAGGAAAACTGAAGGAACAAAATAGCAACAGACTCAGAGACTCCAAGAAGGAACTAGTGGTTACCAAAGGGGAGGGGTGTGGGAGGGCGGGTGGGGAGGGTGGGAGAAGGGGATTGTGGGGTATTATGTTTAGTACACATGGTGGGGTGGATCACGGGGAAAACAGTAGCACAGAGAAGGCAAATAGTGCATCTGTGGCATCTTACTACACTGATGGACAGTGACTGTATTGGGGTATGAGTGGGGACTTGATAATATGGGTAACATGTAGTAACCGCATTGTTTTTCTTGTGAAACCTTCATAAGAGTGTATATCAATTATACCTTAATAAAAAATATATGTATATAAAAAATATTAAGAGAGCATGATTTAGGATTAAAGGAGGTAATGATTTAATTTTGGAGTTGCGTTGCTGAGCTCTGGTGGTCTGGGTAGCTCTGGGGAAAATCCAGATATTGGAGTGGGAGATTCGTGTTGGAATATTTTGTGAATGCAACAACAGATGCACTTATGGGAGGCTTTTCAAATCAAAATGTTGCCTCATATGACCTTAGGACATATGGTTCTCCCAAGGTTCTAGATTTGATAAGTTTTCAGTTTAGCCAAAACTTGAAAACTATTTCCCTTCACACACACTCACACATTATTTAAAGAGTTATTTAAAATTCATGGTTTGTAAAAACTATTAAGAGGACATAAATATATGGTCTTTATGTCAGAAAAGTCTGTTTATAGTCTTTAGATAGCTTAAATTAAGGTAAATATCCTTTTTGGTATTGTCCTGGGGCTATAAATATGGCTAATGTGTTTCTATATCTTTTGCTTCCACGGATGGACTTGAAATAGCAGTAACTGGGCCTTTCTGAGACTCTGAGACTTCTGTGTCTTCTACCCAATTATTAAAAGTATACACCTTGGAAAATTTTCAAGGATTCACTAAGGTATTCTTAGAGTTAATACATTTAAAAAGTTTGAAAATCTGTACTTGTGGTCTTTGAGTGTATAGAATCCTTGAGAGTGAGGCACTGTTGATTACCTTTGGCCACTCACTGTACATTTGTTTGTAATTTTTTTTACTTGAAGCACTGCTAATAAATAATATACAGCATATTCACAGCCATGTGTTCATTGGCCCAGTTCAGGAGCTCTGTCACATGGTGAATACATTTAAATACCGGGAGAATATTTTCATAACTCTGTGATCTTTAAAAGTATGCAATAAATCAAATTGTAAAGATTTTTACATCTCATCCTATGATATCACTTAAATCCCAGTTGAAGGAGGATTTTTAAAAAATGACAATTCCAAAAGTTATAAAATTAAGTAGAAATTTTGATACTTTGAATAATGGGTGCTGCACATCGACCATAACCAGCCATACTTTGTACCAAGATCTTAATTTGACGTGATGGCATGTTTTAGTTTTGTTTGGATTTACTGTCAAACCTTAAAAACATTAGTAAATGGTACTCACACTTTTAAATCATAAAAAGAAACTAGATTTGTGTGCAGTTTTTTTAACCTGTTGTTAATAAACTTGAAAGAACACAGCCCTGTCTAATAAACACATCAAACTAATGGGTACCAGTGCAGTTCAGAGGCGTGCTTGTTGTTTGGTGTTTAGATTTCAGTCAGAATTAATCAACAATGGACGGAGCCTGCTGTATTTATTAGCAACTCACATCCCTGTGATTGAATGCCAGGTCCCTTTGACTCATTCCAGTGAATGCTGGCGAGGTTACAGCCCTGATACATACTTACATCCTCGGGTCTTAAAAAGAAAGGGAAAAATAGAGCCTAAAACCAGACCACAGGATTGGCAGGAATTTCACGAGAGCCCCTTTGAGCCCCGTGCAGTGGGCCTGTGACCAGGAAGCAAGTGATTCGGGAACAGCGGAGCCTTTTTTTGCCTGAAGAAGCCTTCAGCCGTTTGCATGGCTCCCTGGCGTAATCCAGTCTGCCTTTGTCTTTTATTTTATATATTAGGCTACTTACTCCTCACACTCTGTATTGCTTTTATTTTCTCTCTTTGAGCCTCCAGATTCCAGGGACAAGGAGAGGTTGCAGGGGGTTTAATGGGGGTGCTGCCGTGTACACTCTGTCTCCCACAGATTTATGAGTCCCTAGTACATTGCTGCTTGTCTCAGTCAGCACTAGGGTGTTCTTTGAACAAAAGTGTCAACTTTTGAATGAAGGCTCTGGAAACAGATGTAGAGATTAACCTTGAGAACGCATTTTTCTGAGGCTCCAAAAACATGCCTGACTTGTGCAGTAGCCCTGGTTCTAGACATTTATTTTTTCAAAGTGATCTAATTTCTCAATCACAAAGACTTACATTCTTTACCATTCATGTTCAGAAAATTCCACGGCCCTTAGCCATTCCTCCTGCTTCCCATGTCTGGAGGATGCCTTTTGAGAGCAAATTATTTGTGGAAAAACATTATGTATCTGGAAACTCTTCAGTGAAAACTTGATGGAATCGTTGTTCCTCTAGGGACCATCTTTCTCCCTTAGAAGATAAGACTTGCCAGCACCCCCTCCAACAACTTCCTGTGGGAAGATAGCCGGCTTTTGGCCTGATAAGTAGTTTCACATCGAATGAGTGGTTGCTGTCCCAAGGGTCCTTTCTTGTCCTTCCCAGAAACAGACTTTTCTTTCTCTTGCTCTAGGTCATATTGTCTTTTTTCTCTCATTTGGAAAATTTGAAAGATCTGAAAAAATTCTGAAGAAGCAATGTAGGCCAAAATGGACATTTCTTTAAGTATCTCCATGTTCCTAGTAGGCTATATCTCAAACAGCTCTGAAACAAATCCTTACTTTAAGAAACACTGAGCATGTTAATCCCATACCTCTGTTTCTCCTCTGGTGCTTTTCTGTCCAATGACATGTTGCCTTTTAGCAAATAGAAGACTTTGTGGTATGATGTGGCCTTTTTTGTTGTTTTTTTAGTTGTAAATATTCAACGCAGAGAATGAATACCTCAGAATCCACCACTTTGGAATGACTTGATTGTGAATCAATGTCTTTGTTTTCCCTCCTTAAAAATTGTCTCTTCCATTCATATGGGAAACACATGCAGATAGTTACTCTTTCTTATCTTTAAACAATGTGTATTAATGCATTTCAGCTGGGGATTAAAAATCGTCTTCTTTAAACATTTGTGTGTGATTGGCAAATGTCCTAACACAGATATTTTTTTCGCTTTGTAATTATTCTCTGTATACTCAGTACTTCCTTTTGTGAGGGGCATTTGTTTTGGTGCTGCCACACTTAATTTTCTTATCGTATTGCTTATGGGTTACGTATCTCAAGGGCATTGCTTGTAAAGAGGACCCTGGCTCAAATGAAAAATGTTTAAATTTAAAACCAAATGCAGATTTTTGACTGAAGATGGCAGAGAAAATGTTTGCATCCCAATTTATTCCTTGAAATAATAAAAGACAACAATAGTGAAAAACAAATAAGAAAGGCTATCTTCAATGAAACTACGAATGCACAAGCAGGCAAACCATGGTAAGGAAGTAGAGATGCCAAAAACAGTGAAATTAGGACCAAATCGAGATAGCCTCAGTCTTTTGGCACATACATCTCGGATTTCTGGCTGTAAGGAGAGCGCTTTACAAGTTGGGGGCTCAGTCTTACGAGGCTCAGCGGAGGATCTCTTTCTGGAAGGACAGCCTGAGGGTTTGGTGTGGCCGCGGGAAGGTGACTGGAATCAGGTTTACACGGCTGACAGGAAGCAGGGTCAAGGTGTCAACACAGGGTCACTCAGACGCTGTTTCATGACGAGCAGGCTGACCGCTGGGAAGAGGAGGGATGTCAGAGGACAGTCAGTAGGGAGGCACAGGCCACTGAAGGCTTCTGTGGCTTGTGGGGCCAGTTTATGTTATGTCTGCTTTGTAGAGCCAGTTAGTGAATTTTGAAATTTTGCGAGTTGATCGTTAAACACAGTCATTATTAAAAGTTAAATTTACAGTAAATTATATTAAAAACAAAGGCAGTAAGTACTCAAAATTCATCACTCCTTAGTTACCATATTCTACTATTATCTGTGTTCTTGAGATATTTACACTGATCGCAGGTGATGGGTGAGAACTGTAATATGCAAGTGCCCTACCCGGCAAGCCGCTCAAGTCACGGCGGAAAGAACAAATTCCCCAGATACGTATTTTTGCAGTTTTCACCTTCATCTTACTTACTAACATAAATGAAAATATCATCCAACATCTGTGATGGAACCATACTTGTTAGTCAGTCACAACCATAGGCTGAGTACAAGTTTGGAAAAACTTAATAAAAGCATTCTGGGAGGATCAACTGAGTGTATGGACTTTATAATATAATTTAGTTACTATTTGTGTACTATACATCCTTTATATTAGTAACACTTACAACCAGCTTGTGGTATGTGCATATAAAATGCAAATATGTAAAGATGTATGTGCATGTAAACTGTATACGTGATTTTTAGGACAGAGAGTTAAATGGTTAGTGACACCCACAGGTGCCTCACACTGCCCTAGCAAATCCTCTTTGCTCTGTGTTGGAGCACGAGGCCAGGAAAAAGGGAGGTCTAGCAACTTGAAGCATGTAACTGGAGGCACCCTTAGGCCTCAAAATTAGTGAGAAAGCACTTTGAGAAAATGCATTTGAATTCAAAATACTTGTAAGTCCCAGTTTTCCTCCCTGACTCCTCCCACACAACCTTAGGTATTCCTGAAAAAACTATCCCCATTCAAAGGTATCATTTTCTGAAAAAGAATGAGCATGGGATCTGTATGCAGATATTGAAGACAAAAGAGAGAATAGTATCTAATCCATGTAAAGTTGCACATAGGGCTCAAGTTATTATTATATCATGTTATTTTGGTATTATTATGAGGCAGGTGATTAATTCACATCAGAATAAGGATTATGTTCACAAATAGGAAAAAAAACGTTTAAAACATACAACTCTCCTTATTATCAAATAGATTCAGGACAGTGTTACTTTTATGAAATAACAGACCATAGAAGGAAAGCAATGAATCAAATAAGAGAAAGTTATAGAGGAAGGAAACTGTTCCTAGAGAACCCAAGAAGTTTGGGTCAAGCCAAACCATCTGAGTATGAAGGACACAGGCAGGTCCTCTCAGGCGTGAAAGAGGGCAAGGAGTAGAATACCCATGCATCTTCCATTAAAATGTTCATGCCAGTGAGATCTAAACTATATATATGTTTGAACTATGAGAATAAAAAACTATAAAACACATATAAATATATATGCAAATTCCTTGATTTGAAATCAGAGAATCTCGTTTCTAATGCTCTTGGAATATCAAAAATAAACAGACAACCATATGTCTGTCTGGACACAAAGAAAGCGTTGATAAATTCTATAAACTAGAAAAAGTGTATAATATAGATCACAATACACTGAAACTAAAAATGTATTACAAAAATGGGATAACAAAGTCCCAACCATCTAGAATTAAAAGCAACAATAACAAAACAATTCTCACACAATTTTTAGGCCAAAGCGAAAATCAGAACTGAAGTCACAGAGTACATCGAAAATACCAGTAATAAAATACTACATGTGAGAACTTTGTTATAAAGCTGAAACCAGGCTCAAGAGAAAATTCATGGCTTTGAGCACAAATGAAATAATCTTGTAACAGAATAAGTTAGGAAAAATATCAGCAAAACTATCTTTAAAGTAAAGGTTTAATAAAAATAATAACAAAAGTTAGAAATTCAGATGGCCAACAGGCACATGAAAAGATGCTCCACATCGCTAATCATCAGAGAAATGCAAATTAAAACCACAATGAGATATCACCTCACACCAGTGAGGATAGCCAACATCCAAAAGACAAACAACAACAAATGTTGGCAAGGATGTGGAGAAAGGGGAACCCTCGTACACTGCTGGTGGGAATGGAAAGCAGTATGGAGGTTCCTCAAAAAACTCAAAATAGAAATACCATTTGACCCAGGAATTCCACTCCTAGGAATTTACCCTAAGAATGCAGCAGCCCAGTTTGAAAAGGATATATGCACCCCTATGTTTATCGCAGCACTATTTACAATAGCCACGAAATGGAAGCAACCTAAGTATCCATCAGTAGATGAATGGATAAAGAAGAAGTGGTACATATACACAATGGAATATTATTCAGCCATAAGAAGAAAACAAATTCTACCATTTGCAACAACATGGATGGAGCTAGAGGGTATTATGCTCAGTGAAATAAGCCAGGTGGAGAAAGACAAGTATCAAATGATCTCACTCATCTGTGGAGTATAAGAAAAAAGAAAAAACTGAAGGAACAAAACAGCAGCAGACTCACAGAACCCAAGAACGGACTAAGAGTTACCAAAGGGAAAGGGACTGGGGAAGATTGGTGGGAAGGGAGGGATAAGGGGGAAAAAGGGCTGTTATAATTAGGGCACATAATGTAGCAGGTGTGGGGGGGTGGGGGGATATGGGGAAGGCAGTATAACACAGAGAAGACAAGTGGTGATTCTATAACATCCTTCTATGCTGATGGACAGTGACTGCAATGGGGGTGTGTGGTGGGGACTTGATAATAGGGGGAGTCTAGTAACCATAATGTTGCTCATGTAACTGTATATTAATAATAGCAAAATAAAAAAAGGAAAAAAATAATAGTGAAAGTTAATAAAATACAGAAAAACAGTAGAACTAGTATGTAAATGAATCTCCCAGTAGCACAGATAAATCACTAGCTAATCTAACTAAAAAGAAAAAGATGCCACCAACACACAAAATTAGAAACCAAAGGAAAAATAACCAGATCCAGAGGACAGTATAAGAAATTTTGTTTTTGCAAATATATTTGGAAACCTGGGTAAATGGATGATTTTCTAGGAAAGTACATGTGACCAAAATTGATATTAGATGAGAGGGAAACTCAAACAGCACAATTAAAGAGAAGAAAATGGAAAAGAAAAAAAATGCTATCCCTTTAGAAAAGGTCAAGGCTTATGGTAATTGTGAATCCTTCAAACCTTGAGAAAAGATGTCAAAGCTCTATATACACTGCTCTGGAATGGAGAAGAGAATGACTTCTATTTTATTTTTACAAAACTACAATGCTGAAATGCATTCCTGAAAAAAGGAGTTTCACACTTAGCTTTCTAACCTGGACAGGAGCCTAAGTAGTTAGCCGACAGTAGGATACCATGTAGCCGTTGAAAAGGAAAATGTATATCTATCTTTATATCAATATAGAAAGATCTTCAAATATATTATTAAATAAAAAAGGAAGTTCAGAACAATGTATATAGTATGTGTTCATTTGAGAAAAAATATACATAGATTTATGAATGGAACATTTGATGAAACTGTTAATGGTGGTAAGTGACATTAGGACTGTGAGAAAAAGTATTGGTTTTCATTGTAACCCCCATTATATATGTATTTACTTTCTTTATTGTACTTGTATTATTTTCACGAAATCGTTCATCTGATCCTTAGCGACAAAAGATAATTTGCATAGTAGTAAACTGGCCGTCTACTTCTTAGATTATACAACTGGTGTAGAATTGCAGACATGACACCTATTTTACCAATGTGTTTTCTCAAGACCGCATATCTAGTAAGATTTTTTTATTTCATTTTTTATTAATTATAATTTCCAAGTGGAATCACTGCTGAGTATTCCATAGAAAACTTGACCTTTCAGCCAGGTCATGAGGTTTGAAGTGCTCTGACCGGTTTTATCAGAAATATCCATTACTTTAAAGTGATAATAGTAATTTCATTTTCATCATATATTTCTGGTTCTCTTTTTAGCTAGAGAGAGTAGCTATTATACTGTAGAACAGAATGGCATCCGGAGGTCTACTGTTTTTTAATCCCTTAATAAATTAGGATTATTGACCTTCCTTTAACATTCAGATAACACTGACAAAGTTTCGGAACATCTTAGTTATCTTGCAACTGTGTAGTTCACGGTGATTTTTAGGCTGGTGTTTTTGACTGTTCAGCTAGATGGCACCATGTGAAATGCATCTGGGAAATTTTATAGAGAGGGTCTAGTTCTGAGGATGCCATGGAAGCAGATTCCGTGAGCTAATAATGGAATCTTTAAGGGGATGATTTTTCTTTTCTTATGGAAAGAGTGTTTTGAGCTGTATGAGAATTTTAGTGCCTGCAATATTGCAGGTGTTATACTATGAATTGTTGGCTAAATGGTGTACAAGCAAGAATTCTAATTTACAGAATTTACACTTCAGAAAAGACCAAGAAGTAAATGAAAAAGTCTGAGGTTCAGGGCAAAGTTTCATTATTAGTTAAGGATTTTAGAGACACGTGTTGTCAAAGTGCTCTTGGATTTGGATATATGATGCATGTTAAAATTTGTCCTATCTCCATATTTATTTAGCTGACACCAACTCTAGAACTCAGATATATATTATTTTTGGGGGGTGACTGATCATTGGAGCATTTACAAAACTGGTAGGAAAAATGAAGGAATCTTTTCAGTTCAGTCTGGGGATGCTTCCCAGGTCCAGGACTCTTCAGCATTCTTGAACCTAGACTAATGAGGTGCTAATGGGGTGTTAGTACTGGCTACTAGACCGAGGCATCCAGGAGACAGGAGCATAAACACTCTTTGAAGTGTGTGCCTAATCCTTTGAAGTGTGCCTCTAATGGGAAGATGAGCAGTTTTCCTGTGTCAGAGATCCTTGGTTTGATGTCCCACACCTTCTAGAGAACAGATTCTACGTCAACATATTTGCTCCTCTCAGGTAGTACTTAGGGAAGAAACTGCATTAGAGGGGTGCTCGTCCCAGGGCTTGGCCATCTCATGTTTGATCTGGCTAACAGTGCCTCTCAGAGGAAACCTCCAAATCATCGTAAACCAGTAGAGGTCGTTTTTCTTATACCTCACCCCTGAGAGATAAAAAACAATATAAGCCCAAATGTCACTCTAAACTTTTCTCTTTGACATCTGTTCATTTTCCTTTCCTCTTCAATAACATAATTAAATAAGGTCAGAACTGCCTCTTATTTGTCTTTTTATCCTCATTTACCAGCACAGCTGTTTGTAAATCTTGAGTACTGAATATGTTTAATTAATATGTATGAATGAATTGGTTTATTATGTGGACTAAAACTCTGAAGAAGATGTTATAGTACATGATTCTTAAAACAAAAAAGGTTCTCAACTTAGCAGAAAGACATATATAGGACAATCCAATTCTTTCTAACATTTATGTGCTTAGATCTTGTACATATTTTTGTTAGGTTTATACTTATGTATTTTATTTTGGGGGGATTAAATGGTATTATGTTCTCAATTTCAAATTCCACTTTTCATTGCTAGTATATAAGAAAATAATTGACTTTAGTATATTAACCTTATATCCTGAAACCTTGCTATAATTGCTTATCAGTTCCAGGTGTTTTTTTGTCAATTCTTTCAGACTTTCTACATAAGCAATCTTGTCATCTGGGAACAAAGACAGTTCACTTCTTCCTTCCTAATCAGTACACTTTTTATTTCCTCTTCTTGTCTTATTGTGTTAGCTAGACTTCCAGTATGATGATGAAAAACAGTGGCAAGAGGGGATATTCTTGCCTTGTTCCTGATCATAGTGGGAAGCCTTCTAGTTTCTCACCATTAAATACAGGGTTTTTTTTTGTAGCTGTTTTTATATCAAGCTGAAAATGTTCCCTGCTATTCCTAGTTTATGGAGAATTTTTATCATGATTGGGTGTTGGATTTTGGCAAGTGCTTTATCTGCATCTATTAATATGATCATGTGATTTTTCTTTTTTAGTCTGTTCGTGTGGATTACATTAATTGTTTTTTGAATACTGAACCAGTCTTGCTTACCTGGGATAAATCCCACTGGTCATAATATATAATTCTTTTTATACATTGTTGGAATTCAATTTGATAATATTTGTTGAAGATTTTTGCATCTATGTTTACAAGAGATATTGGTCTGTAGTTGTCTTGTAATGTCCTTGTCTGTTTTGGTATTAGGATATACTGCTCTCATAGAAAGAGATATAAAGTATTCCCTTAACTTGTATTTTCTGGAAGAGATTTAGAGAATTGGTATAATTTCTTCTTTAACTGTAGAGTTCTCCAGTGAACCCATTCTGGGCCTGGTACTTTCTTTTTTGGAAGGTTATTACTTATTGATTACATGTTTAAAATAGATGTAGACTTGTTTAGATTATTTCTTCTTAGGTGAGTTTTGTCAAATTGCTCTGTTTTATTTAGGTCATCAAATTTGTGGGTATAGAGTTGTTCATAGTATTTATGATCCCTTTAATATCCATGGGATCTGTAGTGATGTCTCCTCTTTCATTTCTGATATTGTAATTTTTGTTTTCTCTTTTTTCTTAGTTATCCTGACTAGAAGCTTATTGATTTTACTGATCTTTTCAGAGAAACAGCTTTCAGTTTCACTGATTTTCTCTACTGATTTCCTATTTTCAATTTCATTGATTTCTGCTCTAAATTTTATTGTTTCATTTCTTCTGTTTACTTTGGATTTAATTTGCTTTTGTTTTTCTAGTTTGCTAAGGTGGAAGCTTAGTTTATTAATTTTAGATCTTCCATGTTTTTTTCCATTTCCCTCTAAGCACTGTTTTCAGTGAATCCCACAAATTCTGATAGGTTGTATTTTCATTTTCATTTAGCTCAACATGCTTTTTAATTTTTCTTGAGATTTGTTCTTTGACTCATGTGTTGTTTAGAAGTGTGTTGTTTAATCTTCAAGTATTTGGGGATTTTGTAGCTACCTTTTTGTTAAATGTTTATTTTTAGTCCAGTCTAAGAAGTAATCAAATCTGGATTCTTTTCTCCATTTGCCCCATGTACCTTTGTGTGGGGAGCAGGCTGTTGTTTCCAGGTATCTTCTGTATGAGTCTATTTGAATGACCCATGCGTACTTCATAGTTAAGCTTCAATCAACTTACTTGCTTTTACCTCAAACCGTTCTACCTCTATTAAGCTCAATATACATTACTGGCAAATCGGCCCCCACCCCCTCTCTCTCCAACTCAGAAACCTGGAAATCCCCCCAGATTCTTCTGAATCTCTCAGCCTCACTTATGCAGTTGGTAATCAAGAAATCAGTTATACATTTGAAGCATTTCTCCATCCCTTTCTCTCATTTCCAATTTTCACCAAGTTTAAATTCTCTTGATCTCTTACTTGAACTACTGGAGTGAACTCCTAATTCATCTTCCTGCTTTTAGCTTTAGCTTTGCAGAACATGTTTAACTCTTTTAATTTGACCCTTTAAGCCCTGTCTTTTGCTTTCATTCCTAGAAATTTAGTTACTTTTCCAGGAAAAGGGCAAGCATACTTGTAGGTGCTCTCAGAGGTCACCTTCCCGTGAGGTTTCCCTGGAATATTTCTTCCTTCCCCTCCTCCATTTAAATGCCTCCTCCTTTGTCCACTGTTCTTTTCCTTACTTTTTTAATGCCTTTCCCATTTTGTGTTAGGTAATTGTTCACAAGTAGGCTCTCCTACCGTGGCTCCTTAAAGGGAAAGACTGGATTTTATTCATCTTTATTTCTCTTAGCCCAGAGCCTTGTATGTTCTGGGCGCTCTGCAAATTTGGCTGAATGAAGGTTGGATGTGACAAAGCTGTGTAAGAATATGGTGAAAGCCTCATTGTGGCTTCATCAAACCTGAGCCATTCAGACCACCGAGGGGCTTTGTCTGAAGGGAGAGGGGCACCAATCAGCATACAGTGTTGAAGTCAGAACAGAAATAAGTTAGAAGTTCTAGTCCCATTCAGGCCCCTGAGGACATACACTTGGTGCCTTTCAATGAGTATGTTTAAAAACTTGGCTTGTATGAATCTGTTCTGTTTCTCAGGGATTCCCCTCAGAGTTATAAACCCTTAGATGTTGTTAGGCAGGTCCTTATTCCAAAAAATAATGCCAATATGTATTCTAGCTGTTTGGAATTGTGGCCTTTCTTTACTTTGTCTCTGTATTTTTTTGTGCGTCTTGGCCTTTCAGTTAGCCGAATCCTGAACTACCAATGAAACCTTTCCTTGCCAGTGTCAGTGACTCCAGCTCTCCTCGGGCCCCTCCCGGCCCCTCAGCCTTTTGTTTCCCACCTGTCCCAGTATTTCAGTAGTTTTCTGCTAGATCTATGGAGACTGCATTGACCTCCTGTATCCTGTGAGTTCCCGGAGGACAGGCATGGCATCGTTTTACAAGTTTTCTCTCCTGTGGCCTAGTAAAGTGACTTACATGATATAGATGCTCAGTATTAGGTGACTCTATAATTTAATAATGACAATGGCTAAGAAAGGCTGTATAGATGGACACATAAGGACCTCAAAACAACTCAGAGTGCTTTGAGTTAAAATTTGAGTAGGTGATATTGTTTAGACTATATCATCTGAAGACTCAATTTCCTTTAGCAACTAATGTGGGGTTAAGAGGACATTCTTAACTGCTGTGCAGTTCAGTTAGGGGGAAGCCACAGCTTGGAAAGAGAAAGGAACCAGTATTTGGAGGGGGCAGCGGAGCAAGATAGGAAATCCTCAAAGGCACCTGTCCATTTCTACTCCTGGAAAGACCGGGGGATGGGAGGGAGTGTCACCTTCACAAATAACTCGACTTGCCGGCCACTTACAGAGCCAGTGTTTGTGTGGGGAGAGTAATTTCTGATAAAAATAGAGGAGGACCTTTTTTTTTTCTTTTTTTTCAGTTCAAGCACTTTAAAAGCAACTGTGGGAAGTTTTAATCATAGGGTGGTTCTTTCTTTTCTGAAAGAAGAAAAAGACATTTCAATTTTAAATTCAGGAGGTTGAAAGGATTGTGTCATTTCAGCCAGAATGGAGCATGTCAACAAGTGGACATGTTTTCATTGTGGAAAGTGTGACCTGAAATTGTAACATATTAAATTAAAAAAAGCAAATAATTTCTGTTGTGGGTTTTCTTCCATCACAGGAACACTTAGAACTTAGCTTCATTTGGAAGTGAAAAGTAAAAATACCAGGCAGCATATTCACCACTGCTTTCGAAATAGAAATCTTATTATGTAGGCTGTTTCTTAGAATGGTTAAGATACACTGAAAAAAACCACAAATGTTGTCCCTTAGGAGATAAACTTTTCTTAGAGGTATTGTGAAAGATTTCCCTGCTAGTTTATTTAAATATTTATGCTTTGATTCGGGAATTAGTAGATAAAAAGAGGTGCTGACTGCATTGTAACATTCTTGATTTCCAGTTCACTGCCTTATTTATCACTAAAACATCCTCTACAGTTCATTGTACCTATTAAAAATTTGACAAAGATTTGCTGAATAAATTTTAAGATGTTTGGATTATAAATGTGCATTAGTCATTTAATGATAACATCAGTTATCATTATTTCACTAAAAGGATTACTATAGACATTAGTGGTGGAAAAATAATGACTGGTCTTTTTCAAGCCAACATTAGCCATGATTTGATCAAACTGTAGTTTGTGTAATATAATGATATTCAGGACAGTATGTTTTTATAGAGAAATCATGTCTAATGCCAGAATAAGTGCCCCAAAATGAATAAAAATTCACCATGAAGCTGTAGGCTTATTAACTCTGAATAAAACATGTTGAATAAATAAACTTATGGTCAGAGTAATTGGTTGCTTTCTTCATTTAGCTAATTAAAAGATACTGCTAATAAGATGTTTGCTGACAAGAGGTCTTTTCCAAAGTGATTTTTCCACTTGCTCTATCATAACTATAGGCAAATTCCTTTCTTTTGTAGTTGAGTCTTATATACATGTCATTAATTTTTTTGGATAGGAGGATATGTGTATATATATGAAGTAAGCTACATTGTTTATGGCTTCTTTCTAGATGTCCAAAATTGTTTTTACCTATGAAATTTTCATTTACAAACCAAGATGCTTTGTTATTTGTAACAGGCTATTTATGCCTCATAACTGATGGAACTACATTTGGGGCATGATGGAAAATAGCACGAATGTCAATATTTTTTGTCATAGACATTCTGAAGAGTGTTACAACTAGTTTTTTTTTTCTTTTTCATGACATTTGTGAGGGAAGCTTTCCTTGGGTTCTTTTTGGGGGGTTGGATTGTTTCCTTGTATGCATGGTTTCAACCTGCAATTGTTCTCTTTAGTAGAGTAATCTCTTCCCACTCAGAGGGCCTAGATTCTGGCTCCCTGGATTCCAGTTCCAATTCTGCCATTTATTACCTGCATGGGTTCAGTGTAACAACTCTGCTGCTCAACCTCTCTAGGCCTCAGTTTTCTCACTTGTAAAATTAGCAAAATAATAGGAGGTTTGAGGATAGATGGGATGTAATGAAGGCCCTTACCATGCTACCCAGAGCGGCACATGGTAAGCCTTCACTGAATATCGCTGATGATTACAGCTGGGGTTTGTGTTTCTTCTCTTTTGTTAAGCCTGCCTTCTTATGTTTTCCTTTTTCTCAGATCAACTCCCTCATTCAGCTTTTCCAAATACATTTGGTTCTCCTCTTCTGGTTAATTTATTTTCTATACGTGGATATAGAGTATTGCTTTTAAAACAGTGGGACTAGTTGCCATGCGAGGTGTTAGAAAAGGTCTCCTTGTAACCACACCTCCTACAATATGTGTGGAATCACTTATGCAAGCACCAAAACAATATCTTACATGTGAAACCGACCTAGGTGTGCTCTCTCACAGTGATGCACGTGTCCCCTGTGTGGTCCTGGACATACACCATCTCATTCTCTGCAGGTTTTTCTGTATCCCCCTATACGTTCCTGCTCCTTTACTCCTGCTTAGTCTTTTTTTCTCTGGTTTCTAGCTATCGATATCTTTTCCCCTTCACTTGTATTAGAATGAACATTTCTTTTAATATTGCTTGTTTATTGACTTTTTAATATTGCTTAATATTGACTCTCATTAGCCTTGTATTCTGTGTCCTGAATACCCTGTGTTCCATTCAGTGAGGTTGCAAAGAGAGCAGAGGTAACATTAATTCAGAGATGGCAACCAGAGGGGAAAGAAAAATCTGGTACCTCTCCTCTCCACCGGACCGGAACGCCCCACTGCTTTCTGAGGTGCTTGACTTAGGACTGTCCTTAGTGCTGGCGACAAGGGAGGGACAGTGAAGGGACCAGACGGGTTTTATTTTCCAGGTGCTTCCCGGTATCCACTGAACACTGTCCAAGCCCCTCAACATGGTACATGTGTTTTCTGAGACCTGGCTCTGGTAGTCTCTCTGGCCTTAAATTGTTAAGTTTGTGCCCTGGTATATTTTAAATGTGTACCCCAATAATACTAAATGGCTTGCAGTTGCTGGCACTTCACATCCTGCTTTGAACCTACGTGTCTTTGCTCATACTCTTTCCTAACTTGGAAGGTCCCTCTTCCAATCTTTACCTCGCTGCCTGCACATCTCCAGCCCATCTTTCAAAGTTCAGCCCAAGTTTGTGTCCTCAGGGAAGCCTTCCTGGATGCCCTTTTCCGTCTTACTGGACCAAGCGCCCTCCTTTTCCTTGGACGCCACTGCCTGCAGGGAATAACTGTCATTATGTCCTTTCTTAATTTGGAATGATCTGTTTATGGGTCTTTTTATCTGGCTGGACTAAAGTCTACGACAGCAGACACCAGATAATATTCATCTTTGTATCCCCACCATGGAGCATGGTGTGCGGCCCAGTGTATGTGAGCCAGAAATAGTTGCAGAACTCTTTAACTCACCTCGCTGGGATCCGTGGGGATGGAGGTAGTGACGTGGTAATCTTTAGTTCCTTTCAAAGGGCTTGTCTAATAGTGGCCTCAGCATTGGAAATCCTTCCAGACAACTTAACCAGCCAGATAATCTAATCCTTTTCTGATTTGTGGTCTTACTCCAGAGGTGATTCTATTTTCTAATGTGAAGCTCATAGCTTTACATTATTTGTAGACCTTTTCTTATGTTGTAATATAGCTTGTTTGCCAACAACATGTATTTCCCATTTAGTCATCTCTTCTACAGAACACTTATTAAAATGACAGACTTTCTAAATACATGAGATAAATGCTTATGAAATGCTGAAACGAAATGGGCCATGCAGGAAATTTTCTCATGGAAGAAACCCATAGGCACATAATAGAATGCCTCTCAGAACAAAAACACACAGCAATTACCTGAGCTGCTTCCTGTGGAAAGCTCGGCACCCTACCACCCATGGTGATGACTCTTGTGGTTTTTTTTTTTCAGAGGGTTTGCATCATTCTAAGGAAACTCATTCATATGGTTCTCAACAAATGCACATTTTATTTTCTTGGACAGAAAACAAACAGTATGTCTTTGTTCACATTTATTCTCCTCTTTCTACTCTGCTTTTTTTTTGAAACCAAATATTAAATATGCAATTTTGAAAGGCAGAACAAGGGTGGTTGTCATAGGCTGATAAGTGGGGAGAGAACTGTGGGTTCAGAAACATCCGGAATGTTTGTGATGTGGTGGTTAGCTGCCTGCATTGTCTTCTTCTGGGCTTCAGCGTTAATCAATTACTTCTAGAATTTGAGTCAGGATATATTTAAGTCACAGATGTTTATCGTCATTAGTATGGTGCGAATCATATTTGATCAATCTGTTCTTGGTTTCTCTCTCTTCCTTGCTTTTATTAATCTAAGGTTTTTAAGAATACTATAAGAATGGAACCTTGAAATAAGTCATATTTCAAAATATGAGAAATATTTGAAAACAGGTCTTGCAAACTCATCAAGTGCAATAATAGGTATATCTACTATTCTGTGTGAATTGATAATTTATTACAGTTTGAGTCACAAGAGTCCCAACTTTGTAGTTTTCCTCTTTAATTAGATAAAATACTAGTCATTTTGTAGTTTGTATCATCTGGAATGTCAGACGAAGATTTTGGCATTTGCTTCTTCATGTCGGAGAATTATCAGTTCATTTTGGGTTTTTGTAGAAAATTATTTATTTTAATTAAAAGTCCTCAAGTTTTACTTTTTCTTGAAAACTGAAGCATTTGTTGTTTTAGTAATGATAGTTTAAACTAAATACTTTCATGAAATTTGAAGTTTAAGGAATTGCTAATTTCAAAACGTGTATTTTAGATATATTCATTAGAGTCAAACTGTGAGGTGTCATGCACTTTCCATCCTGAAATGAGTATAAGGTTTTGATAGAAAAAATCAAAGTTTAATTTCATAAATACTGCTTTTTCAAGTAGCTACAGAAAACTACCTTATGATGCTGAGAAGAAAACACTGTTAGGGGCTCATGATTGTTAATTATTATTCTCTCCTATACAGTTCGTTTTTCATACCCTCTCCATGTTGAGTGGTAGAAATAAAATGAGATCCTTTAACTATGAGGTTAGATAGCAACAAAGAGTCATTTTTCTGCCCACTGCTCGCAGAGACTAAGAGGCAAAATTTCACTGAGAGCGTTGTGGTCTGATGGAGATGGGGTGTTCAGAAATAGTGACTTTGAACTTAAAGTTGGAGATTGTCAGGTTGGCATTTCTGTCCAATTTGGTTGAGTATATAAAAGCAGTTTCACATTTTTTTGCCAGGAAGTCAGGCTGACTTGTGATGAAAGATGATGAAGACAAATCCTAAACAGGGCTTCCTGTTTGTTTAAACCTCCAACCCGGGAGAAAATCGCTTCCAGTTTCCCTGTACAATCACGGTAATATATTTTCTTTTCAGATTGTTAGCAGACTGTTCAGCTTGTACTTGGCATTTCAATCATGTACTTGGAAAAGGTGAAACCCAAAAGATTCAGTGAATTCTCATTAGGAATCTGAAATCGGGTGATCTTGGAAATTAACTTCTGCTTCTTGTCCTTTTCTTTTTAGTAAGCACATTATTGATTAATTTGTATTGATTGATTATCTGCTCCATGGACAGGTTTGAAATGGTTACCCTGATGGACATAACAAAGGGAAGTAAGCTTCTGTCCTCAGAGTTCATTCTTGCTAAAACAAAGAAGAAAGAAAATCAGGTTAGAATATAGATGTAAATTAAATTTTAAGATGGTGGCTATTCTGAAAGATGATTAGATCATTCCCTTCCAAGACAAGTACTTGATTTTAGAGTACTTGAGAACAAAATGAGATTTTAGATTTTGTGATTGATTTTTGGGACAAAAGACAGTAGGAAAAAGAGGAGGAGTTGGGAAAGAGCACAGGCTATGGAGAAAAACTTGGACGTTTATCCTAGAATCCTGGGACTTCCAAATCATATTGGGCAGGGGATTAAAAATGAGAAGTTGACATGACTTTATTAAAAAAATGATTTAAAGAGTTGGATTGAAGATCACTATTAGACCTGACGAACTGGTCTGACTGTTACTGAAGTTTTTTTCTAATGTCTTTCTATTATAAATTTTGTGACTAGTATTAAAAATATTTTAAAGAGGAAGAATTGCAAGATTTGACATGTAGAGTAATTGACTTTTAGAAGATAAAGGATGAAGTTATGTTAAAATAGTAAGGTAAGTTCTCTAAATAATAAAAATAATTACAATACCATTAAAGTTAATTACACTTACTCATGCTAATAGCCAACATGCACTGAGCATCTCTTCACTCTGCCTACCTTGCTAAATGTTGTACCTCCATTTCCTTATTTACCCCTGGGAACAACCTGGTGATATAGGTGAGATGCATATTAAAGAAAAAGAAATTGGGACAAAGGTTAAGCAACTTTTCCAAAATCAACATCTGTATCCATGCTTTAAACTTCTGCTCAAGTCTTTACTTCTAAAGAACATTTTGGTTTCTTTCTCGCTTTCCAAATTTTTATCCACTTTAATTTCTTTTTTCCCTTTCTCATTCCCAATGTGTAATTTTCTCCCTTGTTTTATTAACTCCTTTTATACTTTCTCATAACAAATCCCTGATCTGTCATGGATTTGCTTGTTTGACAGATGGTTCACTGAATACTTCTGCTGTTAGGCTCCAAATCAAATGCATGGATGATAGCATTTTTTCATTGTTACAGTGTAATGTGGACATGAATATGCTGGATACATGTATTTTGTTTGATTAGAAATTGAAGTAAATATCAACTGAATTCTGACATATTTCTTTTTCATAAAAGGAGCAGAAGGGATATGAAGGAATAAGATATTTATTTCTTAAAGCATTTGTCTGTACATACATAGGCACATGCAACTGTTTTTTCCTGGGAAACAAGTAATAGAGGTTCTGCCCGTAAAAGGCAGGCAGCTTTTGGTCATCTTGTGAAGAAGCCAGCAAATCCCACCCACCACAAGTTAACCGTCTGTTAGAGCACGAGGGTTCCATGTTTTTTCCATGAACTGTGTCAATCCCTGACATCTACCGTGACAGAAATCTAAATTTTTAGCCAACTGAAATGTACAGATAGTCTATCAGAGAAGTCTCTTGGAACATGGCACTACCTTTAAATTTGGAGTGCTGGTGGAAGTTGGTCATACTAAATCAGCTATTCAGACCCTTAAACTAAGATGCCCTGTAGGAAAACTATTGTCCTTTATTATTCTCAAAAGTCACCATGACCAGGATGAAGGCCAGCCTGCCATTGGAGAGAATATGCTAAGTGACAGTCTCAGTGAGGAATTATGCTCTGTGTGACTGCATAGAAAATTCAAAGATGTATCGCCCTGATAAGACAAAAAAAAAAACTCAAATCGCTCTATTTATTGCCTTAATGCTTCCAAAGCCTTGTTTTTTCAATGATTACATAACAATTTGGCATACATAAATTCTCTGACAAGGTCCAAAATCTCAAATTGTAAAAATACTTCAGCTCAGGATCCGGAAAGAAACAGGTTGGCTGTCCTCACACCGTGTCTGACCCTTGCCAGTCAGTCATTCATGATTTTGCCCAATATGGAATTTTGAGCTTAATGATTTCCCTTCAGCCATCAAGTAATTTACCGTAGGTTAAAAAATGTACAAAAATGTTTTTTAATTGAACAGTAAGCAATATATAATGCCATATGTTCATTAGAAATGATGCACCAAAAGTTTTTTTTTAATTTTTTTTTATACCTATGTTCTGTTGTCCTGGGCAGTTTATGACTCAAGGGGAGAGGGTGGGGCCACGTGGGTGGGGTTATAGGCCATCACCAGCCTGTTATTTTGATACAAAGCTTTTTGTCTATTTTTGATAAACTGAGGTCCACATACAATTTTATTGAAAAAATGATCCTATTGCTACAATTGTTTTAAAAAATCAGTATTTGATACCGTGGAAAATGTCCACGTTATGTAACATGAAAAAATGATCTGATTATAAAACTAGAAGATGAAGTCAATTCTGTAAAAAGAAGCAAAGCGAAGCAAAGCAAAGCAAAGCAAAGAAAAACTGAAAAAACAAAATAGCTGAGTATATTTGTAAGACTTTTTTTTGTAAGCTAAAACCTGAAAAAAAAAACCCACAGAAAAACATGAATAGCGTGTCTGTACAGCTCCATTTGGCCAAGTTCTTAAAGGTCACAGGAAGAGAGTGTATTATTGCTTATGATGATGATTTATATTAAAAAATAAATGCAGCATGTGAGCAGGAAGGGGAAATTGCCTCATTAATTACCTGGTTATCTTATCAGGGCTCTACTTTTTTGGTTTTTCTGGAATGCAGAACAGGCTCCATGAACAGTGCTCCGCGCTGCCGGGGAAGCGGTCATCTGAGCTAAGTGAGTTGCAGCACTCCTTGTTCATTCTGCATTTATGTGTCATAAAGTGAGTCGGCCTTGGTGTGAGCGGTGCCCCTCAGCGTGAGAGGCCACTTCTTTCAGCACAGGTCCAAGGAAGGGCCACGTTTCATCCCTCCGTGTTTTAAGCTAGTACAGGGGGCCCTGCTTCTGGTCTCTGGTTGGGACAGTGCCCGCTCCCACCCCCTCCATAAGGCAAGCTCTCGAATCCAAGCAACTGACAGGGAACAGGGAGAGAAGGGAGTGGTTGAGACCATTTTCCTCAAAGATGGTTTTGAATAACATAAACTCTAAGTGTTCAAGGAAGTTCCTTCAGTCCATGAAGTTACACGGTGTTTATCTCCCAGGGAATAGATTTATTCTCTTTATCGTTGGTAGAAAAAAGCACGTAGAAATTTATAATTCTAGTAAAAAAACAAAGCCCGCATAATCTATATTTTAAAAACAAATAATGCTAAAATACAGCATGGTGTATGTGATTAAAAATACTTATATTCCCTTGAACTTGAAGAAAATAAATTAGCGTGTGGAGAATATTTTCCTAATTTGACTGCAGGTTTGAACTTTAATCCAATTGCCCTCTTCCTTGAAATCCTATGTTTAGAATTTAATTTCTTTCTTGATCTTGCAAAGCTATTTATGAATTTAATTTGTACAACTTCTGAATGATGCGACACGTAGGCAAATTAATATGATAAATTATAATGATTTTTTAATATTTCATAAATCTTCCCTTGATCTTAAAGCATGAGGCTTTAGTGTATTTAGGCTAATGGCCAGAAAGGAAAATAGACTGTATGTCACAATAATAATGATAAGCATAATTAATAAAAATAGCAGTAATAAAATAATAATATATAATAATAAATGCTCCAAATTCTATGCTTTTGAAAATAAAATATAGAGGAGGAATACTGTTTCTTCCTCTACCCCCTCATATGAGTGTCATAAAAACATACGTATTTCATATATGACGCTGATACAGTCTATACCTGTGCCAATATTTCAACACTAATGACAATTGCAATCAAAGCTCACCCACAAGCATTATATAGGACCACTTGCATTTTCTCAGATGTCTGTGTTTCAGATAACTGACATAAAATTGATAGAAGAGAATCCTGGTAAGTAGGATCTGTGATCCATTTAACAAAGTCTACATATGCTGGACTGTTCACCCTGGATGGCTCCTTGATATTGCTGTGAGTGGCCGCCAGCTGAGACTAAACGACGTATGTTTTGTATAACATTTTATATGATTCCACACACATTCCCTCATTTCAGTCACATATAAACCTGGTGAAATAGATGGGGCAGAAATAACAAATTGTTGCACAGATGAATCAAACGAGATCTAAAGAGGTTAGGTGATTCGGCGAACATCAAGAGCGATCAATGGCTCCTAAGAGTCATGCTGAGCCAGGGTCAGGACCAGGTTGTTTGACTTCAGTCCAGTGTGTGTACCACACGCACCTCCCTTTCGCTGAGCGGGTGGGCTCACTCTGCCGCCCCCGACCCTGGCTCTCAGTAGCTGAGCTGGCACCTGCAGCCCACGGCCGGCCTTGCTCTCTTCTGTTTCCAAGAATCTCGATCTTGGTGAATTAAAAAGAACTCCTATTTGTAAAAAAAAAAGAAGGTAAGAATCCATTCTTTTCTGAGTCCCTTCCTCTTTAGACAGGGAAACTGAGGCCCAGGAGCCAAAGCAGGGCTGGGCTGCAAGCCAAGTGCCTTTTCTGTTGCACCACAGTGTACAGAAATTTGACATTAATTGACATCAGTGTGGCACAGAGAAAAAAAAAAAAAGCTATATAAGAACACACCTCTTTACAGCTACATGGGTCCCTAAAGGAGGGAAGCACTTACTGACTGAGGTGATAGCTTTTTATCTAGAAAATTTCCATGTTGTAATTCTTTGAATGAATAGCCAGCCCTCCAGTCCGCCTTCCCCTGACTGGTGGTGCTAGAAGATCTGAGCAGAAAGGCTGCGGGAAAGGGTCGCCTGAGACATGCCAGCCAATGAGAACGTTGTCTGGGCTGGAGTGGCAGAGGACTTCTAAAAAGAGGATGTGTCGTGATGAATCTTAATTTAAAGTGTTGTTCAGCCTCCTTTGTTGAACTTTAGCTTCAGTGAAATCTATTGGAAAAATATTCAAGTTGAGCGGTGTCTTGGGGGAGAGTGGCTTCCGTTGAGTCGTCTTTGTAAAATGGAAGTAACAGCTGCTGGAGGTTAGCATAAAGCCTAAATTTCAGTGAGGACAGGAAAATTGATGACACTACAGGACATGTACCCCATAGATCTGTAGGGATTTTAAGAATGGCACCTTTTCCATTCGATGTGAATCTGCCCATTTGATAGAACTCTCAATGGTCTTGATGACTTGCATTGACTTCTTGCTTAAACAAAAAAGTGGAAAGTCTTTGATTACTCTCAGGAAACCTTGAGAAGAGGCCATGTCCATGAGGTATCCTGAAAAGGCTCTTGGATTTATGGACTTGTAAACATCAGCTGGGTCAACCCCCCTCTACTTCTTCTTCTCAACCTTTTTTGCAAGGAAGGAATCTACACGTAAATACATTATCCAGTGTCCTCAAGGCCAGATGGCCTGTGAGTGGTCACAGATGTAGGGCTAGAACCCGACTGTGGATTCAGATCCAGAAGCCCTGTGTTCTGGGCCGTACTCCATTTCCTTATTTTCCTTACGTCCTTAAACTTCAATTTCCTCCCTGTAAAACTGGGAAAGCAAAATTACATCTCAAAGGGTGTTTTGAGGACCAAATAAGTAAATGTAGGTTTTTGAAAGCACTCAAGCCATGTTAAAACATGTTATTGGTTTATTTAGGACGCTATGGTACCAACAATTACATGGAGAGGATTGTTTTTGCTTCCCTGAAAAAGTCCGAAAACTGTGGCAGCTGTTTAATTGAAGTGACTTCGCTGCGCCGTGGTGCACAGGTGCGGGTGGGGGCGAGGGGACAGGCGGGGAGGGTCATGGAGGGTCTTCTGGGAGAGTGATCTGCTGTGTTCTCGACAGACCCTCTAAATGTTGTTTTTCTTTTACTCGGAATAAAAATCTAAAATATCTCTCTTTCCCTTATAGAAGTTAGGGGTATTTCTTAATGAATGAAGAAGTTCAAATGCATCATTCACAGTAGTTTGAGGTGAACTCCCATTGTGTTTAAGTGTGCCTTTGAAGAGTCAAAATCCAGGGACGGACCCTTGATAGAGGAAGTCACGAGGGGCAGCAGGGAACCTGCGAGCTCCCAGCCTAGGTCTGCACCGCTGCTCACCGCCTCAGTGCCCTTGCCTGCTGTCGGGGCTGAGCAGTGCTGGTGGGAGGTTCTGAGGGAGAGGGGAGGAGGAAGAGGTTAGGGAATCTGAACTGGCATGGTATCATTCCTGCGAGAAAACTAATCAGATCCATTTTTATGTTTCCCAAGCACTTCTGTATTTGGTGGAAAAAAAGGAGAAATTAAAGACAATTATAATGATCATTCTTCAAATTTATCTTCACTTAGATTTTGTTTCCAAAATTCTCTTAAGTTTTCCAATCATTTTAAAGCCTTTTTAATATAAGAGAAGTTTCTTCTGATCATTTTAATATAAGGGAAGTTTCTTCTGTGAGAAGGATGCCTCCTAGACATGTTCGCCTCTAGGACCTGGAGAGAAAGGAGTGTTTTACACCCTGAAGCAGGTATCGCTAAGTCCCTTCCCTTCAGCCCGTTGTAGGGAAGGATCTACCCCTTTAATCTCAGAGGCCAGAAAATACCAGAGTGAATGACTTTGGCAGGTTTGCTGGGGGCTGGTGGCAGGTTGGCCAGGCCAGCAGTCAGCGGCCTCCAGAGTTCAGCAAGACGGGAAGCTGGGGGCTGCCGTGCAGTCTGGTCATTAGTTAGGAAGGGCCGAGACCGACGGTCAGTCTCGCAGCCCTGGAGAATGTATGCATATCTGGCTCAGGGGGCAGGGAGGTCCCAGAACATTGGTCGTCAGCCCTTTCATTCCCCCATCACTCAGGAAGTTAGAAACAAAATGAAAACAAACTAAAAAAGTGAAAAAGCACACAAGCTGTGTCTTTCATTTCCATTTTTTTTTATAATACATATTTCCAGCTTTCTAAAAAAAAGCTATGTCACAGATATGAGAATGTCGTGAAAGATAACTTCACGTTCCACGCTGAATTTAGCTTCCTCTGAGCATAAGAAAACCAGGAAAGAAATTATATTCGGATTCAATTTTCTCAACAAAATGAGTGCTATTAACAAAATGCCAGTGAATCTGTGAACTCTGAAAGTTGAACAGCTGAGACAGCATCATCTTGAGGTGTAGGGAAAAAGGTTGGTGGGAGGGAGGGAATAGGCCACTGGGTCTTGGGAGGTCAGAACAGCACGTCAACATAGAAATAAGGGCTGGAAACCAGCCTCCTGCAGTGGCGGCCACTTCCTTCTTCTGTCTGCTTGGCTGTGTTCTGCAGACACACAGTGATCGCCCCAGAGGGTCTAGGGATCAAATGACGGCACTGCTGAAGGATTAAGAGCAATTCAATCCTCTTGGCTTGGACTTCGGAATTTTCATTAAAATGACCTTGGGTGTGGTGAGAAAGGAATTCAGGCAACGGGGATCAAATCTTAAACGTCTTACCTGGGAAAACAACCAAAGGGCCCCTTTCAGAAAGAGCGTTCTTTCTGGGCCTCAAGCAGAGCTGTCACACTTGTTTTTCTAAGTGTTTCTCACATGGGATTAGCCCTAGATAGGTGAAAAGTGAGGAGTTTATAAAATAAACTACAGTAAGGTAGTAGCAGGCCAAACATCTCACATGTTTCCAGATCTGTACTGGCTGACTTATCTGGACACTGAACTCCTTCCTCTCCTGACCCATGAAGACCTGGTGCTCCGTGCGCTCTTGGTGACCAGCTGCTGGGAAGAGTAACGTCTCTATGCACAGACTGCATTGCCTTTGCAGAGGCAGGAGCTGGGAGTTCAGCAGGAGTGGACAGATTGGCTGCAGGCCTGAGACTTAGAATGCTAAACTGGAGACAAGGGAGAGGTCTCAGGAATTTACTGATCCCCAAATGGGAGGGCTTGGTTAAAGAAGCAATCTGGTCCTGACTAATGACACTTTGTGAAAAGATAATGGATTTCTCAGAGTGGTTCCTATGTCTGTGGACTTGCGGGTGGGGGAGGCAAAATCAGATACAGAGTCACTGATGAAACCAACAGACTCAGGCTAGGAAGTGGTATTGGCTAGAAACTGGAATAGGGTCAGACAGTAAGGTTGGACAGAATTGCAAGAAAGGTTTGTTGGTTTTTGTCTATGCCCACTGTTTGAGCTTGGGCTACATAACAAAATGCCACAGACTGGGTGGCACGAGCAACAGAGATTAATTTTCTCACAGTCTGGAGGCCAGAGGTCTAAGATCAAGGTGCGGGTCAATCTGGTTCTCGGCGAGAGCCCTCTTCCTGGCTCGCAGACCGCTGCCTCCTCGCCGCGTCCTCGTGCGGCCTGACCTTGGTGCGTGTGCCTGGAGAGCAGGAGAGAGCTGTCATTTCCCTCCTCCGCTTATGAGGCTGCTGATCCTATCAAATCAGGACCACACATTATGACCTTACTTAACCTTAAATATCTCCCAAAGGCCCTATTCTGAAAACAGCCACATCTGAGGGATGCAATCCAGTGCACAGTACTTGCCAAGGTGGTGATCTTGACATCTGTCATGTCTAGGACCAGTCATGCTCAGTTCTTAGGCCAGCAGGGACCAGCTTGATCATGTGAAGGGTCTTTTTTTCCCCATCAATGGCTGGGGTAAGAAGGAGGTGGGACTTAGCCATATTATAGTGATTGGCATGCCTGTAATTATATTTGGCCCATGAGATTCATGAATAATTATGGGACTATAGGTTTTTAATCTAACCATTGTCGTTATCATCATGATTGTTTTGGAAGCTACCTGTATGATACAATCTGTGCCAGATAAAGATACATATTGTTGGTAATCTTTTCTGATTTGGGAAACTAAGGAAATGGATCCCTCTAATGACTGAAGCTCTAAAATACTAGAGCTCAAGACGTTTTTCAGGCCATGTTTTCAGCTCTGTGCATCAGAGAGCCGGAGTAAGTGTTTTGTGTTATGATATAATTAGAGAGAAGAAAGTGAATCACAGAGACAAGCTGAGGAAGACGGCCAGGGAGTTATGAGGACTTTCTGAGCCACAGCCTCAATTTTATTCATGGGTTTTGTGGCATAGCATTTTCCTTGTAATACAATTTACTTATTATTTAAGCTACGTAGATTTATGACACTTGCATAAAGGAGTCTGAACTAATATACACCAATTAAGTCAACACTTTTTATAAAGTTACAGAAAAAGAATACAGTGATTGTTAAAAAGCTTGATTATAAGAGGATGTAGGAAAAAGAAATGGCTCACTATTCCACTCTTGACTAGAGCGAGCTTCCCAGTCTGCTTTGGGAAGAAATAATTTTATCACCAATTGCAAAACAAGTTGGAGAGACCCCATATCCATACCCAAAGGATTGTCTCTCAAAATGTCTCTGATTGGAAATGCTAAATAGGTATGTATATCCATATTATAAAAGCACAGTGAAAAATTTCTTCAATCTATGTGAAATATTTAATGGCTTAAGTACAAATTCTGTTCCACTAGGAAAAACAAAAAAGAAAAGAAAAGAAATAAGGAGTACTGAATACTTTCTGCAATACTCCACTGCTATGATATTCCCGCTGTTCTGGTGAGCAGGATGCCCCCTCCCCAGGCACTGCAGGGGTTAAGGAGGAGTTACAACCATTGTAGTTCTGAGTGGATGTAAGTTATGTCACATTTCCAGTTTCCCTTCTCCTGTTTGACATTTCTTTTTTCTTCTTGAAATCTCAATACCCTAATTTATTATGATTCTTGTCTTAACTGTCATCCAGGGTCAGGACTAGAGTCAGACCAGAGAGGTGCCTGTGGTATAAAATTTAAGGAGGCTTCACTCTCAGGGTTGGGCGAGTGCAGGGTTAACACCGGAGATGGAGTGCTTCCTTAAATTCTGTGCTCTGGGCACCCCCCTTGCCATGATCATCGCTACTCTGAGAAGTGAAATCCTTAGGAGGGAGGGCGTATCAGCCTGACCTCTGTTCATAAGAAATTGTCTGTCCAGATTCTGAACTTTTGCACCTCTAAGTGTGGATCATGGACCAGAGTACCATCTGGGAGGTTGTTAGAAATATAAAATCTGAATCTGTACTTCAAACTCACAGAACAAGAATCTTCATTTTAGGAAGATCTTTGGTGATTCTTATACATGTAATATTTTGAAATGCATTGCTCTGGAAAATTGTAATTGAGATAGGCAGTATCTTGGGTGTGTGGATATTACTGACCCTTTTTGAGAGGTTGCACTTATGATGGAGAGGGGTCCGAAGAGTTTAGAATATCTGCACATTTTACTATGGGTTCACGTATCTTCTTCCTGGAAACAAAAACTTCAGATAAGAGGCTACTCTTCAGTATTAAATATGCCTCACTTTGGAAATGTCTCCATTTACCAAGGTGTTTTTTTTTCTTTCTGATTTTACTGTTGGCTTCAATAGTTGCCTTGTTAGTTTTCAAATGCATTTTAGTTTTCTACCCTCATGTAGTTGGCAATGGTATGTACAAAGTTTATTTTCACCTGTGATTGTCAGCCAGGATGAGGACGGTTCGATTCCTTCCCGCCACCGGAACGGTGGATGAGAACAAACACGATCATCACACCCGATCATCACACCCGATCATAGGTCACACCCGATCATCACACACACACGATCATCACACACACACGATCATCACACAGGATCATCACACAGGATCATCACACCCGATCATAGGTCACACCCGATCATCACACACACCCGATCATCACACACACACGATCATCACACACACAGGATCATCACACACACCCGATCATCACACCCGATCATCACACCCGATCATCACACACACCTGATCATCACACACACGATCATCACACACACACGATCATCACACACACCGGATCATCACACACACACGATCATCACACACACACGATCATCACACACACACGATCATCACACCCGCTCATCACACAGGATCATCACACACGCCCAATAGAGGATTTTGGATTTGTTATCCCTAAAACAGACATTCACAGAGTCAATGCTAAACAACGCTGCTGGTTTCCAAATGATATTTAGCTGACCCCAGGGTCAATGATTCTGTCTTCCCCTTTCTCCTGTTCCCAGATAGATTTCTAATAAAATTAGTATTGTAGTCTTAGTTACAATGTTAATCCCATCTCTTGCAATGTAGGTTATATTGGGTTGCTTCGCCCATTTTATAGATGGTTGGTGGGAACAGTCTCTCTTCCTTGGATCTTCTTTTGTATTTCTGTTTTATTTATGATGCAGATGCTTGATAATTACTTTCTGTTATGTTTTAAAGAAGAGTGGGGTTGAGTTCCAGTTCCCATGATAGTAGAAAAGCTTGTATCAGTCAGACTTCCTCTCCTGCAGATAACAATCATAAACTGCACAAGTGAGCAGAAACAAGGGAATTCACCCCTTGAAAGAAGGGCGATTGGGTGAGCTCTACATTTTTATGTGATTTTTGTCACTGTTTTTGAGCACTAGGGAGTATTGTCTGGGCAACTAGCACTCGAGCTGAAGCTGCATTCTTACTGGTTTGAAGTGGGAGAAGATAAAGTTTGTAGCTGCAGAAGTGACTAGAAATTTAGGTGGGAAATCTTATAAAGGAGAGAACACTAAATTCTACATATAAAGTATCTCATCGAATTCTTGTCTGATCCTTGATCTTAATACGCACGGGGGAGACTTCAAGCAGCAGCTGAAAGGCTGAATGCGCTGAATGGATCCTTTGCCAGGTGCCCACCAGAGGGGAGCCGGGGTTTGGAGTTTGAGGCCTGCTTACTTCAAAGGGCTTGATAAACACTTTGGCGTTTTGATTGAAACCCATCAATTGCCAAACGCTAGAAGCAAAGACCAAGACCTTTCAAGAATTTGCCTTAGTACAAAGGGCTAAACTTAAAAAGACATGTCCTAACAAATTCTTCACATTTATGGAAGTTCTGTAAAAGAAGCCTCCTCAAACTCAGGCTAGTCACCCAGTAATTTAACTGCAGGCTGGAACAAAAACCGATACTCTTCAGAGGAATATAATAGAATCCAGTGTCTCTTGTATGTATCATTCCCAATGTATCATATGCAATAAACATTTTTTATACCTGTGAATAGGAATATATGACCTTTAGTCATGGGAAAAAGCAGCTAATACAAATGGATTCAGTTGGCAAAATAGTTGGAATTAGTAGAAAGGACTTTGAAACAGCCATATGTGTTCAAAGACCTAGTGGAACAAGTGGGGGATCTCAGCAGAGAAATGGAACCTATAACAAAGACCCAAATGTTAAATTCTAAAATGGAGAGGTATGATAAATGAAAAGAAATTTTCAGTGGTTGGGCTTAACAGCGAATTGAAGACGACAGAAGGAAGGGATGGGTGAATGACCTTGGATACAGATAAATAGAAGTTATCCATTTTGAAGAGCACAGAGGAAAAATACTGAAAAATAAATGAATGGAGTCTCAGTCACTTATGGGGTAAAGGTCAGGTATGGTTCCTGCTGAGTTTGAAGGATTTGAATTCCCTGTTTGGAGTTTCTCTCCTGTATTATAACCCATTATATGGGCAAGCATCACCTGGCCCTTTGTACATCATTCTGTGGAAACTAGGGCTCAGAGAACCGGCATAAATGCGGGTATTCTGGCTACTGTTGTTGTGAGTAATGAAGTTCTTTATCCCTGACTTAGGAGTCTTGCATGTTCTGCCAGCATCCATAAATTTGTTGCAGGCTAACTTGTCAGCTTCTAAGTGGGGTAAATTCTCAGACTCTTTGCAGTCCTTAACAGTTCTCTGACCATAATAGAGTTAAACCAGAATCAACAATAATAATATAATCAGAAAAATTCCTGAATACTTGAAAATTAAAACACACATTTCTAAATAACTCATGGGTTGGAAAAGGCAAAGGCAAATTAGAGAAAGTGTTCAAGTAATGAATATACATCGAAATATTTGTGTATAGAGATAAAATATTTTGTAGATGGAAATAGATAGGTCTTATGCTTATATTAGAAAAGAAAAAGTGTTTAAAATCAGTGATCCATGTTTCCACTGTAAACTAAAAAAAAAAAAAAAAA
>JAQQAC010006877.1:28231203-28257410 GCA_029783875.1 Phataginus tricuspis | reverse complement strand
AAAAAAAAAAAAAAAAATCAAGTTAAAGCCAAAGCAGTTAGAAGAAAGGGAACAAGAAAGATAAGATTAGAGGCCAATAAAATATAGAACAGAATAGCAAAGGAATTTGGCAGATGTGCTTAAATTAAGGATTTTGAGGTCAGGAGATCACCTTGGGTTATCTGGGTGGGTCCTGAACATCAACACAAGTGTCCTTGTAAGGAGGTGGAAGGATATTTAATTGCAGAAGAGGGGGGAACAAAAGCCAAAATGTTGGTGAGGTGTCCATAAGATGATGGACAGCACCCACCAGAAACTGAGAGGCCAGGAAATGGACTCTCCTCTGGAGCCTCCAGAGAGAGCCAGCTCTACTGACACCTTGATTTTAACCCTGGAAGACCCATTTCAGACTTACTTACCCATTTCTCAGAATTTAGAGAATAAATATGTGCTTTAAGCCCCAGCATTGTGACCCGCAGTGGGAACTAACACAAACTCCTAATAAGCCTGATCAAGAAAGAAAGAACACGTGAGTTACCACTACAGAATTAAAAGAGAGTATATAATTTAGGAGTCTATAGACATTGGAAAAAGAATAAGGGGATAATTGAAATAATTTAAAATAAGAAGAAAGGGATAAATTCCCCAAGAATTACAAATATCAAAACTGATTTCAAAAGGAGAAATGGGAAAGCTGTAGGAATCAAAATACTCACTTAAAACTTTCTTACCAAGAAAACTAAGGCCAAGATGGCTTCACTGATAAATTCTATCAAACACATAAGAAAAAAATAGTACCAGTTTAACAAAAATTTTCAGAAAAGAGGAAGAATGATTCTTCAACTCCTTTTGTGAGGCTAGTATTAGCCTGGTGAAGAAATGAGAAAAAGACATTCCAGTAAAACTACAGAGTCTACAATATAAGGGAAAATATTCTTAATAAAATATTAATAAGTTGATTCCAGAAATAGATAGAAAGGTGAAGGCATCTTGCTCAGTTGGGATTTATCAGAGTAACAGAAGATTGGTTTAACATTCAAAAAAAGTCAATGCAACTCACCAAATTAATAAAATAAAGGAGAAAAAATATGATTATATCAATAAATTCAGCAAAAGCATTCATCAAAATTCAATCTCCATTTATAATAAAATCTCTTAAGAACTAGCAATAGAAGGGAGCTTACTCATTCTGATAATGAACATCTCTGAAAGGCCTTTAGATAGTGTCTTACTTATAACATCATTACTTACACTTTAGACACTTCCAAGATTGACTAAAGAACAAAGAAATCATTGTTGAAACTTCCATTTAACATTGTTCTAGAAGACTTAGTTTGCAAAAATGTGAAAAAAAGGGCAAACTGATAGGAAGGGAAGAAATAAAACTGTCTTTATTTGTGGGCCAGAACTTATTTACAGAGGAAATTCAAAGATATCTCCCAAATCGCCACTAGAACTAACAAGTTAATTTGTAAAATTTGCCAGATATTTAAAAAAATTTATAACATTTCTTTATAGTTGTAGCAAACAATTGGAGAATGACTTTAAAGAGTTACAATAGCATTAAAAACATATGAAAATAAGAAGCCTTAATCCTTACCTTATACCGAACATAAGCATTAAGTCAATATGGATTTATTCAACATTTATTCAATGGACTTACATACAAAAGTTAAAATTATAAGCCATATAGAGAAGAAAACACTGGAGAGTATTTTCAGGAATTGTACATGCACAAATTTTTTAGAGTCTCACAACACATTAATGATAAAAGGAAACATAGCACACCTTTAACAAAACTAAACACTTCTATTCATTAAAAAACAGCCTAAGAAAATTAAAAGTCAAATGACTGACTCTTGATACATATATCTTACAAAGGATTTATAACCATTGTTTATAAAATAATCAGAAAAATAATATAACAAAGAGTAATAATA
This sequence comes from Phataginus tricuspis, assembly GCA_029783875.1. Classification (NCBI taxonomy): domain Eukaryota; kingdom Metazoa; phylum Chordata; class Mammalia; order Pholidota; family Manidae; genus Phataginus; species Phataginus tricuspis. The sequence continues at coordinate 28,255,491 of JAQQAC010006877.1, read as the reverse complement.
AACAGAAAAATCAACTATTAATGACCAAAAGACTTGAACAGAAATTTTGTAGAAGAACATGAATGTCCAAAATGGTGCTTTACATCAACAATCAATAGGAAAATGCAAATAAAATCACAATGAGATTCCAAAATGATATGGTACTTTACTCCCTGTAGAATGGACAAAATTTAAAACACTGAATTGTTTGCAAGGATGTAGAGCAGCTGGAACTCTTCTATACTACCAGAAGACATGTAAAATTGTACAATCACTTTGTAAAACAATTTGGTAATTTCTTATAAAGTCAAACATACACCTGCCTAAAGCACAGCAATTCCTTACCAGGTGTATATGCAAGAGCAATGAAAATATGTCTACAAAATATGGTGGCAAGAATGTTTATAGCAGCTTTATTTATAATATACAAATGTTGGCATAGTCATACAACAGAATATTATTCAGCAGTATAAAATAATAAACTACCAACACATACAACAACATAGAGTCATTTATATATTTAGATGACATTGATATGAAGTTCCTGATCAGGCAAATCTAATCTATGGTGATCAAAATCAGAACAGGATTTGCCTATGTGGAATGTTGATTGACTGGAAGAGGGTATAGAACACTTTCTGGGAGGAGGAAAGTACTTAATATCTTGATTTGAGTAGTCTTACATAGGTATAATATTTCTATAGACTCATTGAATTGCACATTCAAAATATGTGCATTTCACTCTATGAATTTTTTTATTGAGGTATCATTGATATCAATCTTATGAAAGTTTCACATGAACAACATTGTGGTTTCAACATTCACCCATATTATCAAGTCCTCACCCCCCCAGCCCCCATTGCAGTCACTGTCTATCAGCATAGTAAGATGCTATAGAGTTACTACTTGACTTCTCCGTGCTATACTGCCTTCCCCATGACCTATCTATATTGTGAGTGCTAATTATAATGCCCCTTAATCCCCTTCCCCGTCCCCACACACCCACCCTCTCCAACCTTTTCCTTTTGGTAACTGCTAGTATCTTCTTGGGGTCTGTGAGTCTGGTGCTGTTTTGTTCCTTTAGTTTTGCTTTGTTGTTATACTCCACAAATATCACTCTATGCAAATTTTATCTCAATTTAAAAAATAAATGAAAGTGGAGCATTTTTAAAAGATAAAGGTATTTTCTTTTAAAATTTAAATTATTATCCTAATAACTCTAAGTGAGCTCTGAGCTTTTTTCTTTATGCCATACTGTCAAATCAAGAAAATATGTTGTTTTTATTTTTAAAACATGTTCCATCTCCAGAGTATCCATACTTGAGTTAAATTTTGACCTTGAATTTCAAGTGCTTTAAAAAACACTGGAAACAATAAGCAGAAAACATTATTAAGATTCTCATTTGTATTTATGATTTATAAATCTTATAAAATCACCGATATGTACACTACTCTACCCCCTTCTCCCACCCCTAGAAAATTCTGTTTCAGGTTATATATAGTGGTATCTTGTCTTTTGTTGCTGTCCATTCCTTGATTTTTCCAAGACTGTTTGAATACCAAACTTTCATTTCTTACAATCAGCATGTCCTCTATACTTGTTGATTTGCTAGTTGGAAAACAACTCAGGTTCCCAGGCTAATTGTGGAATGCTAGTTCATTGAGTCGAGTCCAAGGTCAGTGTAAAAGGGGTTAGCATGTGAAGTTCAGAGGAGGGCAAGAATAAAAGCAGTCAAATTCAATTATAAGAAGGATTCTTTTTTTCCCAAATCGGTATTTAAAAAAAGAAGTTTTTTTTTCTTCCTGTTTCCTTACTAGTTTTCTAAGGTGTTTTTCTTGCCTTGAAATTGTTGGACAATGTTGAACAAGTTTCTGAGTCTTTTTCAGTTGCACTCTCATCTTTAAATCAATACAAAAACATTGTGCATTTAAAAATACAGTATCATGATGACAAAATAAAAGCATAACCTTTATGAAATCATGGGGTTAATTTTAGAAGGTTGCAAATTGGTATAATAATAGGTGATTCTTTACTTTTATTTTTAGGAGAATTTGGGGAACTGAGCTGAGGACTGATTTGTTAGGCTGTCTTGGTAACTTCAGGACTTAGAAACCCTAAAGAAAAGAATTGTGTCTTATTCTCTAACATCATAAACTTTCAGACACTGTAGGAATGTTTGGAAAAGGCTATGATCCTGTGGTCTTATGCAGAGACCAGAGGTGATCGCTGGGATAAACAGTACCTGATTGAACTGCCTGGAGCAGCCCTGATTTTTTATGATTGCTTTAATAACAGCTGTGTTCCAGTTGTCTCACGGTCAGCTTGTGTGTAAAGAAATCGTAATATATTTGTAGAATTAAAAATATATATTCCTCAAGTATTATTGATTCCAATTCCCTTATATCACACATAGTTCAGAGGTGGTCACTTGCTGACATGTATAAATGCTGTGTTGTTTTCCAAGAGTGGTGGGAAGTCATACTGACAGTTGTGGGAAAAGGGTATTGAAATTAAGAAAAGCACAGTATTAAAGTGAATTTGGGGGATTTTTTTTCAGAGGCACTGATATATGTGATGAGTCTTGAAGGTAATTGAGTCGGGGAAAGCAAGGGAGAATGGAGGGTTCTTTAGTTTCAGGAACCAGCGTGGTCTTGGGTGGGCAAAAGCTCACTGTCTCAGATTTACTGCCCTTTCACTCTTTATTTTTTGAAAAATTAATTTTGCTATGATAGCATTTAATGTGAGATCTATCCTCTTAGCAAAATTTTCAGTGTACAATACAGTATTGCTCACTGTAGGGACAAGGCTATACATCAGATTTTCAGAATGTGTCCATCATACATAATTTAGTCTGCTCTCTGTTTACAACCTCATATCTTCACTCCCTAATATCTTGTAGGTTCCATGAATAGACAACCATATCTCCTCAATCCTTTTTGGGCTCTCTGACACTTAATGCTTTTTATCCTTGCCTGCATTTTACTGCTTGCCTTCCAGCTCCATGTACTTACTACCCATTCCAGCATTGAGGTCCTGATTCAAAAAATCAGCTTGCCTGTGAGAACCAGGGTGTGAGGCTGGAGAAGTAGGCTCCATGTAGTTCATAAAGTCCCTTAGATACTGTGGTAACATTTGAAGTTTATCCACAAGGTTATGGGAGCTGCTGGAATATTTTAATTCTGGGAGAAACACTATTAGATTTATGCTATTATATAAAGATCATTATGGGAAGAAGTGATTGGATGGGTGAAGTCTGATGGTAGGAAGAGCAAATATGAGGCTATTACAATTATCTAGACAAGAAGTATTGAAAGCCTGGACTAAGGCTGCAGGACTTAGGGAGAGAGGAAAGAGGACGGATATTAGATTAGGCAGAATAGAGGGACCCTAGTGCCTGATCATTGCTAATGAAAGAATCTTTCAATTTGATTAGGTCTAAGTGGCCATTTAGTTTCTCTTCTTTCATTATTGGTTAAATCATGTACGGTTCTGTTTCTAAGTCTCTAGCAGGAATGTGGCCAAAAGAGCCTAGCACATATCTTGGCATACAGTTTAATAAATATTAACTGTGCAACTGAACAGGTAGGAGATTCCAATATTCTTACCACATACTTGACTTCCTTGGAGAATAATTCAATTTTTAATCAGTTTCAGCCAGGAGATTGTCTGGTTTCTAAGAACTTCAGATAACCTAGATTCTATTTTGTGAAGCTCTTTATATGAGTAAACGCACGATCAGGTTCGCCTTTGAGAAGCACTGAATCTGGAAGAGCTGTTCTGAATCTTTCTCATCTCTGTTGTTTTGGTGAATAGCCGAGTAGGTTGTTAAAACTGCTTCTCAACCCTCCTGGATGGTAAAAAGGCAGGATGCTTGATTAGTACAAGGAGAATTTATCCTTTTGTCCAAGATGACCCAGGGAATGGACTCAGATTCTTATTGCTTTATTCAATATCTCTATTTCTTTGTTCTATTTTATCTGTGTTTAAAAAAATTTCTGGGGCTCTATTCAGAAAAGTTTGGTACATGTTTCATAGGAAGCATTTTCATTTGGGGGAGTCATTTTAAGAATAAGGTTCTGGGCTCCTGCAGTTATCCTGACATTGTTTTTATTATGTTGCTAACGGTCAAAGAAAGAGGCCCACCAAAATCTTTCTAATGGCAATATTAAAACAATTCTCTGTATAGACAAATTTAAAAAGGAAAAGTATTTAGCTTAAAAGATGGTTTTTAGTTCTATGGTCAGTTATGTTGTTGAAAACGAAGCTGAAAACAACAACAACAACTTGTAGGCACAAAGCCAGCTCTGAAGGTGAGGACCTCCTGAGCCTCAACCAGCCCACACTGAGCTGCGGGCGGACACCCACGGGAGGTTGGGGACTGTGATCGGGAGGCCCTGCTCACAGTTCCATAGCCATAATCTCTTCCTCTCAAATTTGATCTGTGCATCTGGTACATATTTATGTATGTATTTTTACTGCAGGAAAGTAGAGCTTTTTAAGCAGGTCAAAAGTGTCTATGCTATGAAACGTCCTCTGGGGGGAGCTGACGAGGCAGCGTGAGCGGGCTGGCTAACGGGGGCTGCAGGGCTTCGTCAGAGTATTTCAGATTGCTCGTTGGTCCCCACCTCTGGGAACAGGGTGATTAGGGACAGTACTTCAAAACGGAAAAGGAATAGAGGGATTAAAGATGGCGACGTGAGAGGTGAGACAGAGGCTTCCTCCAAAAACCGCATATAATACGAAAATATAATTAATATAATTAATCCTAAAAGAGCAGCAGGAAAGAGGACTGCGCCAAATTGCACACACCTGGAGAAAAGAATAAACCTCATGGAACAGGGTAATGTACCAAAGCCGTGGCCTGGCAGAACCCCAGCCCTACCCCCACCCCAGCTCACCAGCAGGAGGGAGAGAAACGGAGCAGGAAGGGAGTGGAGGCCTGGGACTGCAGACTAACTAACTCTGGAGATCTGATCTGGGAGCACAAACCTACATTTCATGGTATTTTCATGGTACTCTCGTGATTAGAGGGTTGAAAGCTAAGACAGGCAGAATACCTGGAAAGACTGGGATTCCAGCCACTTGTGGAAAGCAGGGATCCATATCCAGCTGCTCTGGGACAAAAGAAAGGTGGGCAGTCTGAGAGACTTTGTAACAACAAGACGGCTGCTAAAGGAGCAAGGATTGCACAGAGCTTACTGCTCAGCAGAGAGGACATGTAGATAAAATTGTCCAGGTGCACTCTGCCCAGCAGGTTGGGAGCTTTGCCATACAGACTCTCATATTTAAGAAGGAAAAAGAAATCTTCCTCCTTAGAAGATCTTCAGGTGCTCCAGCTCCCTGGCTGGCTACACAGCTCCAAGGACTGACTCCATTATATGCAACCTACTGTGCCTTTCTCCTGGCCAGTCCCACCAGGCTTGCAAACCAGGAAACCCTACCCTGGCAAAAGGCCACCCAGAGGGAAGATCTGTCTACAGCAACTACAAATGCAAGCACAGAGGCTTATACCTGTATGCTCGGCCCACTAGTTATGGCAGTGGAGACAGGCATAGCAGCCTGGAAGCAGGAAACAGCTCTTTCTTCTGCCCAGGCACCAATACCACTCCCCTGTGACCCCCAACATTGCTTCAGGGGCTGAGCAGCTCCAGAGAATAGAGCTTCTGGGCACTAGAGGGTGCCCTATACAAATATGAAACGTCAAAGGAAGCTAGTTCAAGGTAAAATTATGAATACAACCCCTGAGAAAAATTAAAATGTAATCAACCTCATGAATCTGCCTGAAAGGGATTTCAAAATAAAAATCATTAACATGCTCATGGAGGTACAGAAGAATATTAAGAATTCAGGGATGAATTCTGTTTGGAGTTCCAATCATTACGGAACACAGTATCAGAAATGAAAGATACAATGGAAAGTTTTAAAAGCAGATTAGATACTGTGGAGGAAATGATAAATGAAATAGAAATTAGAGAAGAAGAATACAATGAAACTGAGGCACAGAGAGAAAAAGGATCTCTAAGAATGAAAGAATATTGAGAGAACTGTGTGACCAATCCAAATGGAACAATATTCGCATTATAGGGGTACCAGAAAAAGAAGAGAGAGAGAAAGGGATAGAAAGTGTCATTGAGGAGGTAATTGCTGAAAACTTCCCCAATCTGGGGAAGGAGATAGTCTCTCAGGCCATGGAGATGCACAGATCTCCCAACACAAGGGACCCAAGGAAGACAAGACCAAGACATATAGTAATTAAAATGGCAAAGATCAAGGAAATGAACAGAGTATTAAAAGCAGCCAGAGAGAGAAATAAGATCACATACAAAGGAAAGCCCATCAGACTTCTCAGCAGAAACCTTACAGGCCAGAAGGGAGTGGAATGATGTATTTAATGCAATGAAGCAGAAGGGCTTCAAACCAAGAATACTTTATCCAGCAAGGTTATCATTTAAATTTGAAGGAGGGATTAAACAATTTCTAGATAAGCAAAAGCTGAGAGAATTTACCTCCCACAAACCATCTCTACAGTGTATTTTGGAGGGACTGCTATAGATGGAAGTGTTCCTATGGCTTAATAGCTGTCACCAGAGGTAATAAAACCACAGTAAAGAAAGTAGAACAGTTAATTACTAAGCAAATGCAAAATTAACTCAACTATCCCCAAAGTCAATCAAGGGATAGACAAAAAGTAGAAAATATGATACCTAATATATAAAGAATGGAGGAGGAAGAAAAAGGAGGAGAAAAAAAGAACCTTTAGACTGTGTTTGTAAGAGCATATTAAGTGAGTTAAGTTAAACTTTTAGATAGTAAGGAGGTTAACCTTGAACCTCTGGTAACCATGAATCTAAAGCCTGCAATGGCAATAAGTACATACCTATTGATAATCAACCTAAATGTAAATGGACAGAATGCACCAATCAAAAGACACAGAGTCACTGAATGGATAAAAAAACAAGACCCATCTATATGCTGCCTACAAGAGACTCACTTTAAACCCAAAGACATACACAGACTAAAAGTGAAGGGATGGAAAAAGATACTTCATGCAACTAATAGGGAGAAAAAAGCAGGAGTTGTAGTACTTGTATCAGACAAAATAGACTTCAAAACAAAGAAAGTCACAAGAGACAAAGAAGGACATTGATTACGTAATGATAAAGGAGTCAATCCAACAAGAAGATATAACCATTATAAATATCTATGCACTGAACACAGGAGTACCTACATATATGAAACAAATACTAACAGAATTAAAATAGAATGCAATGCATTCTTTCTAGGAGACTTCAACACTCCACTCACTCTAAAGGACAGATCAACCAGTGAGAAAATAAGTAAGGAGACAGAAGCACTGAACAACACATTAGAACAGGTGGACCTAACAGATATCTACAGAACTCTACACCCAAAGCAGCAGAATACACATTCTTCTCAAGTGCACATGGAACATTTTCAAGAATAGATCATATCCTATGCCATAAAAAGAGCCCCAGTAAATTTAAAAAGATTGAAATTGTACCAACCAGTTTCTAAGACCACAAAGGTATGAAACTAGAAATAAATTATGCAAAGAAAATGAAAAATCCCACAAACATATAGAGGCTTCACAACATGCTCCTAAATAACCAATGGATCAATGACCAAATAAAAACAGAGATCAAGCAATATATGGAGACAAATGACAACAATAATTCAACACTGCAAAATCTACGGGATGCAGTGAAGGCTGTGCTAAGAGGAAAGGATATTGCAATAAAGGCCCACCTCAGGAAAGAAGAACAATCCCATATGAACAGTCTAAATTCACAATTAATGAAACTAGAAAAGAAGAAAAAATTAGGCCTGAAGTCAGTAGAAGGAGGGACATAATAAAGATTAGACCATAAATAAATAAAATCGAGAAGAATAAAACAATAGAAAGAATCAATGAAAGCAGGAGCAGTTTCTTTGAGAAAATAAACAAAATAGATAAACCGCTAGCCAGACATATCAAGAAAAAAAGAGAGTCTACACACATAAACAGAATCAGAAATGAGAAAGGAAAAATCACTGTGGACACCACAGAAATACAAAAAATTATTGTTTAACCCCATACAGAAAAGTAAACTTGAAATGGATCAAAGATCTGAATGTAAGTCATGAAACCATAAAACTCTTAGAAGGCAACATAGGGAAAAATCTCCTGAATATAAGCATGATCAACTTCTTCCTGAACGCATCTCCTTGAGCAGGGGAAACAAAAGCAAAAATGAACTCATGGGACTACATCAAACTAAAAAGCTTCTGTATGGCAAAGGACACCATCAGTAGAACAAAAAGGCATCCTACAGTATGGGAGGATATATTTGTAAATGACATATCCGACAAGGGGTTAACATCCAAAATATATAAAGAACTCACACACCTCAACACCCAAAAAGCAAATAACCCGATTAAAAAATGGGCAGTGAATATGAAGAGACAGTTCTCCAAAGAAGAAATTCAGATGGCCAACAGGCACATGAAAAGATGCTCCACATCACTAATCATCAGGGAAATGCAGATTAAAACCACAATGAGATATCACCTCACACCAGTGAGGATGGCCAGCATTCAAAAGACTAAGAATAACAAATGTGAGGATGCGGAGAAAGGGGAACCCTCCTACACTGCTGGTGGGAATGTAAGCTAGTTTAACCATTGTGGAAAGCAATACGGAGGTTCCTCAAAAACCAAAAATACAAATACCATTTGACCCGGGAATCCCATTCCTTGGAATTTACCAAAATAATACAACTTGTCAGATTCAAAAAGACAGATGCACCCCTATGTTTATCGCAGCACTATTTACAATAGTCAAGATATGAAAGCAACCTGAGTGTCCATCAGTAGATGAATGGATAAAGAAGAGGTGGTACATATAGACAATGGAATACTATTCAGTGATAAGAAAGAAATAAATCGTACCATTTGCAACAACATGGATGGAACTGGAGGATATTATGCTCACTGAAATAAGCCAGGCAGAGAAAGACAAGTGCCAAATGATTTCCCTCATTTGTGGGGCATAACAACACAGCGAAATTGAAGGAACAATTCAAGTCTTGGAGACTCAGAGACTCCAAGAAGGGACTGGTGGTTACCAAAGGGGAGGGGTGTGGGAGGGCGGGTGGGGAGGGAGGGAGAAGGGGATTGTGGGGTATTATGTTTAGTACACATGGTGTGGGGCTCACGGGGAAAGCAGTGTAGCACAGAGACGGTAAACAGTGACTCTGTGGCCTCTTACTACACTGATGGGCAGTGACTGCATCGGGGTGTGGGTGTGGACTTGATAATATGGGTGAAAGTGGTCCCCACATTGTTTTTTCATGTGACACCTTCATAAGAGTGTATATCAATAATACCTTAATAAAAAATTAAAAAAATAAAAAGGACAAGGTATGTCCCACTTCCTATCACCTGTAAAAGGCAAGGGAGTTTCTCTGAGGTGGATGCTGTTCAGGACAGGAACTGGAAAGCACACTGTCAGTGCCAAGCCGGCGGCCCTCTGGCACCACCGCCCATGACCAGCCAAGAGCAAGCGATGGGATGCTCGGGACCCGAGGGCGCACGGCCTGTAACCATTGCCTCCTCACGGGCGTGGTCCAGGGTCAGCATCTCAGCCCGCTAAAGCCGCTTCTCAACAAGCACATCGTAGTAGTGACTTGTTGACGTGTGGCTCACATAGATACTGGTCCACGTTTTCATCTTTGTGAATGGTGAAAAAGCCCCTCAGGGAGGAGCTGCCACATTTCTTTTATTTCCTAGGAGAAGATATGGTTTAAAGTCTTACGTCAAGAGATGTGACTTGGATTTAGAAAGTGTGACCAGAGAGGAGTCCATCGCGGTTCTCCCCCTCGGATCTGACCCCGTCTGGTTCCAGTGGGCAGCTGGGCGGGCCGTCAGCAGGCTCAGAGCCCCCTCTTCACACCAACTCCTTTCATCATCCCACTGTCGTCGTCCAGTTACACGGATGGGGTTCTGCTTTGTCTTAAAACATGCCATGTGTCTTTTCTTCTTTCTTTCCCTAATGGGCTTTCTGAAGTTGTAATTGTACATTCTCTATGCCATTTGTCACCCACTTAGTCCTACCGTTTTGTAGCCTGTTATCCTTGGGCAATCTAGTAACCTCTTTGTGCCTCCGTTTTCTCATCTGAAACCTGGTGGGAATAAATGCCTTGTAAGGTGATTTTGAAGATTCTGTGAGCAAATACGTGCAGGGCCCTTGGAGTAGCAGCTAAGGCGCCGCAGGAGCGGCATAGGCGTTCGCTCTCACTTTCCCTTCTGATCCTCCGTTGAAAATCAGTGCTGCAATTTTGTGTCAACAGATTTGTCGCGGCTCTTTGATAATTTCGTCATTGCTTTGGTTTTATTGCCCTGGAACAGTCAGGCCCCAGAGCAGATATAATCTCAAGTCATTAATGAATCGGCTTTATTAGTCCCTTGTTATCTGTGTGTGGAACCATGAGCTACTCATGGCTTTCTCTAGATGGAATGTCATCTACGTTCCCAAGGGTCCCAAGTGGGCATGACAAGACCGTGGGTGATGTAGTGAGTCTTCTGGTTTCTGGGACTTGCAAGCTGCCTAGAAGAAGTGTTTGGCGATTTGTCCTGTCCTGCCTTACGGATTGTGAGCCTCGCTCAGAACCGAGGGCGTCCCAGTACCACAGCCAAGCCGTGGGTGAAGCTGGGAGTGGAGAGCATGTGCCTGACCTTGTGAGACAGACTCACTCCTCTAGTGTTACCCCGAGGCAGTGAGCGGACACCTGCAGAGTCAGTCCCCGAGCCGCCACTGGGGGGCGCAGCACGGCCGTGACTGAATTGTGCATAGGCTGTGCGACTGTTTCTTCATCTAAGGCTGGATTTGGAAGCTAGAGGTCCTAGGGGTCCTAGAGGCCTCCTTCCCTGGCGTCTGCGGGAGCCCCAGGCCTGGGGGTGCCGGCACCCCTTGCTGCTGCCTGCCGTGGCCTCTGGAAAGGCATGGTGACTGGAGGAAGCAGCAGAGACAAGGGTCTCCTGGATCAGTTTCTAGTGTGGATAACATTGTTATACTGCACAGGTTTGTAATCCTTTTGACCAAGTTTATATCGAGAGACATGTTCTTTCTGACTGAAGACATCAGCTCGGCTGAGACGCCAGCACCTCTCTCAGCCCCGCTCCTTCCCCGTTGGTAATTACAGAGGCTGCAACTACCTCGTGGTGAGGACACACAGGCGCTTCGCAAGCTGAAGTGGAATTTGTCTTTTTCATCAGATGGCCATGATTAAAAGGACTAATAACATTTAATGCTGACAGAGATACGAGGGAAATGGGCAGTCGCACTGATAATGTGCATTGTAATAGCAAAACCTTTTGGGAGGGTATTTACTAGTATCTCTTAAAATTAAAAATATGCCATTCCCTATGGCTCAGTTATTCTACTTCTAGGAATGAACCCTCTATTTCTTTTCCTTTACTTGTTCCTGTTTGGAATGGGAACACTTCTAATGCTTCACTATTAAATATAACTTTTGATGACTTTTTTTTCTTTTCCTTTTTTTTTTTGGTACTCATCATCTCTTTAAGGAAATAGCCTTTCATTCTTAGTTTCTATTATGAACCAAATTTGAAGTTTATTGAATGCTTCCCTTAGCTATTGAGATGGTCACATTTTTATCGCCCTTAAATCTATTAAAGTAATGAGCTTTATTGGTAGAAGTTCTAATGACAAATCATTCCAGCAATTCTGGGGTAGACCAAATTTGGTATAAACATATCCTTTTTATTAATTACTGGATTTGGTTTGCTAATATTTGGGTCAGCCTTTTGGTAACGTATGATTTTCTATGAAGTTGTCTGTCTAAATAACAGGCTTTTTTCTTAGTATTCTCTATAATTTGTTGTATCTAGTAATGTCTCCTTTCATTTCTCTCCCTCTGTCTTTCATAATGACCAGGAAAGTACATTTGAGTTTAGAATTCTTGGAATCTTTCAAGTCACATGCAGGTCCATGGCAGCATATGGACATCCAGTGTCTGGCCTATGGCCTATTTATCCTTCTCTCTATCCATTCCCAACTCTATTAAAAAGTATCTATAAATGAAAGGCTATAAATAAGGAATGTTTAAATTTATGGCATATCCATACTACAGAAATTTATTAGCCTGTCTTACAAAGATGAGTCGTATCTATAAATACTGACCTTGAAATACATTTATGTATAGTAAATGAAAAACTATGTTGAATATTAATATGTATAGTATAATCCCATTTGTGTAAAAAAAATTAGAAACTTATATGGGATGTATATACATATATGATTATGAAGATACCAACATAGGTAAAACTTGAGGAAAATACTACTCCATTAATATTGTACTATTTCAGTTTTAATATTATATTATCAATTTTAGTTTCCTCTGGACAGTAGATTTTAAAAGATAAAAACTCATTTCTCACTTTTTTAAGTCAAAGACTGGATAGGGAAAGAAAGAGAAATATTGATTTATTAAGTGATTTAAGCATTCAGATGTTTTGCAATGGGCATATATTACTAATATAGTTATAAGAAAACCCAAGATTTAATACGTACATTTACATAATATGAGCATATGTATATGTGTGTGTTTGTATGTATGTATAACACATATATGAGTGAAATGAGTAGGTTATTTTAAGTAAGCCACTAAATGTCCTCAGAAGAGACAAGATTCACAGTTGCATTCCCAGGATGGATAGAGAAGGAAGGTGGGGCTACTGACTTAAATAGAGCCAGTGTGCACTTGTATGGCAACAAGTATTTCCTGCTTTACGCATCTTTCCCTTAAGTCCAGGGAAACATGGCTTTTCAATTTAGGTGAAAAGAAGGGATATTTTAGCTTGATTACACTATAAGAATGTTCTAGAGGGCATTACCTCTGGAGAGGTAGGGCCATGTAGTGCTGGAAGAAGATTATTAACAAGATGGGTTCTTTGGGGCAAAAGGAAAGAGGAAGATGTAGTAAGGCACTCTTGAGAAGGGCCCAGCCATTAAAGATATAATCTCTCATATGAGCTTCTGAAAGAATAGCAAAATCCATTGTCTATTCTTTTCTTCTATTTTTGTCAAATTTCCAAAAACAGTCTTTGAACATGTACTATAATACCAGGCGTGTCTCTCTGTGCTTCCAAGTAGAGATGAGCACATGGTCCAGCCTGCAGGGAGTTTAATCTAGGGAGGTCACAGGGACTAACCAGGGACGACACAGTGATGTGAGCCCTCTGATAGCCCCGTGTCCAGGCCCCATGGAGGCACAGCTGCAGGGAGTCTACCCCATGACTGGGCAGCACTGAACCCCCATGTAGCTCAGAGATGTGCCGTTCACCTTGAATCTCCTTCCAGTGGAGCCCCTGAGAATGCTGCTTTCTGGAGTTGGGTAAGTAGATGTCCTGGACTGAAAGTAATTTTAGAACTAACACTAAATGCCTACTGAAAGATGAATGGACAATAATCAGATGAAGGGATAAGGGGAGGAGAAAGCCCACATGGGGGAGTCTGCAAGCACAAAGCTGTCCATAGATGGAGGGCCTAGTCGGACCAGGAAGGTGATTATGTGTGATACTGAGTGTGTGCAGATTTTGACCTTAAGGTGAAGGAAAGGCACTGAAGGATATTTAGTGTGGGAGTAACAGGAATTGGATTTACATTTTAGGAGAATGGATGTTGTAATTGGTGAGAATAAATATTTAAGCTATTGCTTAGTGACAGAAGAAACTCTGAGGATTCCCTCGTGTTGCAGAGATGTGGGAGCTGGGAGAGGCAGGCTGACCTGCAGCGCTCATCCTTGGACTTAGCTCAGTGTGACTTCAGAAAAGCCCGGAGTAGATTCTCATGCTCTTATGGCGTACTAAACTTTTACTGCATTGAATTTATACCAATCTGTAACACTAATCCACTTATGTGGCAGTTTATTTAACCTCTGTTCTGCCACTCATCTGTGACTCTATAGAAGTAGGGACTTTTTGCTTTGTTACCTATTCTATCCCAAGTACAGAGCTGTTGAATGAATGAATGAATAAAAGAAGAGGCAAAAATGACTCTCAAATTTCTCACTTTAGAACCTGGGTAAATGCTGTGTCATTTGCTACATAGTAATGCAGGATGACTTATAAGCTTATGAGAAATGGAGGTTTAAACATGTTGAGTCTGAAGCATTTGTGCTTGCAGTTTCTAGCAGGCTTGTATACAATAAACTGGCATGTATGAGAGAGAGCTAAGCTGAAGGCATTGGTCTAATGCCCACTGGCATGTGTGTGTACGTGAAGCTGGAGTAGGAGAGCTGGCCCAGGGTAGCAGGCATGAGGAGAAGAGACTGGAACCACGGGGGTAATCAGTGTTTAACAGTCATACAGGGAGGCACCTTGAAGGAAACTTGGGAGGCGCTTCCTGAGAAGTATAGTAAAATGTGATATTACTCAAACAGAAGGAAACATGGTAATTGAACACTGCCAAGAAGTCTACGAAGATATGAATTGAAAAACCCTCATTAGATTTGTCAACTTAGATCTTGGCAAGACTGCTTTTAATTGTGTGACCAAAAGCCAGGTGATCTTGGGTTGAGGAGTACGGTAGGGGGAGGAAGTGGTGAGTGCGGCTGGCTTTTTCCTTTGTGAGATTATAGGAAATGTGGATGCATGGTGCGAAGATGCGTATGTGAGGGCAGAGCCCTCCTTTAGGTCCCACCGCTAAGCTGTGATTCAGGTAACCTGGGTGAAGGGAGATCCCGAACTGCTCCTTTGTATTATATCCAGTTTAGTTGAGCATTATGTCCAGTTCAGGACTTCATGGTTTATGATGAAGAATTTAGGAATGGTTCTGAGGGCTTCACACAGATGGTTATTTCATCATAAAATAAGACTGCAGATATTAAATGAGACAAAAGTCTTCAAGTATGAGAAGTGCTATTACTCAGAAGAGGGGGACTGTTTGTACTTTATCTCCCCCAAGGAAAAGAACATGGGGAAGGACTTTGGCTGCAACATAAGGAATTTAACTTTGAAAGAGGATTTTCTGCTATTGTGATTGAACATTCAAAAGTATACAGGTTACAGAAGTAGCTATGAAATCTCTTCTTAGATGTCTAAGACATTAAACATTAATGGTTTTGAAATAAGACCTTGAGGAGTAAACATTGGTGATTTCGATTAATCCTTTTTGAGGAAGAATAGTTGGCTAATGGCTACAGTAGCTCAGGGACTGTCTGCATACTTCCCTCCAGCTGTGCAATGTGTCTCTTGCCAGCAAAATTGAACTGATTTGACACAAAGTGATTGTTTGTAAGCCCCTGAGAGCCCTTTCCGCATCTCCAGCCCTGAAGCTGTTTGCAGTATTTCCTGTGGGCTTTAAGTTTAGACCTCAGTAAACTTGAAAAATCCATCTGGTAATGGCTAAGTCTAGAATTCTGGAATGTAAGATAATTTAGACAAAAGCAGAAGCAAAGTGGAAACCTCAGAGTACTGGATGTTCTTGTGAAGTTTGGAGGCCTAAAACCTCCTTTATTTTTCACTCACATTAAACCGAATGGATGAACAGCTCCCTGTGGGTGGTTTATGTGGTTCATATTTTACTAGTCATCTTATAGCATTGTAAGACCCAGGTCACTCCTACAACTGATTATTATTTTTTTTGGTGGGAAAAGAATGTAAACCAACCACACTATCTTCATTCAAACTCCCTCTCATTCTCTTAAAAATTTATCCCTGTATAGGAAACATTTTGTTACTCTTTTAGGAGAATGATTTCATGAAATGTCTTTTCAGTGACATTTGAATCATATTTTATAGCTTTCATTGATATCATAATTATTGTGCTTTAAGATCTGTGTGAAAATATATTGACATAGATCTTACTAAAGTTAAACAGGAAGAAAGAGAAATTTTTACTTAGTATACATTTTGGTATCATAATGCTCCCCAAGTTTAAAACTTTGGTAAGCTTAGAATGGACATTGATTTTTGTCTTAGCTAATATAAATTGTTATCTAACCAGTAAACAAGATAAGTAGCTATTTCCATGGCTAGTGATGTTCGTGTTTTTATCTTTGTGTGTTTTCTATTCCATCTTCCTTTTAGATTGTGTGTGCGGATAGTTTAATCATCACAATATTGCCCATGTAATTGTAGGTTAATGATACTAAAATAAAATAAATTGTTAAAAAAAAAAAAAAAGATTGTGTGCTTACTTACCCTAGGACCTAGAACAGTGACAGTGCACCTATTATGACCAGAGTAAAAATACAAGTCGCTGCTGAATAGAATAATTAGTACTAGTCTAGAATCATTAATTCATGGTATATTCATTTGACTCATTCCTTTTCTTTTATTTATTCATTTGGTGGCTACTCTGTGTCAGGAGTCAAGCTTAGCACTGGAAATGAGTAACACGTCTTATACATTCTGGAGGCTTGCAGTCTGTTGAAGGGAAACAGGCATATGAAAAAATAAGGGTGATTATAATAAGTTAGAATTTTGGGGGTTGTATGTGACAGAGACCCAATTTTAACTAATTTAAAAAATGGGGAATATATTGGCCTATAGAATTCAGTGAAGTTCTGAACAAACAAAGCATGAAAAGACAGGGATGCAGTTAAGCCTTGGGGCCAACTAGCAACAGTAATTTCCCCTAGGACAGAATTTCCCTCTTTTACTTTTGTGGTATCTTCATTGTTTCTCATCACAGGGTAGATTCATTCTCTGTGGTGGTGAACACACTGCTGCAACTTTTGACTGTTGGCCCCCTGTTTCCCACAAAGGAGATGAATCAATTAGCTTTTGAAGTTTCACTTAAAAAAAATCTTGATATATTCTCTGAGCATCCTGGCTTAGACCAGGGCTCTAATTCTAGATCAGTCAGATGTGGTCCTCTTGAAATAACTCCAGGGTTAGAGACAGGGAAGGCAATTCTGGAAGGAGAGTTCTAAACTGCCAAACTATATATATCAAGGTATTATAGGTGCCATGGTAGAAATCTGAGCAGATATCAATGAGAACATAAAATGGGGCTTATTCGTCTTGGGATAACAGTCAGCTGTTACAGGGAAAAGGTGGTACTTGAGCTTGGCTTTGAATCATATGTAGTTATTCAAGTAGATTATGGGGTTGGGTCAGGAGAGTGGGAAGGGGATGTAGGGCCGGTGAAAAAGGAAGTCTGGAGAGGCAGGTGGGGCCAGAACAGTGAAGATCTTATAAGTCATGCCCCATCCTGTAGACAACTGCTAAAAGGTGTTTTTTTGAAGGAAGTGCCTGAAAGTTCCTTTAAAATGTTTTCCAGCTATGAAAGAAAAATCATACATCCATTGTTCATCTTCCCAATACAAATATGAAAGACACAATTTTCTTAAACCTGGCATTTTGAGAGATAATTTATGCATGTGTATTTAAAATGAGGATATGTGAATTTTTATAATGTTTTAAAAATATATTTGCATATAAGCTTTGTAATCTTGTTGGGTACTGTTAAAGATATTAGAAATGTGGGCTTGATATTTGTGTTTCTGCCCTTAGGAAGGAGAGAAGATAAAGGACTCAGAGGATGGACTAGCAGGCTGGGAAACTGGGAGAGGCAAGAGCTGGGCCAAAGGAAAGTCAGAAAAGACGAGCCCAAGATAACAGATCCAGTTCTAAATCAGAAATGGAAGCCTCTTCCAGGAAGAAGTGGTTCTAGGAACAGAAGAAATGGTTACACGTGTAGGTAGAAATTCTGAGCAGTGACAGTAAGGGTTGGGAGTATTTCTAAGCATATAAATTAATTTCATAATTATATTATTTGAATCAGATGAACTTGAAGACTGGAATTGATAGTGAATAATATTAAATTATTGCATTCTTATTAAGCTTTTTGATTTGGGGTTTGCAGATATTAATTATTGCCCAATTAATTAGGCAATTATGAGGACCGGGGCCTTGTGTTTTATGTCTTTCAATGTGGCTCCTCAGTGTGGAGCACATAAAAATATTGACTTATCCATGGACTTCTAGTAATTTGACAAGTGTATCTTACAGGATAGTAGATAGGTACTTAGCTCAGATACATTTAAATTGACCAATTTCTCAACTGGAAAACTTAATTTAAATAATCAGGGTTTTCTCAGAGTAGTGGACCAATTCCTTTCCTTTACATGCAGGACAGCAAACCAAGACCATCACTGTAGTGTGATCAGATATTTGTTTTTGGTTTGGGGAAGACTTGCTTGAACCACAGCCGATGTCAGAATGACAAAACAAGTTTCCCTGGCAAGTTTGGTATCAAGCTTTTGTTTGTTATACTTGATTATGTACTTTGGCTGTATGAACCAAACATATGTTCCAACCCAGTTTAGACTCTGCTCAGAGTGATTCTCCTTATTTGTCCAAAAGTTTCAGAACTAAATTTTTTTTGCACTTACTCTCAGCATTCAACCCCCATGTACTTCAGGGACAGCAGGCGCCCCAGGGACTTGGGTTTGACTCATGACTTCTATAGTTAAGAGGCCGGCCGTGCTGTTTTAGTCATTTGTAATGGTGGCAAGTTGGATGCCAGATGTTTCAAAGGATAAGTATCCTGTACTTATGGAACCACATGCAATGTTGACTTATTTTCTGACATAGATAATAGAAAAGTCACTTAGGCTCCTATGCGCCATAGTTAAAGCAAAATGCTTCCTGTTCACTTTCTGTTTCCAATGATCTCATGTCTTTAATGTAAAAGTTTTTGGCATATCTATACTTTGCCTAAGAGAAAAATGCTTTTAGAATGCTTTTCTGCATACTTATTGAAATGGAAATCAACCCAATCTTTTCCTCCTGTTGTAGGGAGAACCCCAATTCTTCCCTACTGGGTGTTTCTTCAACTCACACAGAACACTTCACTTCTGACGCTTTCTGTCACCAAGGGTGTGGGGTTGTCCCCCACATCAGTGAGCATTTCTCTGTGACACCAGCTAGGAGCTCTACGATTTTACTCAATTCTAACACAATAGACCTGGAACTAGTGTCAGTTCCCACAGGTTAAAGGGTCAATCCCACGAGACTGCCCCTGTCCCCGCTCCTCTCCAGATGCCGCTCACAAGCCCAGGTCACCACCTGTGCTCTGACCAACCTACTATAGATCATAGGTCCCGGTGAGTCCTCCCTGATTAATTTGCTGGAGTGGCTCACAGAACTAGAGAAACATGTTTATCAGTTTATTAAAGGACATGAGGAAGGATACAGATAAGCAGTCAGATGAAGAGGTGCACAGGGTGAGGTCTGGGAGAGCTCCAAGCGCAGGAGCCTCTGTCCCAAGCGGGGTTGGGGTGTGCTGCCTCTCTGTGCACATTGTCTGCCGCCTGGAAGCTCTCTGAACCCCTTTTGGGATTTTATGGAGGCTTCATCATGTAGGCATAATGGATCATTAACTCCATTTTTTGTCTTCTCAAGAGAATGGGGAATGAGGCTGCAAATCCCAAGCTCCTGATCATGGCTTGGTTTTCAGTGACCAGTCCCAGCCAGGAGCCCACCAGAGTCATCTCATTAGGAATGTCCAAGAAATGGTAAGGGTTTCAGATGAGAAAGACAAACCTAGAGAGTTGACCTGACAGGTGCACATTCACCGCCCAGGAATGTCAGGCAGTCACTTCCCAGAGAAGCCCTGTGACAGCCTGCCTCAGGGACTTACAACCTCCACCGTCACTTGTGTATTGGGTGTTGCCATGTGTCAAACACTGTACTAGTGTTTTATTTAATTCTCGCAACAATCCAATGAGTTACTAAACATTATCATCCTGTTTAATAGGGAAAAAATATAAAAGAGAGAGGGAGACGAGCACTGAATTCACTTCCTCAACTAAGTGATGAGAGAGCTCTAAACCCAGGTCTCCCTGACTTCAAAACCCAGCCTCTTTTCAACTATTCTGCCATTAAATATGGTGCTGTTGTCAATGAATTGCCAAGTACGGAGGTTTAAAGCAAGTGCATGATAGGTGGATTGCGGAATTTTTTGTGGAGTAATATAAACTGGGTGTGTGATTTTACAGGGGAGGAGAGTATTGCCATGTCTGGTGGAGTTCCTTTGAGTGGAGAATGCAGGAGAGCTTGCACTTTATTAAGTGGCCCTCTTACTTTAATTATCGTGACTCCTGTCCTCAGAGTCTTTCTCATTCTTCTCCCTGCCATCAACCCAGATTTAGAAGGAAGATGGAAGAGATAAGTAGATGAATAAAAATAGCCCAGGAAGCTTCACACTGATTCACTTTACAAATAATTATTGAGTAAATCCATGTGTCAGACACTATTCCTAACTTATATTGGTGTGTGTGTGTCTGTGTGTGTGTGTGTAAAATGCATCTAAACAAGGAATTTTATTTGACCATAAGTAACTTTTCACAATAGTAACTTCTCACATGAGTGTACACATTTGCAGAATACTGATTCATATTTAGATGTATTTAAAAAAATTTTTTCAGTAAGTTCCTAAGTTCAGAGCTGACAGTTTGAACCCAGAAGATAGTGCTGAACTCTGATCTCATAACTGGTCAAAGACCTTGCAGTATTAAAATAGCTGTTCTCGAGAAAGTGTTTCCAAAGATCTCTAAGTCTATGAACACTTCATTTTTGTACATATTATAACTGTTTGCTGAAAAATTCATCCTGTAGATGGCTAAAAATTCAAGGGTATAGACTGGGTAAGAAAAATGAAAACAGGATGTGGTAGGAGAGTAAATGGCAAAACAAGGGAGAGTAGAAAAGCTCCCTACCTTTCTTCTGCTTTGAAATAAATATGCAGGAAATGCTTATGTCACTGGCAGCCTTAGCTTTAGTTTTCCTTTTTCTCTGTCTCCTTCCCTCCTTCCTGCCTTCCTTCCTTCCTTCCTTCCTTCCTGTCTGCCTGCCTTCTTTTAAAGGTATGGAGATATCTAAAAACAAAAACAAAAACAAATTGCATCTGGAAATATTTTGAGATATGGCACTGTAAAAAATGTGTTGGATGATATACTGAGAGAAGAGTTGGTTTAAAGTAACACGAAAACTCAAATGAGATAGTTTATGTCCCTATTGTATGTCTGGAGGAAAGAAGTCTCATGCTTCTGGCAAGGCTGTTCTCCACGGAGCTCTTGGTGCTAAGTAACTCGTACTTCGGTGTTTCACTAAGCATGACCTCTCTTCTTAACGTCACCCCATGGCCCAAGAAAGCTGCTTCAGCAGCAGCCATCATATCACTTTTCAGGTAGCAGGAAGAAGGAGAAGGAAAGAGGTAAGCCCACTCTTCCTTTAAGAGTATTGATCATAAGTTACACATCTCACCTCTATCCGTCAGGTCAGAGTTTAGACAAATGGCCACACTAAATGCAAAGAGGCTGGGAGAAAAGCCAAATGCCCAACTTGGGAATTCTATGACTATAAATAATGAAAGAATAGGTAATGAGGGACAGCGATAGCAGTTTCTGCCACAGGTAACTCTCATTCTTCTCTGTCCCCAAGTCCTACATGTCTATAATTTTAAATCCAGTATGAGGAAGCCTTAAATGAGACCTAGTCTTTCCAATTTCTTTCTGAAAGGCAAAAACATCTCTTCATGTTCTGAGACATGCTGTGTGCAGAGGCTGGTATTAGCAAAAGAGAAGGCCAGATGGGTTTGTACCTTGTTCCGGGTCCCACTAAAACCTCACAGGAACAGTAGCATCCTCCCTGCATGACCCATTCACCTCAGAAGGATGCCTGTACAGTTGCAAAACAAGTCAGGCTCCATCAGGCACCTGGAATGCTGTCGCACCATTTCCTGACTCACTTCAAATTGAGAAATAGTTGAGACATGGGACCGCAAATCCCGCTGCCCGACCTCGGGAGGGTTTTCCTTTCTGGAGTTTTAATAGGTGTCATCAGCCCAGTAGGGGAGCCTCTTGGCAAACCCGAAGCTTTTTCCTTCCAGTAGCTCACTGATCCTGCCTCTGTGAAAGGGCCAAATTTGTCAGTGGGAAAAGAATTTTAAGAAGTATTATGAAGTAAACTGTTTTGCCATGCTCTGAATATTGACCCTTAGTAATAAAAGCTTCTTACATTTTCAAACATGGCATTGAGTCGTGTCTTTAAATAATGCTCAAGTAGAGAGACAAGATGCAGGAGTTCACTTAACTCTTTGAAAAGGAAAACTTTAGTAGGCTTAGGTACATTGGGAAAAGTGCATCAAACAGAGATACATTCAACTTTTCATAGTTAAATGCTGGGATTATTTTTTCAAAGATCTTATATCAAACCAAATAGGAGTGTCACAGTCCTGCGCCTGTTCATATAGGTGAGATTTATTCTTAGGCATTTTTCAAGTTAAATATTTATTACTACTAGAGAGCAACCCTGTTCTTCAGTTATTTTTCTCAGTCTCTTCCCTTGCCCACTTTAAAAATAATCCAAATGCTCCACTCACCGCGTGCGGGAAGACACAGAGCAGGAGGAAGGAAAGGATGGCAGAAACTCAGGGAAGACCATCCGCGGCCTCTGCCAAGACACATTTTAAAGAGGTTAATAATGTTCAAACGCTGATGCTCTGAACTGTCTTTCCCTTGAAGACGTCCAGCTACTGTGTGGAGTTTAAATTATCTATCTAAAGCCAGCAATTTGAATTTTAGTTGTCTACTCTTATACCTAGAAATATTTGGCTTGACCAAGTTCGCTCTCAGATGTTGGTCCATTTTCTGCGTTTTGAAAACCGTTACTCATCATGTCACATGGATCCGCTATTCCTTGTCCTTTAGGGCCCTAGTAATATGTTTCTGAATTTAGAATCGTGACAACATTCCAGTAGAGTATGCAAAGCTGTTTTTATAGTCTTTGGCAGAGGGCAAAAGAAAATGTATTGGGTAAAGTATGAGTTTCTCCTTTCCTTAAACTTCCTCCCACCAGAAAAAAGCAAAATTAAAAACAAAGGAACCAGAAAATAAATGTGTGTCTGGAAATACGAGGGATTAATTTCCTCATAATATACCTGTTTCAGTAAATGCTTGCAGGAAAAGTGTTTGCCTGGTCCTCAAATGTCATGACTTTCCTTTGGTCTCTCTTGGTGGATCTAATTTCTTAGCAGTACGACATATTCCTTGTTGTTTCTAGTATTTGCAGTGGACAGGAATAATCCATGGCTGGGCTGGAGGCTGCATGCAGCTGGCCACAGCTGTGTAGAGTAGCCTGAGAACTGAACTGTTCATATAAGGTGGTTTAAGAAGGCATTTGCAAGTGGAGCAGACAGTGGGCTCTGTGCCAGTCTCAGCTGGTGATGGGAATTAACTTTCTGAAGGAACTGTGGCCACGAACAGGGGGCTGAGCAGAAAGTGGAACGTTCACTACCCCAAAGGCCTGTGTCCCGGTGGAATCTCAACATCTCTGTGGTTCTGTAGATGTGCTTAATATAATGAAAGACCACGCTCTTCTTGTCCCTGCCTTTAAGGCTCGTCACCACAACTTCCTCTTTGGAGAAATTTTAGCAGTGACACCACACTTTCATTATTATTGGGGTGTTTTTATATGGACTCTCTAAATAATGTGTGTGTGTGATTGATCCTGAAAAGCGTATAATGGCTCGTTTGGGGAGCGCTAGTCCTTAGAGCATGCCAAACTGTTATTCTGGGACAGCAGTCAAAGAATAATTAAGATGAACAGCTTGAAGGGTATGAACTGGCAGGAGGGTAACTTGCTCAGTTTGGTTTTAGGTGGACTAAGGGAAGGAGCTTGAATTCATAGAGTAAGGCAGCCCTGGATGTCATAGGTTAGAATGAGAAAAGGTCAACACCAGAGAATAAGCATCAATAGCAAGAATTTTTCATTACTGAGATACCAGAATAGGTGGGGTCCAGGCTCTAGAAGACAACGTGGTGCCGGCATAGAGGAGACACTGAGAGAAGCTTTTGGCAAAACACAGGCTGCTTCCACTTTTTCCTTTTATGTGCTTCTGACTACATGTGGGTGCTTGTTGCCAAAGGGAGACTTGGGGGCTGTCCCCTCCTGATGTAACAATGCCAGGGGAAGTCGACCTGCTGGGAAGAATCTGCACGTATCTGTCTGAAGCTGGTCATGGCTCTACAATCATTGCTTCTTTTGAAAATTCACTGCCAAATGAAGTTACTTTAGGACTTAACTTTGAATTTCCCCCAGATATAAGCTGGGGATATTTTTGTATCATTTTCAGAATTCAAAGAAGTGTTTATAAATATTGTTATTCTACCCATTGCTTCTTTTGGGATTGAATGAGAAAGCTTAATGGTAAAAATGAAGCACCACTAACTTCAGCTAAATCTCTTAAACCAAATTGGTAGACCTGTTTTTTTTTT
>JAQQAC010006877.1:27904974-28230703 GCA_029783875.1 Phataginus tricuspis | reverse complement strand
TTTTTTTTTTCGTGGGTACAGGGAGTACATGGGGGTTAGTCCCTTCCCTCTCTCTTTCTCCTGTCTTTACCTATATTTTCCGGGCTGTTGACAAATAAATACAATGAGTAGGAGAGGATGCTTGCTGTGTGTTCTGGGGCCAAGGAAAGGGTTGGCAATCCAGGCCTGACTTTTGGCATCTTCCCTGACTAGGCAAAAGCCAACCGGGGTAAAGTCCTGTCAGTGGCTGCGAGAGGGTCCAGTGCCTTGGGCAGCTTGCCATGCCTCGTGTACATGGGTAGAGTTAAATAGTATGGACTAGCCATGCTGTTCATGGAGAAATAGCATTTTAATTTTTTTTATTGTTTCTCTGTACTTAACCCTCTGCACCCAAAGAACCATTTAACTTTCCTTCTGTGAGTTCTTGCTTCAAAAAGTTATGAGAGTTTTGTGTATTTTTAAAAGTGAGCTCCTTTTGCACACTGTTCCAAACTCTGAACTGTTGGCAGTAGGAAGAATTTAAAAGATATGATCCCTGCCCAGCAAATGTCCTTACACGTACAGTAACATTAAGAACTATGGAAGGAGGAATTTATAGTAGGGCTAGAGTTAGGAAAATTATTAAGACCATTTTTTATGAAAACCAAACATACACAGTCCAAATTATCATGGACTCTGATACTGCATTTTTTCTTTGCAACTTCCCTGTTATTTTTGTAAACCTTAGGGATGTAGTCATGGATCGATATATGCACTTATCATTTCTCTAAGTTGATTTCTCTTGATTTCATGAGGACACCAGAACTAGTGGGAAAAGGCCAATGAGGAAATTCTTTGGAAAAAAACCCCACACAAAATATTTTAATGAGAAATCCAAAGCAAAAAAAAGGTAGTTAATACATAGAGATCCCGACAAAGTATTTTACTAGGATATGGTTTTGACCAGGTTACAATTTCTGCTGGGGTAGAATGTGTTTTGTTATAATTTTTTAACCATCTCTTGATCTCTCTTGTACTCTCTCCATCACGGCTCCTTTTTGGCTCTTTGGAGAAATACACAGCACATGCTATTCTGTATTTACATTAGGCTAGCTTAGAGAGTTTTAGGCAGAACACGTGGCAATTCTTCCACTAGACTTAGCTGTTGAGATCATAGATATTCTTTCTCTTTGTTCCCAAATAAGAGTCTGAAGTCTAGAACCCTGACTGTTGGCATGTCACCAGCTTTCATGACTGACATAGTCTCTACAGATTAAATAAATGCATTTCTGTAGTCACATGAGTCAAACACAAGACTTGGTTTCATTCCTTATTTGGGGACCACTTGACAATTTTTTCATTCTAGGTGATTGGGTGGGCTTAACGCATCACTAGTGCTGTCATTTTACATCTCTCATCCTTGCTTTTCTACCTCCCAAAGTATAAAATGAATGTGACAAAGTCATCTGATAGTTGCTATGGAAAACAAGATTCTCTGTATGTATCTGGCAATAGAAAGGCCCATCAAAAATATGTTTGGGTATTTTTGTCATTTGGAAAAATTGTGCTGAATGCCCCTGAGCTTTGGTTTTGGGTTTGCCATATAATGCATAGCCAGGTGTCAAGACTATCCCTGTGTGGAGTCCAGATACCATTCCGCCATCGCTGTAATGGTGTGAGTGTTGAAGCCAGCAAGTTCACTTTTGAAGTCTGAAAGCAGCTGAGAACCTGAGAAGGTAACAGAGAAAAGCCTGCTTCCACCCTGGCTCTTCTACTGCTGGGACATTAACGCTCCCCAGACACGGCTGCTGCTGGTCTGTGGGCCACACTTGGGCACCAAGGAGCTGGAGCATGATGCCCAAGTGGCCTACATGTTGGTTGAATAAGAAAGTCAACAAGTTAATTTATTTCTGATCCATGGCAACAACTGCCTCCTGAATCTTAGTTTGCAAAATATTTGCTGTGGTTCAGGGGGAGGATCTGGTGTTGACAGAGGAAGGGTGGTACCAGGGCTGGAGGCGGAGTGGCACCCTCACAGGGTCCCGGGGGAGCCTTCATCCTCCCATACTCTCCTAATTCCTTAAGCCCTACCAGTTAGAGGGGCATTTGTATTAAGAAATAGTTCCTTTAAAATGTTAATCTTAGGTTACATTAGTTTCACTAGCTGGTCTCCTCCTAATGGGAAACAGCTGATGTGAGAGAGGGGTTATTGAGGGAAGCCTAGGATAAGCGTTCGGAGCTTAGGGGCTTGTACAGGAGAAGCACTCCCGGCTTCCTTTACTCTCGCTCCCTCCTGACCACACTTCACCTCACGCCTGATACTTCTGGTCACCAACAGGTCACAGTGTGTGGGCTTTCACCTCACACCCAGCAACTCTCTGATACTAGCTGAATGCCCTACAACTTAACTTAAGTCTGAGCCTGTCTACCCAGAGATAGTGTCCAATCCCACAAGACTGCCCACCCTCGCACCCCCACCTTTACATACCAATGGCAATTTCCAAGGTGGGCCTGTACTTCTAACTGGCTGGGTAGAAGTCGGGTTCCCAGGACTCCCTTCTTGGGTTTGATAATTTGCCAGAATGGCTCACAGAAGCCAGGGAAACATTTACTGGTTGATTATAAAAGTACATGAACAACCAGATGGAAGAGATGCTTAGGGCAAGGTGTGGCGAGAGTGGCAGAGTTTCCGTGCCCTCCACAGGGGCACCAGCCTCCTGGTCCTCCATGTGCTCAGCGACCTGGAGGTCCCCTGAACTCCATACTTAGAGACTTTTATGGGTACTTCATCACATAGGCATGATTAATCACCGACTCCATCTCTAGTCGCTTACCCGCACCTCCCCTGAGAGAACGGGAAGTGGGTCTGAAAGACCCAGGCTTCTAATAATCATGGCTTGGTCTTCCTGGTGAACAGCTCCTGTCTTGAAGCTATCCAGGAGCCCATCCAGAGTCACGTAAGTAGAACGAAAGACACTCCTGTCATCCAGGAAGTCCCAAGGCATTCAGGAGCCCAGGTCAGGAATCATGGTCAGGAACAAACATTCTAGCAAAGAATGATGATGGTGTTCATATCATTTAGGAAGTTACAAGGATTTCAGGGGCTTTGTGCCAGTGACCAGGGGAAAAGGCCAATATATATACATGTTTTTCTACTATTTCACAGACTTGGGAGGAATGAGGAAAGGTAATTTTGGAATATGTGGCATTACAGAGAATAATAGTTGATCCGTCTGGGGCAATGGACAGTCCAGGAGAGGACGGGAACGTGTGCTGGTCGGCTCATGGGGACTGAGGCGTCCCGGGGCCCAGTGGCTAGTCCTGGTGCAAACGGGAGACATCCCTGATGGCCTGCTCGATGTGCACGTCCCACGGGTCGTGAGCCGACTGCGATGAGTCATCTTCCTTTATGGGATACAGCATAATTAAAAGAAAACAAACAAAAACTCTGAAGGAAACATTCCCCACCTTTGTTTTCAGGTGGATTCCTCCTGGTTTGGCCACCAAGAAAAGATTTCTCATAGTGTGTACGCCTGCTGGGAAATTGGAAATTCTAAGAATCTCTCAGTGCCCGGTCCAGTTTTCTTTCAAGTCCGGGATGCTGCACCCTCTTTTGAAAGACAAAGAGAGACAAAGTCTCAGATGTGTGTGTTTACACTGGTTTTATTTCAGTGGTACTGGGGTGACTTTAACGGAGAAGGATGCAGTTTCTGAGAAAATTTTGTAAGAAAAACATTCAGAGAAATATTTTGATCTTCCTGCTGCTGGGGTGCTCGGCCTCAGCGGTTCTGGGGCGCTTAATGGGCATGGAATCGTTCCGACTGCACAAGAATCTTCCACTCAAATAAGCTGATTTATTTTTGGAATGAATGGTGAGAATGAGAAGTTTGGAAGGGACAGTGGGGAAGTGATAGGGACTATGTGCTTATTTATTGTAACTTGCTATGTTTAATCACTGTAATTACTTTAGTGCATAACTCCCTTAGAATCAAAGACTAGGAATAAGAATTAGGAAATCAGGACCTTGATTACTATTTCAAATTTTTCCACTTAATTACATCAGATATATCACAAAACTTTATTTAATGTTTGGTGAGTATGGCCCATGATCCCTAATAACTGTGTTTTATATTAATGATTTAATAGTACCGGTCACCATTTATTGAAGATATACTATAGGCCTAACATTATGTTAGGTCTATTACAATTTTAACTAATTTATGACTTCCCAAATCACCTTTCCTTATAAAATGTTTATAATAATAACCATTCATAATAGCCTACATGTATATAGTGCATTATATTTATAAAGTAACTTCTATATATATTTTAATGAACCTATTCAGTTCTTCATGAGGTAATCCTAATTTCCTTCAACAAAAGTTTGCTGAGATTTCATAGAAAGTCTTGATTGTGAATCAAAATTTCTTTGCTTGTGGGTAGGAAAGAAAAGTGAAGATAGCATTGTCTTTCCTTTCTTTCAAATTCCAACCAAGAAGAGTGAGACAGAGTTGTCTGTAGAAAGCCACTGGGCTGAAGATTTTCAACAATATCAGCCAGATGAACCAGGTATTCAGGTTTCCTTCCATGTTCTCCCCATTTATTTTTTGCCTATACACTTAAGTTTTTCCCCCTCCATATTGTATTTTGTTCTTTCATGTTGTGTTTTTAAATTTGTTCAAGTCATATTGGGTTAGATCTTCTGGTTGTTGACTTACTCTTGATACTGACTTTGGCCAGCATTTAAAAACTCTCCTAATATGAATGAAAATGCAGTTACAACTTAGATGATAGATGGCAGAATGTCTCACTTAAGTGGGCCTGGTAGATATCTGTTATTGAGAATTTAATAAAATTACCTGTAATCATATTGGCAAAGCCATTTCTTAGGGCCATCTGCTTATTTATTAAGATGTTTTTAAAAAATATATTGAACCACCTGTATTTGTCTGTTTTTTTAACTCTCCATTTTATATTACCTGTGTACCTCACTCACCGTCATAGGATAGGATTGCTCAAAGTAAAGGTGACTTATTTATTAAATTACTTTGTCCATTTTTCTATTTGTTAAAAGAAATATCACCTGTTTTACTAGAATAGTAAGTGAGTAAACACTGTACACCTGCCTCTATAGAAGTTGTTTAGGTATAAACGTAAATCAAAGAAAAAAATTCTCCTGAGTTCACAGATATTATCATTAGTGATATTACATTTTCCTAAACTTTAATTTTCCCCTCAAATGAAACAAGATGGAAGCTGTTATGGTGACACAAAGGGGAAATAGTGACATGTGTGTTTCCTTCTCAGGGTAGTCGGAGGTCTCTGGAAGGGACAAGAGCACAGAAGGCAGCTCTGGACACAGAGCACCCTGGTCTCCTCTTCACAGGCCAGCCTGACCAGGGCACTGGGTAATGTGTGTCGCCGTTCCTGGGCCCTGGTGTGTTCAGTGACAGCTAATTATTACAGCAGACAAGGATGGGCCGCTGTGGGATTTATTGCCCTGCTGGCCTGATCGGGGAGCATAGGAAAAGGAATAGTCCTGAGACGTGCCAGAGATGCTCAGACATGTTTGGATTTTGATGGTTGAATTCACATATTTATGTGTAACCATAAAACACTCCTTCCTTTGTTCCTTTTCAGGATTCCACTCCGGTCCCTGCCCACCTTCCTTGGGGAAATCTTGGGGAGCTGCCCACTGGGGAAACGCAATAGGGTTACATTGGAGTAATCACAATATCCTTTCATTACCATGTGATTATAAAATAGGGGGCCACATGGCCCCTCTGCATGACGCCTTCCTGATGACGTTTGGGGTGAAGTCAGCAGTACGCTCCTCACTCTCCCGATACCTTTGCTTCTGGTTTTTTGAGGCCCATTTTTCACATAACATTTTTTACTTGTATTTTCTTATTTCTAAAGTACCATGACATCTATCGACGCCATTTAACAATAAATTGGAAAAATTAATGTATGCTTTATATATTTAGCTTGGGTGTCTTTTATATATATTTAATTAAAAAGGTAGATGAGGTAAGAATTGGGCTAGAGAATAACAGTAGGACACAGAGAATTTTTATGGTGAGAAGGTATTTATAGAGAAGAAAGTTGAAAGAAGAATACCAGAATGAAGATGGGGAGAATTGTGATCCGCCAACAGTGTGTATGTGTGTATTTGCATGTCTGCATTTGGCCGTGGTTGAGGGTGACCGGGCATGCAGAAAAAAGGGAGGGCCTCTCTTGGATGCATGGTTAGCTTGCTTTTCTTGTCATCTTCAGATGGATAATTACCCTAATGCCTGGTCTATAACAAAATAATAGGAAGCACTTAAGTGAAAAAAATTAAAAAGAGCCCAAAGAAAGAGTCCCTGTGTTTACAAACACAGTTGGAGGGAGATTGTTTGGTGGTAGTGGCGTGCTAAGGCTCAGAAAATAGACTATAGAAAATTATTTCTGTTCTCATCTATCCTAAGCCTAGGGCCAGCACAAAAATGGGGATAGTAATTTACATATCTAGTGAAAGTTCCTTTAAAATAACAGACCAAGGTTATTGGTGAAAGGATCCATAGATCCATGGGACATAATAGAGGGTCCAGGAATAGACTTACATAAAAATGATGGATTAATTTTTGACAAAGGTGCAAAAACAGTTCAATGGAGAGCAAATGGACATAGCAGATAAAGGAATTTTTGAATAGACAAAAATAGAGACAGAACAGTTTTCAGGAGTCTGGAGAGAAGGAGGAGTTTACTACAAAGGAGTGCAAGGGGAGTTTCTGGGTGATGAAAATATTCTGTGCCTTAATTAAACTGATGTAACTATGACTGGATTTATCAAAACTCAAAAAGACTTCAATTAAAAAGTATGAAATTATTATAAATTCATAGCAGCTCTATTTAGAATAAATCAAAACTGGAAATAACTGAAACAGTCATCAGAAAGTGGATTACAAGACAGTTTATGAACTTGGTAATTAATTGGCATAAATTCAGCAGGATGGCAGCTGGATGAAAGTTTTTTGTGAACCTAGACGTGATGTTGGGGTGGCTCCTTTATTGTATATTAATTGATCATATATATGTGGGTTTATATCTGGGCTCTGTAGTCTGTTCCATTTATCTATGGGTCTGTTCTTATGTCAGTAAAGTCAAACCGTCTTGATTACTGTGACTTTGCAGTAGAGCTTGAAGTTGGAGAGCATAATCCTCCCAGCTTTATTCTTCCTTCTCAGGATTGCTTTGGCTATTCGGGGTCTTTTATGGCTCCCTATGAATTTTAGAACTATTTGTTCTAGTTCACTGAAGAATGCTATTGGTATTTTGATAGGGATTGCATTGAATCTGTATATTGCTTTAGGCAGGATGGCCATTTTGACAATATTAATTCTTCCTAGCCAAGAGCATGGGATGAATTTCCATTTCTTAGTGTCCTCTTTAATTTCTCTTAGGAGTGTCTTGTAGTTTTCAGAGTATAGGTCTTTCACCTCCTTGGTTAGGTTTATTCCTAGGTGTTTTGTTATTTTTGATGCAATTCTGAATGGAATTGTTCTCCTGATTTCTCTTTCTGTTAGTTCATCGTTAGTATAAAGGAATACTACAGATTTCTGTGTATTGATTTTGTATCCTGCAACTTTGCTGAATTCAATTATTAGTTCTAGTAGTTTTTGGGTGGATTCTTTAGGGTTTTTATGTATAATATCACATCATCTACAAACAGTGATAGTTTAACTTCTTTCTAACCAATCTGGATGCCGTTTTTTCTTTGTGTTGTCTGATTGTTTTGGCTAGGACTTCCCTATGTTGAATAAAAGTGGTGACAGTGGGCATCCTTGTCTTATTCCCAATCTTAGAGGACAAGCTTTCAGCTTTTCACTGTTAAGGATGATGTTGGCTGTGGGTTTGTTGTACATGGCCTTTATTATATGGAGGCACTTGCCCTCTTTACCCATTTTGTTGAGATATTTTATCATGAATGAATATTGAATTTTGTCAGAGCTTTTCCAGCATCTATTCAGATGATCCTGTGGTTTTTGTGCTTCTTTTTGTTCGAATATATCTAATGCGTTGTTCAGTGCCTCTGTCTCCTTATTTTCTGTCTGGTTGATCTGTCTTTTGGAGTGAGTGGTGTGTTGGAGTCTCCTCATATGGATGCATTATATTTTGTTTTCCCCTTTAATTCTGTTACTATTTGTTTCACTTATTTACGTGCTTCTATAATGGGTGCATATATATTTATAATGGTTATATCCTCTTGTTGGACTGACCCCTTGATCATTATGTAATGTTCTTCTTTGTCTATTTTTACTTTCTTTGTTTTGAAGTTTATTTTGTCTGATACAAGTACTGCAAGTCCTGCTTTTTTCTTCCTATTGTTTTCATTAAATATCTTTTCCCATCCCTTCACTTTCAGTCTGTATATGTCTTTGGGTTTTAAGTGAGTCTCCTGTAGGCAGCGTATAGATGGGTCTTATTTGTCCATTCTGTAACTCTGTGTCTTTTCCTTGGTGCATTCAGGCCATTTACATTTAGGGTGATTATTGATAGGTATGTACTTACTGCTATTGAAGGCTTTAGATTTGTGGTTACCAAAGGTTCAAGGGCTGCTTTCTTACTATCTAACAGTCTAACTTAATTCACTTATGCTATTTCAAGTACAATCTAAAGATTCTTTTGTTTTTGTTTTCCTTCTTTCTTTTTCCTCTTCCTCCACTCTTTATATATTAGGTGTCATATTCTGTACTCTTTTTGTATCCCTTGACTGACCCTGTGGGTAGTTGAGTTAAATTTTCATTTGCTTAATAATTAATTGGCCTACTTCTTTTACTGTGGTTTTATTTTTTCTTGGCAGCTATTTAGCCTTAGGGGCACTTCCATTTAAAGCAGTCCCTCTAAAATACACTGTAGAGACATTTTGTGAGAGGTATATTCCCTCAGCTTTCACTTATTTGGAAATTGTTTAATCCCGGCTTCAAATTTAAATAATAATCTTGCTGGTAGAATATTCTTGGTTTGAGACCCTTCTTTTCATTGGATTAAATGTATCATGCCACTCCCTTCTGGCCTGTAAGTTTCTGCTGAGAAATCTGCTGATAGCCGGATGGGCTTTCCCTTATACAAGATCTTTTTTCTCGCTCTGGCTGCTTTTAATACTCCCTCTTTGTTCTTGATCTTTGCCTTTTTAATTATTATGTCTTGGTGTTGTTTTCCTTGGAATACTTTTGTTGGGAGATCTCTGTACTTCTATGGCCTGAGACTATTTCCTTTCCCAGATAGGGGAAGTTTTCAGCAATTATTTCCTCAAAGAAACTGTCTGTCCCTTTTCTCTCTCTTCTTCCTCTGGTACCCCTATAATGCAAATATTGTTCTTTTTGGATTGGCCACACAGTTCTCTGATTATTCTTTCATTCCTAGAGATCCTTTTTTTCTCTGTGCATCAGCTTCTTTATTTTCCTATTCTCTAATTTCTATTTCAATTGCCATCTCCTCTACCTCATCTAACCTACTTTTAAATCCCTCTATTATATGCTTCATTTCCGATACAGTATTTTTCAAAGTTTCTATCTGTTTCTTTTAGTATCCCCTGAGATCTTGAATATTTTTCTGTAGCTCCATGAGCATGTTTATGATTATTTTGAAATCTTTATCAAGAAGATTGGTGATTTCAGTTTCACTGAGCCCTCTTTCTAGCGTTTTTTTCTTGTAATTTTGTTTAAATGAAATTCCTTTGCCATTTCATATTTCTAATGATTCCTGTGGAATAGTAACTTTGTGTGGGCAGCACCCTCTAGTACCCAGAAGCTCTGCTCTGGAGCTGCACCTGAAGCGATGGCAGGGGTCACAGGTTCTCAGTGCCAGAGCCTGCTGGATGAAAGCACTCTTTCCTGCTTCCCGGGTGCGGTGACTGCCTCCACTGCCAGGTCCAGTGGGCCGAGTGTGAAGGGTGGAGCCTCTGCACTATGCCCCTGTAACTGCCATAGGTGGGGCTGCCCTGCAGCTGGCCTGGAGTTATGGTAGGGGCAGCAGGTGTGCAGACTGATGTCTGCCACGAATTGCAGTGGGGGGCCTCCACGCTGTGTTGCCAGCCAGGGTGATAGAGTGTCTGAAGCTCCTGAAAGTTCCCAACATGCTGGGCTGAGTGTGCCAGCATGATTTTGTCCAAATGCACTTTCTCCTGAGCAGCAAGCTCTGTGTAATGTTTGCCCCTTTTGCACTCCTCTTGCTATTGGGAAATATTTTAAATGGCCCACCTTTCTTTTGTCCTGGAGTGGTGGCCAGTTGTGGGTACCTGTTCTCCACAAGTGGCTGGAATCTCAGTGTGTCCAAGTATCCTGCCTGTCTGCTTTCCAGCCCCACTCATCTCCAGAGCACCATGTAATGTGGGTCTGTGCTCCTGGAGCAGATCTCCGGGGATGAGTGTTTAGCACTCCTGGGCTTCTACTCCCTCCCCACTCCTTTTCTTTTCCTCCTGCCTGTGAACTGGATTGTGGGGAGGGCTTGGGTCCCCCTGGATTGTGGCTTTGCTACTTTACCCTTTTCTGTGAGGTCTTCTCTTTTCTCCAGATGCAGGCAGTCTGTTCTGCAGTCTTTGTGTCACTCTTTCAGGATTGGTTGTATTTGCTGTATTTTTGTGTTATATGGGGTTTGGGGAGGTTTCTGCGTCACTTTTTACACCACCATCTTTTCCCCTCCCACTCTAGATTTCTTTTGTGTGATATTCCAAGCTTCTTAAAAGCCATGTTAAACAAGTGAACACAGACAATAGCTAAAAAGTTTAAGATATGCATTATGCTAGAGGAAATTGTAGACAGTGTTACAGATGTGTAATAACAGGTTCAAGAAGAAGAACACTAGTAAACAGTAAAAAAAACTAATAAAAAACTGGTTTCCTACTTGGCTCAAGATGGTATTTATGAAACGTTAGGTGTTAACAGGTGACCCAGATATTCTGGCGCAGGAGATTTCAAGGGTCTGAAATCACACCCCGAAGCAGCCTGCTCTGCGGGTCTTCCTCCAGCCCCAGCCTCTGAGCAAATCACTGAGTGAAGGTGCGGAGAGATTGGGCACTGTTTTTTGTCCCTGGGATAGACATCTCTTCCCACAGTGTGAAGAGTTGTGACTGGAAACACAAAGATAGGGAAGCTCCTAACATCCTCAGACATAATCAACTATAACACAGTCATTATCTGAGAGGAGAAGGGATGTTTGACAAAGACTGTCCTGGGTGCAGCTGTCCTTGTGTTAGGAACTCGACCTAAGTACAGCTACACATGTCTAATCTTTACTGATACATATTCTGTTTCATGACCAAGAATGACTTACAAGAGAAATAATGAAATCTGTAGTTAACTTTAGTCATTCTATTGTGAGCCAAGATTTTTAAATTGAAAAGAATTGGATTGTTATCCTAGCTCTACCATTTGCTATCTCTAGCCCCAGTTTCTCTGCTTGTCAATGGGAGATAACAATAGTGTCTGCTTCCTAGGGTTGTTATGCCGAGGCCAGCACGTCGTGCACATGATGAGAAACCGAATGAACTCATCACATTCGCCCCACTTGCTTCTAGCTCTCTCTGATATAGCTGAGGTGATCTGTACCACACCAAGACACCTAGAATTACATATAGAGAGAGAACATATAACTATGATTTGGCTTTGTGTATCACAAACACATGTGTGTGTACATATGGCCAACTTGCCCAAGCTTGGGCCACATATGGAGTTTCCATCCCATTTCTGAGTTTCCCTGAGACTGTTTTCCCTTTCTCCCACCTGCTCCCACTTCCTTCCTCCTTAGTCTCCAGTGCTCTTCTCTCCTTCCTCTCTTCTCCTCCTCTCCCCCTTACCTTCTCCCCTACAATGCTTTCTTTCTCTCCTCCTCCCCCTCTCCTTCTCTCTTCTTTCTCCCACTCCTCTTCCCAGACTTCTTAACAGGTATGGAGGGGAAGGTTCACACACACAAAGACAACTAGAATTACAGCTCAGTGCTTAATTGCATTGTGGAAACCTCCACCTTTTTTTCACTGTGAAAGCTACCTAATGCTTCATTAGCAGCAAACTTGAGTCCTGAGCAAGCCCGCTGACTGTTAAGTAACATAAAAGCAAACAGAACTCTCCTCCCTTCCAACCCACCTGCATTCAAAGGAGGGTGATGTCAGTTATAAGTATTGGTGGAAGGATCCAAACCATTTTCATGGTCCCATGTGGGACTGTTTTCAGAAATAGTATATAGTAGTTGAATATTTGATCAAGTTTTATTTTTATTTTCCCAAATAGCTAAGAGTATCATAATCTCAATCTTAGTAGAATGAACCAAGTTTTATGAAATATTCTTATCTTCTGATTTTTCTGAAGGCTTCCATGATTCTCATTTTATTCCTTTAGTTAATTTTTTATTACAAAATAAACACCCCTCCCTCCCAACCCCCGGAACTAAACCATAAAGAAATTACGGGATTAAGGTGAAGTCATTCGGGGAGAAAGCCCCGTGTGTCTCCCCATGTATAGAAGGCCTTAGGGAAAGGGGCTTCATTTATGGGGAGAGCAAGTGACCCATGTGTGGGGCAGCAATAGGCCCCAGACACCCTGAGAAGCCCTTAACTTCTGCAGGGATTTTAAAATCCATGATATATTGTGACCTCACAGAACTCTGATATTTACTTATTAGAAAAATGTGTACTTTAGAAGAGCTCAATTTATTCTCCAATATCTGAAACTGATCGCGCTGTGAACTCTGGCTGGAAGTTGTTGCCCTGCTGGAGATGTCAGTTAGCTCTTCTAGTTGTGTGTACTGGGTGTTTGATGAGGTTTGCAGGCATGGTGCCTGCCTTTTGGTGCATATGTCAACATCTTAAAATCGTATCCAGTGTTAGATGCAACATGTCTCCTTGAGAACTTTATAGAGAAACTAAGATTATTCAGATGAGCAAAAATATAAAATATATATACCTGTAATATAATTGACCTTACCTCCAAGAAGAGATGTGCTTTCAGTAAGTTGGTGAGGGCAGAGGGAGAAAGCGCATGTTGAGCTGAGATAAGGAAAGTAGTGAATGATCACGAAGGGATGCTTCCGATGCGGAAAAGCCGTGAAGCAGGGAAACCCCAAGAATGGAGGGCGTGGTGGTCTGTGACTGGGGGGATGGCTCGAAGAGCGGGTTCTCTTGTCTAGGCTGAAAGCGAACTGATGACGCAAAGGGAAAGAAAGAAAGGGAACTGCCTTTTGCTTTCCTGGTGTCATTTGCCAGGCCATTTATGATGAATATGGAAATTAGGTGCCTAAATCCCCTTTAGATGAAAACGTGCTGAGCAGCCGCTGGGAGAGGTTTCCCGGCAGCCCCAGCTGTCAGCCCTCAGCCACACAGAGCCACCTTGCGTAAGGGCGCATCCTTTTCGGGATAGCCAGCACACAGTGACTGTCTGAGGAGTAGGTATAAAAGCTCAGTCATTTCAGCCTTACCTGGGGAGATTCTGATGAGCTCCTTTAGCTCTAAAGCTCCCCGTGGGGTCAGCTGAAGCTGTCACGCCTGCATCAGAGCTCAGTTTTCCCTCTGCCCAGTCCTGCTTCCTTCCCTGCCCTCCAACTGGTACTGATCCTGGCAGCACTCTATAATGCGAGTGCTACACTCTGACTCCATCTCAGAGTCTGCTTCTTGGAGAACCCATCTGTGACGCCCTTTCAGTCTATTGTTATTTAAGTTTCGTAGTAACTCCCTGAGTTTGGTATTACTAGCTCTATTGTACAGGTGACAGATTAAGACTTAGGTTAAGTAATTCACCAGAAGTCATAGACATTGGCACTTAGCCACAATATCCACGTTCCTTTCATTATATGTTGCTGTTAAAAGGATTAGCAATAGACAAACAAGCTTCGTGTACAGTAAAGACTGGATAATTACTTGTGTGCCCTCATTCAATCAACAGCTACTCACCAGTGTACCAGAAATTTTATAGTTGCAGAAGGAAGAAACATGAAATGCAAAATAGATTTGCTATATACATAAAGGCTTTGTAGACGGGGGAAGAAAATCTTGTTTCTGTAGTAAAATGCCACTCCACAAGTCTAAGGTCAACTTTGATAGCATTGTTAAAGGTTGAGCTTTATCAGTCATATTTTCTTTTGGAATTATAACATTTAATTAGAGCTTAAATAAATGGGATGTGAAAGCAAAACAAACAAGAACACTCAATAAAGACACAGATACTGTTGCTGTCAAACAAGTTGTGACCAAGACAGCTGTAAAGTATTGGGAGATGTTGTAAACATCTAGGCAAGATATGCACTTATATTGCTTCTTAAATATATTTAAGTTTTCACTTTAAAGAGCACAAATGGAAATCTCATAACATTCTGCGTATGGTTCAAGCTGGAAAGAAAAGGGACTCATTCAAACAAAAAGAAATTGGCCCAACATCAAAAGATTGGCAAATGAGTATACCTGTATATGTTTTGAGTTAGAACAAAATATTTAAGGTATGTATGCATCATTTTTTATTATTTAACCGACTTTTTCTGTTGGCCACAATTGCTGTTCAACTGAGATTCTCCACCATGTTTATTAAGACCTTGAATCCCCAAAATAGTATCTCTCATAAAGAATATATTTAATTAAAGTTTATTATATGAATGAATCATCCAAAAATGTATAAGATGAAATTATTTCATGTAATATATCATGTAGATTATATGTAAGTACCATGTGTAGATTTCTGTGTAATTTCTGGTTTGCTTCATTGGGGACAACAGTCAACTCTTTCTGGAAGAAAGATAATATCCAATCTTTCTTTGTTAGTGGATTACTGAATGGATTTTACTTTTTTACTTTTATTGTGTTAATTTTCAGTGAAACATTTAAAATAGTTATATGGTGAGGCAATGCGTTTAGAAAGACAAATTCAGCTAAAATAACAGCAGAAACTTCCTGTTTATAAGCTAACATTGATCAGAACCAGAACTAAGGAAATTCTTAATCTCATACAAAACTGTAACTATTTAACTTTTCCTATAAATACTGACCCTTAATCTATAGTTAACTGCCACTTCACCCTGTCTTTTATCTTCCAAATTTTTCTGCCAAATCTCTGAGTAGTAACACCCTTCATTTCCATTGTGAGCTCATCATACTTTCCCACACATGTAACTTTTCCTTTTAGAATTGCTGCATTTTTAGCCCCTAACTACGTAAAGCCAATCTTCTCCCTTGGCTTTCCGAGGTTATGTTGATTTTCACATAGTGGAGTGAGAAGGCGAGCATAGAGCCACTGAACTTATTTGTCTTGGTGACCAAATGGCTTGGATTAAGATCATTAGTTGCAATTCTGTGTTAGAACCAAAAATCTGGAATTTTGTCATATCTGGTGAGAAAAGCAAGAATGACACTATAGGTGGTATTTCTACAAAGGCAGATTTAAAAAAATAAAATTGTATAAGCACGAGTATATATTAGTATAAGCATAAGTGTGAGTGCAAATGTATATTAGTTTTGTAACCTAGATCAAGATAAAATGAGTCAAATTTAAAGAAGTAAAATCCTTTAGGAATGTATTGTCACTACCCTC
Source organism: Phataginus tricuspis (assembly GCA_029783875.1). Classification (NCBI taxonomy): domain Eukaryota; kingdom Metazoa; phylum Chordata; class Mammalia; order Pholidota; family Manidae; genus Phataginus; species Phataginus tricuspis. The sequence continues at coordinate 28,215,194 of JAQQAC010006877.1, read as the reverse complement.
ACTAACAGCCATATTTGGTATCATTACTTATCATTGTAAACTTAAGTAGAAAACCACTTCCATTTATTGTGACTCTATTCTGAATAGGTCAAAACTTTTCATGGCCTATAGTGTGCTCTTAGTTTCATAATGGACAAGTTTAAAGCTTCAGAACAATTCAATTTCTTTTCAAAGCTTTCCAATCCAGCTTTTGAATCTTTGTGTTATCTGACTACAGTCACCACGGACTGCTAAAAATACATGGTTTCTTGCAATAACTAAAGTACTTACATACCTATTTACATTATTAGAGAGGAGACAATTCCTTTAAAGCATATCAACAGTTTTGCATTAGTGCTGTGTATTAGGCACTGTGTCACAAGATGGACAGTATATGAAGACATGGAGACATGATCAAGGACTTAATAATTTAGTTGAGGAGACAGAATTTATAAAGTTGTTCATGTTTTAAATAACAAAAAATAGTTAAAAGTCAAACTGAATATTCTATATGTACAGAGGGAGAAAGTCCTTCAGACTCCAGTTGTCAGGAGAAACCAGGTTTAGCTGAATCTCAGGGTGGGGAGAGGAGGCTGCCTTTCCAGGATTGGCTGGGGAGGGGTTTTAGGGCTGGGTAGAAAAAGCTGAGAAAGCTGAATGTAAGAAATGTAGAATCCACTAAGATTAAATTAATGAGTAGTTTGGTAGAGGTTTTATGGAGGAAAGTAAATAAGATGATGCACTAAAGATTTAGCGGGTGGAGGAAATGAATATGTGGTTACATACAGATTCAGGAGTTTTTGCTTCAATTGTTACAGCAGGGTTTTTCAAACTGTGTGCCAGAAAACACAGATTTTTAAAGTTCTGAAGAGATGTACCATTGGAGAGAAAAGAAAAAACAGTTCCACAGGCAACTTCACTTGGCAAACACTGAGCTAAACAAAGTTTTCTCCTTTAGGAATTGTTATTCTTTAATATATTAATGTGCATTGTAAAATTCCAAAACAATATACAGTGTTTTATAAACCTATGGAAATGAAAAGGAAGGCTCATAAAATGAATTTATCTTGAAGGATAAACTGATGCAACTTGGTGACTGATTAAATATATGAAGTAAGGAAGAATGTAAACAAAGATAAAAGATGTTGAAGTTAAGAGAGTATTAAAAACCATTTTGTAATCATTGCTATCATTTGTCGAGCTGTTATTCCCTGCCAGGTACTGCAGGCGAGGGACTGGGACACAGAAGTCTAAGTAATTTGTCTAGAGTCACACAGATAATACGTGGTTGTCACAATAGTGCAGTCATAGTAGAATGGAATGATTGATGGAGAGACACCAAAGACATAAGTGAAAGGATATGAAGTTCCTTTAATCACAAAAGATGTAGAGGCTTATGGTACCAATTACACAAAACAGGAGGCAACACGGTACGCTTGCAGATGGAGTTACAGGTGCAGCCGGTCCATGCTACACAGCATGATGATCCTGCCAGATGAGCTTTAAAAAAAAAAAGAATCTATGTGACCATCTGCAAGTCACTGGTACAAAATAACCCTGCCAGCTTTTTGAGTGCTTTGTGAAACCAGGTGAATCAAAGGTCAATTTCCCAGGAATGGTATTTCTTAGAAGGCCCAGGCTATAGGCCTATTTCTTCCATTCTTATACGTACTTAAATTAAATCCAGGTCTACTTTGTTTCAAAGCCTCAGTTGCCTCTTTATTCTTGACTGTTAGTTTGTGTACAGATGGAAGAATGGTGAAGCCTTCAGAGCACCATTGCTGGCAGATATTTCCTCTGCAGGTCTCCTGAAGAACTTGACTTCCTTTGCTTCATGGCTTGGGCATCAAGTCACCCCTGTGGCTTACTTTACTTTTTTTCTTCTGTGCATGCAAACAAAACAAAACAAAAAACACGTTTTAAGGGATTCACTGGATATCAAATCCCTTGATTTGTTTAAAGCAAAGATTACTCTCTGGTTGTACAACTTTGTCTTACGGCCCTAAGACTGTGGTATTATACAATATAGGAAGGTCATGGGGAAGGCAGTACAGCACAGAGAAGACAAGTAGTGACTCTGTAGCATCTTACTGCACTCAAGGACAGTGACTGCAATGGGGTATGTGGGGGGACTTGATAATATGGGTGAATGTTGAAATCACAATGTTCAGGTGAAACCTTCATAAGATTGTATATCAGTGATACCTTAATTAAAAAAAAACTGGTATTATAACATATACAGCCTATACTTGGCTGCAACAGGCCCTCCTAAAGAAAGATTATCAAGATAACTTTTGGCAGGCAGTGTTCTGCGTCCTGACCTACATGTCCTCATTTAAGCTCATAGCAATGGGATGAGAGACGACAGAATGCCATCAGTATCCTCATTCTTTAAGTAACACAGAGAATAAGAAATTTTCCTAGGGTCACATACTTGCAAAATGTAGAAGTCAAATTGGGGGGCCAGACTTTAGACTCCGTATTGTTAACTCCTACTGTACATTGTAAGGCCACGAGAATCACTCGGCAATCCTGGTACCGGTTTTGATCCAGTCCGCTTGCCACTTTGTATTGCTGTTGCTATTAACTTTCTCTGCCTGTTAGAAATGTCACACCCATTGGCATCCTTTATTCTCTCTTTTAATGATGTTTAACCTTGATGTCCTTCATTCAATGGCAAAGCCCATCTTTAGAGCTTCTTTCTTTGGCCAACACGCTTATGGGTGTGAGGGAGTGTCCTCCCTTATAGGGTTATGATGCTTCCACACTTTTTCCTTCCTTTCACTTAAAAACTATGCTCACGCTATTGCAGCTTAAAAAATTTTTTTTTCTTCCATTGAGAAGCTTAGATGTGTTCTATTAGGAGGTAAACAGATCTGGTCATCAAAATTGTCCAAAATCTTCTGTTAAATATTTTAATTATGGATATTTTCCTAATTCTCTAAATTGCATCTTTTCTTTTCCTTATAGAAACATCTGTTGAGCTCCCGCTCTATGCTAGGCACTATGCTAAGAACATAAAGATAAATAAGAAAATGTGCTGATGTTCAGGCATGCAGTGTCTCACAGCGCAGATGTGTACAGTTAAATAACTTGTTATTGTGTGAAAAGTGCTGTGCTAAAAGAAGGTGGAAGTGCCTGGGGAATACGGAAGAGCTAGAAAAGGGACATGGTATTTGATCTGGGGTTTCATTAGCAGGAATTCATTAGTTGGAAAAGTTGGAAAAGGGAGCACAGGGCAAACCAGGCCGAGTGAAGTGTACACGCGAGTGCACAGGGCTGTGAACGTCCGGGCGTCGGAGGGAGGAGCTGACTGCCGCTGTGCAGGGCACAGAACGCGTGGAGAAGAATGGAGAGGAGCGACCATAGACCAGCCTGATAAGCTGATAAGTTCATGGATAATGGGAGCCCCTTTTTTCCAGGATCAGTCTTTATACTAACACCTTCACCTTTCCAAATCCAGCCTCAGCTCCTGCTCAGGACTAAAACTGGTAGTAAAGTTGGGCCGGCTCAACAGCCAGGGCAGCTTCTGATTTCACGAAAAAAATCAATTCCCTTACCTTTCCCTGTTAGAACAATCCTCAGCCTTTACCAAACAAACCAGAGGTGGCTGTGGCAACATGTCTGGTCAGACCAGTCGTCTCTCTACCAGTCACACAGCACCATTTTCAGAATGAGTCTGACTTGCATTCCTGGAATAGTGGTTTGGGGAAGATGAGGGCTTAGGAACCGAAGCCTTCCTCTAAGTGACGGCCTCTGAAGGTGACACTGGAGACAGTCCACTTCATGTGTGTTTGAACTGGGATAATCCTGGCCCTTCCCCATATTATCAAATGTCTGTCTGGGCGTCTGGGTATAAAACTGATGCTACTCAGATGCTATGAACATTTTCTGGAAAAGCGGGTCATTTTCTGTCCAAATTTATGAGTAAGTATTTCTGCCATTTTTTCCGATCTTTATCTTGATGATGTCTTTATAACTCCTTTTCATCGCCTGTCCTGCTCACATCCTTTTTGGGAAGTCTTGTCATGCCGCAGTCCTGGGAAAGGAACATGACCCTGTGACCTCCCCCAACTTCCTAGTCGTTGGAGGAACGTCCTACCCAGGGACATCCAATCCCTTTTTTCGTCCCTTTTTTTATGTTTTGTTTTCTGGGTTTTTTTTAAGTTAAAAGAACTAGAGTCGACAGGCAGTAATATAGACATTGATTCCACCTGTCCAGCCTTATGTTGGAATAATCCTTCTTAAATTTCCTTCATCCTATCCCTTTAAGAGTCAACTGAGTGAAAACACACACACATTCATGCACAGTTGTACTTTTCTGATGTGTGTTTATTAGCTTAACAGATAGTTATTTCATGTTTCCAGTGTGCATAATGCTGAGTTTATTGTCATAAACCCTGGTCCTCTATGGCCTGGGTGATTTCTAAATAACCTTTATAAAATGTCTACATACCCATTCTTCTAGGGTGGTGGCATGAGAACAAATTAAATGCTTCCTGTATCAACTTACATTACCAAGTTATTAATATGTTGACTCCCTATTGTCCGTCTTAAATTAAGCATGATTTGTTAGCTTTGTGTCATGAGCAAATAGCGATGTGGGCTTTCTGCCAGGGAGAAGGGACGTATGCGAGAGGTACTCGTGCACATGTGCACACTCACTGTACACTCACACTTGGATTTTTTTAAAGGACAGAATTGTAATGACTAAAGGCAGTTGAAATGGGATAGCCTGGAGGTGTTGCTTAATTTATATTTCTTACAACATATGTATATTTATGTCATTCCAAGAAGTCAAATGAACAAACAGAGTTGCTAATGCCATGAGGCCTTTTGTATGAATGAGGACTCACGTAGGAGGGAGTCAATTCATGCCCATTCTCGGTGCTCAGATAGACTGATGACTGCAGCAGCTGAGTTGGCTAGACAGGGATTGACACCAGTTGTGCTGTGATTACATGTGACTCATTCTTCATTCATGGGCAGCTACCGCTTGCTTTTCACACTGTTGGAAGGAGAAGCATAGGTACCATATTATACATCTGAGTGCTCTTTATTTTTATTTTTTGCCAAATGGAAGCAAACCTGAAGTGTTCCCCTGAGCAACAGCTTAGAGATAGCTGTTTCTAGTTTTTCCTGAGAATGCTTTTGGTATATGTCAGCTTCAACTTTCCAAACCCTTCTCTTTCTTTAGATTTACAATCTCTTTTCTGATACTTCAGCGATATATCTAACAGAGACATGCCAGGCCCTCGAGGTCTCATTGGACTATGGTGTAAGGCCAGGAGACAGACGTGTAAGCTATCCGGCCTCATGGCGAGCTTGCAGCGTGGACTGTACCAATTGCGTGAGACAGCATACAGGGCCATATAATAGAGGGGATTAGGGGAGAACAAAAATTTCTTTGCTTTTTTTAATAGTATCATTGTGGCAGGATGAAAAGCTGAAAGTCAGCTTTGCCTGGGTGTGGACTTGAAATAATCCACTCAAAACTTTGATTGTTCCCTTGACTTTGTCTTGTAAACGTTTCTTTGGTTCCTCTGGATCGTTGCTTCATATGCTTGGACAAACATCCATTAACATACATCAGAACGTTTCCATCTGTGTCCCTCTGTGAAGGGAGGAGACCCAAAAGACACAACAGGCTGGGAAACACCCACCCGGAGATTCCAGGAGGCCAGGCTGTGCAGAGGACACAGGTGAGCCACTCATTCTGTGCTGGAAACACTGCATTTCCTGGGCAGCTTGTAGTAATTGTCAAACCAGAACCCTAAAAAACAGCTTATTGGAAACTTTAGGACTATTTTTTGTAACCTAGGAAATTAGTTGTTGAAAATCAGATGAAGCTGATGAGTCTGGCTGTTGGAGACAGCAGAAGCTATATTAGTTTTCATAGTCATTTGAGAGCTGTCTAATCTTTTATAAACTTCTCAGAGCGTTTAAGACGGCACTTCTTTCCAACAATATGAATGATAGAAATACACTTAACATAAATGCTCGAACATACTGATATAATAGTCATTGCCCAAGAAAAATATCCCTATAGCATGTTATATTATGGTGTTTTAAATATATGTAATTTCTTGCTGTCTGGTTTACTCTTATAGGTAGGGCTATTTTCTACCCATGATGTCAATACTGTATGCAGCTGGAACAAATTCATGGCCAAATTATTGTCTTTATTGTCACAATGAATTGACAACAGATCTCCTGACAACTCTAATGGCAGCTCCAAATATCTCGCGATGTATGTTTATCTGGTTATAATGAGTGTGTTTGTGCGGCAAGTCCTCAGAACATTATTAGTGCTGCTATTAAGCACCGTAAATGATTTGAAAAAGTACAATGGAATAAACCAATAACCTCATTTTTAGGATTATTTTATGTATTATTATTATTATTATATAATATCAAGGCCTAGTCCTTGGGGAATTTTTTAAATAAGGTTTAATAACTGTATCAGGCCAATCTGCTGTAATTCACAAGTCCACATGGTCAGAGTGATATTAAAGCATAGTCATTTTCCTTATTTTATTATTAATCAAACTGTAGGGTTTCATTTGCATTAATTTTTTTTGTGAATATTTGTTTTAGCAAAAGTTGTAATAATATTCTAGTGTTAATGAAATAAATAAGAGTAACGGGGTTCTGCTCAATAAGAAATAGGACCACCTTTCTTTTGTTGCATACAAGCAGAACTTCTTACAGCCCAGGAACCACGCATTTAAACTATTAAGCTAGGTCAAGTGTCCAATGGTCCCTCCAGAGCACAGGGGGACATCCTGGTGCTCTGGAGGGACAGAGCCATAAACAGAGCCACCTGAAGTTTATGTTAGAGTAAAAGTGGAGCTGACCTTGAAGACAGACCTGATCGTGAGCTGCGGCAGGATCAACACTGGCATCTTTCAGACCGCGTCACTCCTCCATGTTAGGCTGGTCACCTGAGATACCAGGTCCAGGCAAGGGCATCACCTGGGGCTGCTTGCGCATCCTCTTGGCCTTCTTCACATCTAAACATCCTGAGATGAAGAGTTCTGCTTTTCTGTTACATAGATAACTGCAACCACAGGCGATCTTTTTCCATATCCTTTAGTTCAATTAGCTCTATTATCTGTGTGGATGGGATCCTGTTCTGTAAAATCATTGTATCATATTTGTGTTGAGTACAACGGACCTTTAAGAGGTACGCTTCTAAATAGACAAGAAATGGTCTGTTTCTGGCTCTGTGGCTATGCAAACCTGTTTCGCTCAGCCATTGAACTCAGCTGGAATATTGGAACCCTGTACCTTTTTGGAGCTCCAAGGGTGGGACATTTGGCATGGTGGAAAAAACATGGGCTTTGAAGTCAGAGTCCTGGCTTTTGCGGCTGTCTCTGCTATGTATGTCACAAGGTTATGAGTGACAGGAGAACTAGTGGCAATGTATGAGAGGTCCAGCACATTTTTTGGCATTTGGTGGAAGCAAATAAGAGGTAACTGTTGTGGAAAAACAGTCCCATTTCTCTGAGGTTAGTGCCCTAATTTTGCAGTTTTAGTTTAACTTATCAGGAGGCACTAGGTGGCTTCATCACTTCCCACTTACCTAATTTGACTGTGGATGCAGAGGGAGCAAAGTGGGAGCAGGATGATCAGACGGGGAAAACCATGGAGGGCCAATGATATATTAGAGATTCACAGCCATTTATATATAAGCAAGATTCTTTGAAGGCCTTTCACAATAGGGAAGTACATTTCCTTTAGACCCACAGACAATTGTGTTTCTTGTACATTTATTCCTCTGTCATGTGGATAGAGGATACTTTGTTGCAAATTTGGGTGAAACTTGCCTGTGCAGCTTTGAGGAGGCAGCCCTGACCTGGTTAAATTTGAAGTTTAATCTATTTGATAAAAACATTTATTAAAAAAGATACTCTACTTGCAAGGCCTTTTTCCGTCAGCTTGCTTTTTTTGGTTGCCTATCACAAGGCTCTATCATTTTTAGACACTAAATGAAAAGCATGTGTAACAGCACAGAAATGCACTTTTAGTCCATGTTACTTTGGGTAACATTGAATATGAAATACGGGTTTTCTTGAAGTAGAACACACTACTTTAATTATTACATGCAGTATGGAAACATGAATATTTATACAATTAGAAACTTGGAAGCATTGCATAAATTCTTTCTAGTTGGACTCTGACATAAGCATTTTTTCCCCCAATCTGTTCTATAAATGCAGACCAAAAGATGAAATACTGTGGCAGTTTTAAATCCATTGGTTCTAGGAAATGATGCTACAAAATTGGTCACATGAAATAAGACTGTTTGTCAGCACTGAGTCCAAAGTTGCTTAAATTTTTAAAAAGAAAATTGGTGTCTATTTTCACTCGAGCGATGGTAGGTGCTTTGATACTCCTAACTTTTGTTCTGTTAAGTTCTGTCTGATAAAAATGAAACCGCACAAAGGAACTGTGTGGCTTATTAGAGTATTTGAACAATGCACTTAAGGTTGTAAGTCAGTTTTTATTTGAGCCCCTCTTAATTGATGTTTTTCATATTTTTCCCTTTGGTTCTAATTTTTAAGTGCAGATATATGTTACACATTTTCAAACATTAATTTGACTGCTGCAGAAAAAAAAACCTATCCCCTTCACTTAACACACATATGCATATACATACACAAACACAAAACTAAAATTCAGAATATAATCATAGAATTTTAAGAACATGCCTCTAGCTTCTCTTTGTAAAGAATTGTGACTCTGGTAAGGGCTTCATTTAAAAATTTCCTAGATAAAAGTAGTTTCGAGTTTTGATTCCCTGCTAGCTTTATATGTTGTTTATTCATTCACTGATGTTCAAATAAATTTACTTGAATTTTCATAATATATGTTTCTGGACTTTGCATAAACTGGTGGACTAGGCTTTAAGCTTTGTAACGAATCTTAAATTAATAATAATTCTGTATCTGATTGAGTATCAGATCGGCAGTATTATGCAATAGGAAAAAGAATTCATGCAACACCCTGAATTTAATGAAGTCCGTTAAGCAGTCTTCTGTAGACTATGTGAATAAAGTCCCAAATCACTGGTTCTTAATGATGGTTTCGGGTGGTAAACCAGTAAAGGAAAATAATCATTCTGCCTGAAAATATCCTACAGCCCTATCAGTGGCTACAAATACTGTTGTCAGATAAGATATTCTGAACGCCATTCATCCTCATTCCCTTTGAGCTTTTCTGCGGTTGTTTTGGTGCTTGCCAGGATCAGCCAGTTCACCTGGGGAAGAGAAGCCCAGGGTTAGGAGAGAAAGTTCATGTAATAAGTTGGTTATCATATGCAGCTCAGTAAACACTGATGACCTTGTGGAATTTCGAGGACACGGTATCTTATGTTTGTAAGGGATGTTGCGACCTCATCCTCTCCATCTTCACTCACCTGCCTCTAATCAGGACTGCAACTGATGGGGAGCTTAAAAAGATAGGAAAACGAATTTATATTTTAGTCAATAGACCACAACGTAACCTGGCATGAGTCCCCTTAAAAATCATGTCTTCTTGAGTGTATATGCCAACATTAGGGCAAGTATCTATGTGTCTCATCTACATCATTACATTTTTGTTTTGGATTTAAGATATTAAAGAAATCTGAGACCCTGTCTTGGAGGCTGTCTGTCTTCATCAAATGCTTTGAAAAGATTTCAGAGACAAAAGATACAAATCTGCTGCCGAGAATGAGAGTAGCGTCGTGGGAGTTTTTGTGAACCTTCTGTGGTCAGAATAAATTTTCACAAGTCGGACTTGTCATGAGAGCCCTGAGTAGAGCGGCAGAGGAAGCCGAGCCCTGAGAGGGGCAGTGGGCGCAGTGTGTGGGCCCGGAGCCCGGAGCCCGGAGCCGAGGCGGCCGGCGGCCTTTCCCGTGCTGAGCTCCAGGCCCTGCCGGCCTGTACTCCCGGGCAGTGCACCCAGCTGCGCACCGTGATTTAATCTGCCAGCTTTTTCTGGGAGTGGAATAATCCTGATTCCTTTAGGCTTAAATCATGGTTGTGTGTTTCCTGGCTCTTTAACCATTTTCACTGAGTTTCTCCCTAGCTCTGGAAGCTCCAGAGGGATGCATACTGAGTGTACTAATGACATGAGTAAAACCACCTTCACGAGCATCCCTGTTAGCACAGGCGAATTAGTGTCTCACTGTCTGATTTCAGTAACTGGTTTAGAGGACACATTGCATGAAGAAAGAGAGGTCACCAATTTTTATTGATTCTTTTTTTTCTGAGAGGAAATTTCAGTAGTAGTCTATTTGATTCTCTTTCATTTCCTTCTGACTTTTTTCTCTGCTCTTTTCTCTGTGTTCAATCTTTATGGACAACTGCATTATATTCTACTGTTTCAGCTTGGAGTTAAAGTATAGTTGTTGCTTTGGTTGGGGATGTCATGCATTCATTTGTTCGTTCATGCATTCACTCATTCATTCACTCATTCATTCATTCATTCATTCATTCATTCGTGTACTCAGGAAATATTTTTGAATTCCAAGCATGTAAAAAGCTGTATTCTAGGTGGTAGTGTTAAAATGGTGAACAAAGATAAACAATCTCTACAGTCTTGTGGAGGAGGAAGACATTAATAAATAATTTTATAAAGGATTTTATAGCTAAAAGTTGAACTAAGTGACATAAAGGGAAAAGGCAAGATTGTAGGAGAGTGTAGAAAAAAAGGAAACTTACTTGGGATGAGACAAGGCTTCCTGGGGGAAAAAAAGGCACTGGAGCTGGAATTTGAAGGACAAGTGAGACAAACTAATTGCACAAAGGGGCGAGTGTGTCAAGAACTGCATCCTCTGTACAGGGAACATCATGTTCAAAATGCCGTATATTTGCCATGTGATCAGCAGAACTGCGTTTCCTTGAATCTGTGTCGTCTCCTTTAAACTCTTTGAGTTGTCTTCACCTCATTGTAGGAAGTCTCTCACTACACTGATGGACAGTGACTGCAATGGGGTCCAGGGGGGACTCGATAATGGGGGTGAATGTAATAACCACATTGTTTTTCTTGTGAAAACTGCGTAAGAGTGTCTGTCAATGATACCTTAAAAAAAAAAAAAGAGTCCCTCACCGAAGAGTTTCTATGATATGCTGCTCCTCTTCAGGGATTTGAATCTTTCCTGATTAAGGTTTATATTGTGTTATACCATCTTTAATTTCAGAATTAAATTGAATTGATTTGTAAAAGGAAATGAAGAATTCGAGACACAAGCTTCCGCACAGGTAACAGGTGTAGCTCAGGAGAGTGTTAAGTGTGGCTGACACTTCAGCTATTTAGTGCTGTGTGAGTGCCTTCCAGTGGATATTTCTGGGATGCTGACTAATAATGGGTAGATAATCAAAAGAATTACTACAAAAACTTCATTCTAATTCCTTAGAGCTCTGCTTTGGTGTTCTTGAATCAGAAATGGCAATTAGCATTCCCCTTCAATCCTAGATTTCATTTAATGTCTCACTCACAGAGCCCTCTGTATCTGTGTCCATGAATTGTCACGGAGGCACACCGCTCTTTTTCCTGCTCAGGAAGCACTGATGCCAACTAACATTCCCCAAATTTAAGCAAGTTTCACTGAGCAGGGCAGCCTTCTTATAAAATGGCAATAACCATATGTGTTTCCTCTAGCCAGATTTCCTGATTCCGGCCCTCCTGCATATCCCAATGGATTTATAGTTCTTATTTGATCTCTACTATGTACCTAATGAATCTAGACTCCCCAAATTCCTTATCTTTCCTTGAACTCTATGCCTCCAATTTGATTTACTCACCCTAACTATTGGCTATTGCTTAAATATTTTAGTTAGCCCTACATAGCAGTCCTTTCATGGCTATTCTGTAAGTACAGAATGAATATTACACTCTCATGTGCCTTGGAACTATGGTGATTGTTCAATGCATACCAAGTCTTTAGCAGGGGAAAATGCAAAAGGCACAATGGAAACAGAGAAGGCGCACAGTGCCCTTGCAACTGCTGTCTCTTAAGTGCCTTCGATTCAAAAGAATCAACATGCTGACGTGGCATATTGTGGGGTCACATATTCTGGCTTCCCTCAATCTCTATTTATCTGTATAAATGCTTTAATGCTTTGAATTATAAATTCCTAATGCATTTTTATATAGTCATGTGATAAAGTGGGGTAATTCACCTTTAGAGGTGTCATTATATATATAATATTGGCAAATGTACCTTAACCTCATTCTGTGACAAAATGCCCCCCAAATTTTCATTTATTTATATATACATTCCTTTACAATTTAACATTTATTAGTTGAGAATCTAGACACTGTCTATGGATTTTGTGATGAAAACAACATGGGTCTTGCCTTTTAGGAGCTATATTCCATTGTGGGAGATTGTAGGAAGAATTATAATACAATACAATAAGCGCTATACTAGCTGTGAGCCAGGCACTGTGGGGACTAAATTTAAGCACTTTCATTAAATTCATGGGTCAGAAGTAGCATCCTGGAAACAAGTTTCTTATGTTTCTCACATCATATGTATAATACAGGACAAATTCCAATGTTAAAATAAAAATTTAATTGTGTAAGTTGACATAAAGTTCTCTTATGTGTAATGACCCAAATAGAAGCTGCTAGCACATTTACCACTTTTAAAATTGTCGGATTATTTTATTTAACAAAAAAATTGTGATCGTATCAGCTGCCAACAAAGACTTCTGCTTGTGTGTTTCTAAGAAAGTTCATCTTGTCACTAAGTCTGTTTTGAGGACAAATATGTGAATGGAATCCATCAAGCCTGAATTCTGTTTTTACTATGTTCTACTCAAGCAAAATCAGGATTCTCCTTCCTGGTCATCTGTGAAATCTAGTATCTTGTTAGCTTTGTAATCATGTCTCTCATTAACTTCCCCCAATACATGAAAATTCTCCAAGAAACTGTACATGTAAAATCCAGATAAGGAGGGAATCACATATTTTGACACTGATTAAATATAGTTAACATTTATTGTGCATATATTTTATTTTTTTTATCTCATGTGTTAAACTTTTAATGCCTTTCAAACCTTAGCAATATGATAAAGACCTTGAAGGAAAGTATTATGTAAATATATACACAGTAGCTACTCAGATAGTATTGAATACAGGAATGTAAATGTATTTTATTAAAAGTATGTCCTCCTACAAGATTGTCCAAGCAAATTATATCAGGATAATGTGATGTAATGATGGAACAAGAGCTCTCAGCATATATTAACTCACTTAATTCTCCTTAACAATGAGATAACTTTTAGTCTTGTAAATTCTTTCTTTGCAAGGGGTCTGAAATATGGGTCTCCAAATTCCCCTCTATTCTTGACTCAATTTGAGTCTCAATTATTAAGACAATATTATCCAAAACATGGAGGCCAGGCAAATAGATAAGTGCATGACTTTCCTTATGGCATCGTCTATTAGTCTCATCTAAAAGGTCATCCATCTGAAGAGTGGAATTTTCCTTGACTTGATGTTTCCTCGTATCCATGAGACCATTTTACAGCTTTGTAAGCATAGATACTAACTTAGAGAAAACTGAGAAGGTATATGTCTTTATTTTTTTGGTAGCAATGCAAATGGTTTCAGCACAGTAAAGAAAGTAATCCAAAATTTATAGTTTCTGGCCCTGGAGGAAAATAAACTATTCTCTTTTTTTGTCCTAGTTTAGCAATCTCATCCCAGATTTCTCATTTTCTTTCACGGACTCCATATACGTTATGTCTCAGTATTTTTCAGTATAGTGAACCAGCAGGAGAAATAGCCTTTTCATCCTGCTGATTTCCTTCCTGATAGTTCAGTAAAGCTTTGACTGTTCATCTGTATGAGAGTTATGTTGTCTTAAAGTATGTATGTATACATTTGACCACATCTTATTACCTCTTTCTTGAATTACTATAATCATTTACCTCAGGTTTCCTGCCCTCTAATCCCCGCCCTAACTCCCTATCAACCTTGTATCTTTTAACTTTTAAACCACCTCAACAGCAAAATAAAACAATTGCCCATCAGAGCAAGTCTTGACTCAGTGTGGAACTCTGTATTGGTGTCCTGGGATGTCATAACCAACTACCATGAACTGGGTGGCTTAAAAGAACAGAAATTTGTTCTTTCCTAGTTCTAGAGGTCAGAAGTCCAAAATCAAGGTGTAGGCAAGGTGATGCCCCCTCTGTGGGTTTTAGCAGATAACCTGTCCTTTGTTCCTTGCCCTTCTGGGAGACGTTGACATTTCTGACGTGTGGCTGCAAAATTCCCCTTCCTGCCACTGTCTTCACAGGGTCCCTCCCCTTCCGTGTACCTTTTCTCTGTCTCAGATGTCTTTCCACTTTGCTCTTCTGGTAAGGATTCTCATAATTGGGTTTAGAGTCCACCCACATAATCCAAAATGATCTTATCTCAAGATCTCCAACTTAATTTCATTTGTGAAGACCTTTTTTCCCACCCAGGTTAGGTTCATAGGCCCTGGGGGTAAAGATAAAGACATATCTTTTGGGGGTTACCTACCATTCAGACCACTACACTGGTCCTATCCAGCCCCAGCTCAGCTACCCAGTGCTTCTTAACAGTATTTCTACTTATTTCTTGACCCCTACTCTACTCCGAGCCCACAAACTTTGCTCATGACAATGCAATCGTTTTCGCTGCTCATATGACCTCTCTGCCTTGCGCAGCCTTCCTTTCCTTTGTATGTGTCTGGTGTCCAAGCTTCCCTCCAGCAGACTCCCCACCCACTGCCATTCCCAGCTGCCTTTGTTAGGGTGAGCAATAAAATAAAAATATAGTTAATAAATCATTGTATATTTATTTCCTAAATTTTCTCTTGTCTTCATTTCAACAAAATCAGTAATATTATTACAGTCAAGATTATTTTCATAATTGTGTTATATTGGCAGTGATGACAGTTTATATAGCACTTCTTGAGTCAACATAGTTCTTACACTTTTGTTTTTTTGATTTGGAGATTTTTTCATAATTTTAATTTGGAGAATTTTATCAAGGCTATCATAGCTAGAGCTGTCAATAAGATTCTTAAAGCAGTATTTTATTCTAAATTGCCATGCATTTTACACATGGTATTTAACCATTTTGATAGGGAGATTTATGGAAAAAATAACGCCACCACAGAAAATATTTTAAGTATTTTAGCTTCTTTCAATAAAGTGCTACCAATATTATATTGATTTTACCATTTTTTAAAGTAATATCTAAATCCATATGGTAATATAAACAGTCAATATCGTAGGTCATGCCTATTATTTCTAGACTTACATGTACTAAAAATTTTTTTTTTAACAATTTATTTTATTTTAGTATCATTAACCTACAATTACATGAGCAATATTGTGATGATTAAACTACCCACTTCATCAGGTCCCCCCCACCAACCCTATTACAGTCACTGTCCATCAGTGTAGTGAGATGAGAATCACTACTTGTCTTCTCTGAGCTGTACAGTCCCCCCCGTGCCCCCACACCCTATGTCTGCCAATCGTAATGCCCCTTTTACCCTCTTATCCCTCCCTTCCCACCCATCTTCCCAGTCCCTTTCCCTTTGGTAACTGTTAGTCCATTCGTGGGTTCTGTGAGTCTGCTGCTGTTTTGTTCCTTCATTTTTTTTTTTTCTTTGTTCTTATACTCCACATATGAGTGAGATCATTTGGTACTTGTCTTTTTCGGCCTGGCTTATTTCACTGAGCATAATACCCTCCAGCTCCATCCATGTTGTTGCAAATGGTAGGATTTGTTTTTTTCTTATTGCTGCGTAATATTCCATTGTGTATATGTACCACATCTTCTTAATCCATTCATCTATTGATGGACACTTAGGTTGCTTCCATTTCTTGGCTATTGTAAATAGTGCTGCAATAAACATAGGGGTGCATCTGTCTTTCTCAAACTGGGCTGCTGCATTCTTGGGGTAAATTCCTAGGAGTGGGATTCCTGGGTCAAATGGTATTTCTATTTTGAGTTTTTTGAGGAACCTCCATACTGCTTTCCACAATGGTTGAACTACATGTACTAAAATTTAAGAAAGATTTGAAATGTTTAATATTGTAAACTTCCTTAGCTTCCGTATCTACCTACTGCAAACATGCTAACTTACTAAAGTAGGAGTATGTCCAGACACCACGCCTGAACATGTGGAAAAGAAACTGGCTGCTCAGCAGCCCCCGGGGAAAGACCCTTCCTTATGCAGGAGTCTATTGCATCCGTGCTGGAAGGAGGGCACGACAAATTAATGAACTCACTTCGGGTTTTCTCTTACCTAACTGATTCTGTTGCTCAGGTCTTTCCCACATAATGATGACATCTCATCTCTGAAGTCAGCAGCAGGGGTCTTCATGCCACCCCATCTCATGCAGATGCACTCATCTCTTGTTTTGGGGACAAACAGCAAGAGATTTAAAGAATTGATTATGTGGGACGTGAAAGAGGTTTGACATGAGAGCCAGTGTTTAAAATCACAGGTCGGGCCGATCGATATTGTAGGACAGGCATCCATGTATTCCTTTATGAAATTGTTGTGTGTTTATAATGTGTAGGACTCTCTCAAGTGTGGGTCCCACAGGGTTTCCAAGTGTTACACTCCTTAAAGGGAAGTGTACTTATGAGTGATCTTTAATTCTGAAATCTGTGAACACCTTGCATTTTTTCTAATGCTTGGAAAATGTGATAAATACAATAATAGTCTGCTTACATGCCATATCTCCTTGCAGAGAAGACAAGTCCTTTATGTCCAGAGAAAGCTCTCTTGTTTTTTAAACCACCGCCTGTGCCTAGCACAATAGATTCAAGGTTACAGTGTCCAGTTTCCTTTAAAAACTATTGCTTCGCTAAATAAATGCAAGAGAACACAAATAACTGCAATTCCTAATCTCTGTGGTTTTGTTTTTGTTTCAGTTAGAAATAAATTATACATACCTGTGGCAGGGTAGTTGACACAACCAGCAGTGGCCCATGGTCTGAGCCTGGGCGACTGAGAGCAGCAGCGTCACAACTGGGTCGCACATGTCAATCGCAGTGTCGGTGGCAGAGGACTGATGGAGAGATGAGTGTAAATCTGTTTAGTTCCAGGTGAAATTGGTAAATATTAGTGGAAAGGTTTAGAAAGACATAAGAAATGTAGGCTTAGAATGCAGGACAGAGAAAAGGGTGTTTGTTCTGTGGTTCAGAAATTATAGTGATATATTTGCCTGTGTGACGATCATCAGTGTAGTTCATAGGTGTTTACTATGTGTCAAGTACCTATTGAATGCTGTATACATACCAGCTTATTTATCTCTTAGAATCACATGAGACTGATATTACCATGACCGTTCTCTTTGAAGTAATGTGAATGAGGCTTTGAGATGGCAACTTGCCAGCATGTCATGGCTCATAAGAGGACCCAGAAGTAAGCCCGGCTGTGTCTGACTTCACAGCCTGCCCTGAAGCACCGGGGGCGTTTGGAGCCGCCGGATTGGATTCCAGCTCCTTGGTAGAAGGGAAAGAGAGGTAAGAGAAGGGAATGCTGACATCTGGGAGAGAGAAAAGAAGCTATATTAATTAGTCCACTTAACTCATTAGTGAAAGAAGTCCCACCTGAACTGGTTTAAACAAAAGAGAGGATTTTAATGGGAGGATCAGCCATGAAATACTGGGACAGCCATCGTTGGGGAAAGGCTGTGTCTCTCCTACCTTCAGGAATCCCACAGGACTCTCTGCCAGCCATGCTTCTCTCCACGTGTCAGGTTCGTTCCTCTCTTTCTCTAGAGTGGTTTTATCGATGAGGCAGGACTTCGGTAGCCAAACACTCCAGAACCGTATAGCTTGTGATTTCGGCAAGCAGAAGGACCCTGGCGAACTTTTCTGCACCTCGAGCCCAAAAGTTCAGGGCAAGGCTCTCAGAGGCCCAGCCTCAGTCTAGTACTTTTTGCTGTGTGATGGAGAAATCATAAACAACCCCTTACTGTGTATTTTTCTCACGTAAGAAGAAATCTGGAGGGGGAGGGTTCCAGGGCTGGTTTGGTACTCAGTGATGTCAAGGGCAGAATGTCTAGAATTCTTTCAGCATTCCATTCGTGATAGAAAGATGGCCGCTGCTACTATAATAATCATGTCCTTATGGAAAGCGTTGGGTGCAGGAAGGAGGGGGGCGGGAAAGAAAACCGTGTGACGTTCTCATTGTGTCAGGAGGGAGACTCCTGCATTTCAGGGTTAGTGGGGCCTGAACTGATACAATTCTGGGGATCTTCATGAGAAAAACAGAATGATATTAAAAATACAAAACTAGGCCCAGGGCCTTGGCTGGGGTCATTGTGAGTAAGGGGCCCTAAGCTTAAGCCTCACTAGCTCCCAAGTAAATCTACTGCCTCCTTGGTCTCAGTGGCTGACCGGAGTTGTGTCGCCACTCCAGGCTGCAAGGAACTTGGCAAAGCAACAATCTGGATGCTTTGCAGCTCACTTTGGAGGTGGGTGTTTAAGACTAGGGAAAAGGTGGGAAAGAATGGCTGCTGGCTGAGGACCAGTTTGCTCCCACAGACATCTGCCATTGGAATTGTATGCTTTGCTGGAGTTATGGGATAACACTATGAAATGTGGCTGATGTGCGGTGGGATGTGGATGGGGTAGTGGGGTGAATAGTACCTTCCTCCACTTTGTCCACCTAGAACCTCAGAATGTGGCCTTATTTGGAAATAGGGCTTTTGCAGATGTCATTAGTTAAGGGCCTTGAAATGAATCATACTGGATTTAGGATGGGCCCTAAATCCACTAACTGCTGTATGTATTAGAGGAGAGACACACAGACACACAGACAAGGCTGGGAGACATGGAGGTGAGGCTGGAGTCATGCTGCCACAAGCCAAGAAATGCCTGGGGTCACCGGCAGCTGGAAGAGGCCAGGAAGAAACCTCCCCTGGAGGCATCACAAAGCTCATGGCCTTGCTGACACCTTGGTGTCTGACCTCTCGCTTCCAGAACTATGAAGGAATACATTTCTGTTGTATTAAGACACACTGTTGGCGGTAAATTGTTATGGCAGCCCGAGGAGACTCATGCAGGGGGATAAAGGCGAGTTCTCAGGAGAAGGGTGTGCGGTGCTAGTGTCCATGGTAGGATTTATAAAAGGATTCTACCAGCAGGTAGAGTCACAGATACAGGACGAGGGCCATGTCAGGGTCCCGCCGCAGTGGTCGTGACAGGGCTCGGGATTTCCACGCCAGGAGGGGCTGGCAGCGTGGAATTCAGGAGAGACGTCAGGGACGAGGAGACGGGAGGACAAGCGTTCCTCTTGCTTCCAGATGAACTAAAGCCTAAGCGCTCCTGCCTCTGGCCTCCCTCACTGCCCATGAAGGCTCTGTGTCAGAAACGGCCCTGTCCCCTCCCTCTTGCCTAATTAGTTCATTAGCTGGTAAATCATAGCTAATTCACTGCCCTTCCTTCTGTAAAACTGACATGAAAGGCATCCTCCCTTTTTTCATGTCATCAGTGTGGAGGGTGTGTGTGCGTTTAAAATGAAATGTTCACAATTTTCCATTGTTAGGCATTGAGTTATAGAAGCACAATCTCCGTCTCTTTAATTTTCTTTTCATGGTAGAATATTCTTGAAATTAAGAAGTGCTAAATAAGTTAATGGCTTGAATGTATACCTTGTTGAGTGTGAGCATAAGAAAAAGAAAAGACACTGGTATTAAGTTCTTATAATAAATCTTCTGTATTTAAGTAATTAGTAATATAAGAACTCTGCTATTTGGGGCCAATGAAGTAGTTCACATATATTTATTTTAGACATAAAGGAAATCAGCTCTTCTAAAGTACCAAGATTCCTAATTTTGTATTGTTTTGATGTGAATATACCCTAAATTCTGTGAATTCTCATGTACTAGCCTATACCTTCTCCTTGATGACTCAGGGTCAACATTCAGCACGTCCATTATTGTTCTGTGGTGTACGGTGATCTGGGACCTCTGTGCTGAGGGCCCACAGCCACACTGCTGGACTCTTGCTCTGTTCTCGTGCTGCAAGTGGCTGTTTTTCTGATTGTTGCCACCACACTCTCTTCTCCCAGAACCCTGTCTTTCCTTAATGCATTGTTTCTAATGCACTGTGGCCTGGGAAGCCAAGTAACACAGCTTGTTAGAACTGAGCATAATGTAAGAGTAAATGCCCCCAAGGGAGCATCTGTGTCCCTCAAGTGAGTTTCTTTGGAATCTATTCTTTGAGTTAGGTGTTTTAGTGCACTGATGGCCAGAGTAATTTTTCCTTTGCTTCTGAGCACTTGAGTAGATTCAGCTGGCCGATGAGGTGCTTGACAGCATCCAGCAGATTTCTCAGTAGGAATTGTTTATTCCCCCTTTACATTGTTTTCCATGCGCTAAGTTATTTAAAAATGTTATATGTGTTTTGCTTCACTTTGAGATATCAATGGGATGATATTATCTGTAGAAATAACTCTTTACTTTTGAAGGTTCCGTTCTGGGGAGTCATCTTGGCCAAATTTTGGATAATGATAATGTGTGGCTTATTTTAAGCTAGTTAAGAGTCTGCTGTTAATGACTGACACAGCCACCCTGTGTGTCAAAGCTGGGGTTAAGAAGCAAGGAAAAACTCTACTAGGACAAGCTGATTGTGCTGGAGGTAATATTTTAAATATTCATAACAGTAGCAGAAGTCACAGAAAAGCCAGCATTTCTCAGGATGTCATACTAGTTACGATTCAGGTTGCAGAATGTCTTTGAATCTTGAGATGACATTCAAGTCAAAACATCAAGAGTGGGAATTCTGAGGTGCGGATCAATAAGGCATTGGGATATTAGTCATTCAGTTAAAAAAAGAACAGTATCTGAACAGACCTTGTTTCTGTCAGCAACTTTTCCTAATCATCCTCCTCTTTTCAAAAGCATGACTTACAAACTCTTTCTGTGAGAGACTATAATGGTGAGAGGCACAGATTACATATGAAAGTCGTAAGAGCTCAGTGTGAATAGTCACAATAAGGCAGGTTTAGGCAACGTGCGCCTCCATCAGTCGCCGGAATATTCGATGGTGATGCTGACTGCGACGGGCTCTTGAACAAGTGGGGAGCGCGTTGCTGCTCCTCAGCTCCCAGTTGGGTACTAAAAAAAAGGCTCTTTCTCAATTTCCTGTTCTTGTGCCTTATTAAAATCGTTCTGTTGCTCTGACCCCCACCCCTGCCTCTTTCTTCTTTTCACATCTGTGTGTGTGGAGGATGTTACCCATAGTTCCTGGCCATGAAGTGCATGAAAGTCATGAAGATGAGAAGGGGACACAGCTACATGTGTGCGAAAGGAGTGGTGGAGAGAGAGAGGGCGGAGGAAAGAGGGAGAGAGAGACAGAGGGCGAGGAGCTGTGGTGCAGGCTTATGAGTCGTACAGTTATTTCTAGCTTTGAATCGTTTCCAAATCTCATACATTCACAGACGGCCTCGCCAAAGCCCACAGCTGTCATGCATTTTCAACAGATTCCACAGGGCCTAGATGAGGTTTGAAGGCATTCCTTTGCTCTTACACATTAGCTAAAAGGAATTACCGTAACATCTGATATTGTGGAAGTGGGATATTTGCCATCCTGACCTTGCCCAGAGCAGTCCGGAAATAGGGGTCCAAGAAGGTATTATCTCATATGGCCTCTGAAGGTCACTGGGGGCCCTCGGTGGTGCTCCAGCCGACCCAGCACCCAACATGACGTGCATTTGGAGAAACTGCTGCTTTGTATGGACACAGGGGCAAACACGTGTTCCTGTTGCTCTTTGGATGTTTGTCAGAGGAAAGGCATGTTCACTGGAGACGTTCCTAGCTGTCAGTAATGTGCTGATACCCCACAGCCAATCATCAGAGCCCGAGCCAAGTAAACAGGATGTTCCCGATGTGTGTGATTGCATGAGTGGGTGACAGAGCTTCTGCCTATTTCACAGCCTCATAATGGGATCGACATGCATCGCTTCATCTGCATCTCTCTGTTTAGGGTAGAAACACATAAACACCATGGAAACAACGTGTAAGAAAGCCCTTTCTTTGGCTATATGGGCTGTTGATATGATGGGATAAAATCTGGTATAAATTGGGAATGAACGTTGCTTTAATGTTGTGAGTCTACTTGCGGGAAGTGCCTTAAAGTCATCCAAGCGCAGATGAGAGGAAACGATGAGATTGTCAGTGGCTATTGTGACTTGACGATGGGGGCTGAGACCATAGGAATATTTTTATATACAAGTGGAGTCAGCTTCATTCTTCTTGCGCGACACTCATTAGTTGAGTTTTTATATAAATGTACAAAAACAAGTCAAAGTTATGTCATTGCCCTTTTTGTTTGGAAATGCTGCTACTGTTAACTATGTGTCTAAACATATTCCTGAGGCAGCAATTTGCAAAAGGAAAGTAGAGATTCCTCCAATATTTATGTGTAGAGTGGGTTATTTGAAAAATAACATTAAGTATCCTGTTAGGCATCAGACCTGTTACTCTTCTGGATATGCAAATCCCTTTTGTTCGAGATGGTACGTTTATTCATGATTATAGCGGTGGAAACATTTATTATAAATTTTCTATGTGCCAGTACCGTGCCTTTCGCATACATGAACTCTCTTAATTCTTACAAAGAAGTTACAGTGTTGTTATTGTTATTCTTCCTGTTTTAAAGATAAGGCCACTAGGGTTCATGGAAGTGAGTGGGCTTGCCCAAGAAGATAGGGCTAGTGAAAGAGCGAGCTTGAAGCTGAGTCTATTTCAGGACAGAACCCTTGCCCTTAACCACGCCTCCATAGTGCTACCCTTGGGTGGGTCTGCTTTATGTGAAATCTGACTCCATGACAGCCTCAGATGTTTTGTTCCACTGAAATGTGAACAGGCTTGGTGTGCAAAGATGATCCAGTCTCGTATGGTTTATCCATTTATGACGCTTCACCAACCGAGCAGGGCCAAAGTCTGAGGACCACAGCAAATGGAACCTTAGTAACGATTCTTCGCTGTTACTCAATTTCGATCTTTTAATTGTAGTTGCATGCTGCTTTTGAAATGTATTGCCCAAGATGATTTAAGTCAAAAACCTGTCAGGATGCCAACTTTAAAAAACGTTGACACTCTTTCAATAGCTTTTACGGGATAAACATAGTGAGAAAAAGAAAAGAGTTCTAACTACACAGACTGTGTGCTTATTTTGGGTGATGAAATCATTAAAGATTTGTATTATCATCTCACGGCAGATAGTACCACATAGTGGTTAGAGTTTGGGCTCTGGGGTTTCATTACGTACTATCTCTGTGACCTTGGGAAATCTAATTGATGTGTTTGTGCCCATTTTTTCCACATTTGCACAACAAACATAAAGAAATAATAATAATTATCTCCTAGATTGTTGCTAGGATTAGATGAAAGAACACATGTGAGATGTGGGCCACCCGCTGAGTGTCCAGGAGGGGGCGCTGACGTGCTCCTGGCCCTGCCCATCACCGGCCCTTGTATTATCTTTATCCTATGCCCTCCTGTCAGTCAGACATACTGGATCATGCTTGTTAAAGGTTGCATCCCTAAAGTAGGATGTACACCCCATGTTCTCTACAGTGTCCTCCTTGCCCAGAAAAGTGTCTGACACATGGGAAGTCCTCACAAATATCTGTTAAGTAAATGAATGTTAGCTATTATTATTTTTATTACCATTATTATCATGTTTCAGACTTAGACGCCATGCTTTAAAAAAATCCTCAAAATACAGTATTGAGTATTTAGTATCAAGAGGCTTAAGATACATCTGACTCCTTATCATAGAAATCACTAGCTTATGGGTGAAACGGCATCTCGCCGTGACCCTCCCTTCCCCAAAATAACTCAGGGAGGCACGAACTCACACAAGAGATTTTTTTTCCTCTGATTATAGACTTTGGGACTGTTCCCACTTTTTAAAAATTAAAAAAAAATTTTTTATTTTGGTATCATTAATCTACAATTACATGTGCAACATTCTGGTTACTAAGCTCCCCCCTTCATCTAATCCCCCCACATACCCCATTACAGTCACTGTCCATCAGCATAGTGAGATGCTAAAGAATCACTACTTGTCTTCTCTGAGTTGTGCAGCCCTCCCTGTGCTCCCGCTACATTACATCTGCTAATCGTAATGCCCCTTTTTCCCCCTTGTCCCTCCCTTCCCACCCATCCTCCCCAGTCCCTTTCCCTTTGGTAACTATTAGTCCGTTCTTGGGTTCTGTGAGTCTGCTGCTGTTTTGTTCTTTCAGTTTTTTTCTTTGCTCTTATACTCCACATATGAGTGAAATCATATGATACTTGTCTTTCTCTACCTGGCTTATTTCACTGAGCATAATACCCTCTAGCTCCATCCATGTTGTTGCAAATGGTAGGATTTGTTATCTTCTTATGGCTGAATAATATTCCATTGTATATATGTACCACATCTTCTTTATCCATTCATCTATTGATGGACACTTAGGTTGCTTCCATTTCTTGGCTATTGTAAATAGTGCTGTGATAAACATAGGGGTGCATATATCCTTTTCAAACTGGGCTGCTGCATTCTTAGGGTAAATTCCTAGGAGTGGGATTCCTGGGACAAATGGTATTTCTATTTTGAGTTTTTTGAGGAACCTCCATACTGCTTTCCACAATGGTTGAACTAATTTGCATTCTCACCAGCAGTGTAGAAGGGTTCCCCTTTCTCTACATTCTCGCCAACATTTGTTGTTGTTTGTGTTTTGGATGGTGGCCATCCTAACTGGTGTGAGGTGATATCTTATTGTGGTTTTAATTTTCATTTCCCTGATGATTAGCTATGTGGAGCATCTTTTCATGTGCCTGTTGGCCATCTGAATTTCTTTTTTGGAGAAGTGTCTGTTCAGCTCCTCTGCCCATTTCTTAATTGGATTATTTGCTTTTTGTTTGTTGAGGTGTGTGAGTTCTTTATATATTTTGGATGTCAACCCCTTATCAGATACATCATTTATGAATACATTTTCCCATGCTGTAGGATGCCTTTTTGTTCTATTGATGGTGTCTGTTGCTGTACAGAAGCTTTTCAGCTTGATATAGTCCCACTTGTTCATTTTTGCTTTTGTTTCCCTTGCCCGGGGAGATATGTTCATGAAGAAGTTGCTCATGTTTATGTCCAAGAGATTTTTGCCTATGATTTTTTCTAAGAGTTTTATGGTTTCATGACTTACATTCATGTGTTTGATCCATTTTGAGTTTACTTTTGTGTATGGGGTTAGACAGTAGTCCAGTTTCATTCTCTTACATGTAGCTGTCCAGTTTTTCCAACACCAGCTGCTGAAGAGGCTGTCCTCTCCCCATTGTATATCCAAGGCTCCTTTATCATATATTAATTGATTGTATATGTTTGGGTTAATGTCTGGACTTTCTATTCTGTTCCACTGGTCTGTGGGTCTGTTTTGGTGCCAATACCAAATTGTCTTGATTACTGTAGCTTTGCAGTAGAGCTTGAAGTCAGGGAGCATAATTCCCCCTGTTTTGTTCTTCCTTCTCAGGATTGCTTTGGCTATTCGGGGTCTTTTGTGGTTTCATATAAATTTTAGAACTATTTGTTCCAGTTCAATGAAGAATGCTGTTGGTATTTTGATAGGGATTGCATTGACTCTGTAGATTGCTTTAGGTAGTATAGGCATTTTAACAATGTTAATTTTTCCTAGCCAAGAGTATGGGATGAATTTCCATTTCTTAGTGTCCTCTTTAATTTCTCTTAGGAGTGTCTTGTAGTTTTCAGGGTATAGGTCTTTCACTTCCTTGGTTAGGTTTATTCCTAGGTATTTTATTCTTTTTGATGCAATTGTGAATGGAATTGTTTTCCTGATTTCTCTTTCTGTTAGCTCATTGTAGTGTATAGGAAAGCAACAGATATTTTATTTCTCTCCCTTCTTATTCTTCCTCCTCCATTCTTTATATGCTAGGTGTTTTATTCTGTACTCTTTTACATTTCCTTTGACTGTTTTTGTGGATAGTTGATTTTACTTTTTGCCTTTAGTTAAGGCAAAAAGTATTTGGATGTATTAAGTATTAAGTATTTGGATGGTCTGCTTTCTTTGCTATGATTTTATTTTCTCTGGTGACATATTTTTAGCCTTAGGAGTGCTTCCATCTAGAGCAGTCCCTTTAAGATACCCTGTAGAGGTGGTTTGTGGGAGGCAAATTCCCTCAGCTTTCGCTTGTCTGGGAATTGTTTAATCCCTCCCTCAAATTTAAATGGTAATTGTGCTGGATACAGTATTCTTGGCTCAAGGCCCTTCTGTTTCATTACATTAAATATGTCATGCCATTCTCTTCTGGCCTGTAAGGTTTATGTTGAGAAGTCTGGCTCAGGCGGATGGCGGCCCGGGTCGTCGCTGTGCCTTACCGCTAACCCCTCATCACTGCGCTCCGCTGGTCATGCCTATCTTCAGGTTGTGCACAGTGACGGAATGTCTTTTTTGGATGGTAAAAAGCACTCTCCTCACTAGTCCTATTCAGAGATGGCTGAGCAACGCACGGGGCCACGGGGGGAGCTTCTCCTCTCAGGCTGCCCAGGGAATGGTTGTGCACCTCTTATCACTGATGTTTGGGGTCCTTCACCGGATTTGAGATCTCCAGGTTCCTCCGTTTGGAGAGAAATCAAAGTAAATAGAATCTCTAAAGGTTTTGGTTCCTCTGACTCCAGAGCTGTCTAGAGGAAAAGAAGGTAGGAATTTATACAATACACATTTATTGAGTGATTACAGTGTGGCAAGCAGTGTGTGTGTGTGTGTGTGTGTGCATGGAGCTTATCCGTGTCTCCGAGTCGCGCCCTTTTCCCTCCAGGAGTTCACCATCCAGCTGAAGGACAGATGATCTGAAGTCAATCCTGCACATACACAAAAGTTAGAACATGAAGAACAGAGATGAAAATAAAATTTTGAGGGGGCTTAGGGGAGGAAAACATCATTTGGGGTGAATTGGGATATTCATGGAGGAGGCAGCGTCTGAAGAATTTCATGGATTGGTGGTATTATTCAGATTCCATTGATCTTAGATGAGATATATTTAAAGTTGATTACTGTTTTATTTTCTGACATCATATATTCTCATATATGCCATATAATAGGCACATTCAAATGCAACATAATGCAACCACCTTAGTTTATTTCTCCAAAAGAGGATTTATTTGAAGTATTATTTCATATCTCTTGCATAGCCACAATTATAAACATTTATTTGAGTTTCTAAATGATAGTATACACCTAAGAGAAAATAAGTATCTTGCACACATATGTACAATATTTGGAGTCTCTATATATAGCTAAATTAAACAACAGACATTTTTTGGACATTTGCTGATTTGACTCACCTAACTAATTATGGTTAAAACACAAAACCTTTCCAAACCAAAGTCCATTATGATATAGTTTGGAGTAGTAAAGGGACCCATGAGTTGAACACATGATTTTTATACCGAAAGTCCTGGAAAGCATTTACAACTGTCTTCACAGACTTTTTTTTCCCCCTGTGGGTGTATCTTTCTACTTAAAATAATCTGCTGCATTTATTTTAATAGTTGATCTCTTTGCTGATCCCTATTTCCAAAAGTAAATATAATGCTGGTTAAATAAGTTTCCTTAGTTCTGCTAAAAATTTTACAATGCAGTAAATATTATATGATAACTGGTAAATTGAAAGCTCCTTTTTTATTAAGGTACAATTGACATATAACATTATATTAGTTTCAGATGTACAGGATTGATTTGGTATTCAGGTATTTTGCCAAATGAGCATCACAGGAAGTCTTGAAAGTTTTGTTGAATTTAATTAATTAAACCATATGACATATTTTTCCACTTAAAGATACAAAACTAAGTAAATAAATACAGGTTGTAAAGGAACAACAAGGAAGATGATTTGCATCCATTTAGTGCAGTGATAATGCTTCATTTTCCAGTCTCCCCATGGGACTTGGACTGTGCCCTGTCCCTGCTCAGCTGAGGCGGTTGCCATGGGTCTTTCTCTTCTGAGCGTCCAGCCTGTTGGCCTGTTAGTTTCTGACTCTAAGTCGCCCTCGAGGTCTGTTCTGCCTGCTAGCCACTCAGGCTATGACTGGGGCTTTGTCTTTTGTTTCTCACACAGAACATGCTGACAGATGTGCGCATTTGAGCCATCACACTTACACTCTTTTTTTTCTGAAGCTGATGAAATTACCAAAACAATTCTATGCTCCTCTGAAGAACAAAGGGAAGGCAAACCAGAAAGATGGATCAAACAGAGCCCCTGTGGAAGATGTCTGGGAGCTTTAACGGAGTGTGAGAACAATGGCATTCAGTGGCTTTGGGAGCTATGTTCCCTCGTGGAGAGATTTGAATGAGGACAGCTAACTCAAAGCCTGTGTACTGTGTCTTCTATAATTAATGTTTACACAGGTACTGCATCTTGTGCCAGATTAGCTATTGCTATTTGTGCAGAAAAGTCAATTGAATTTTTGGAGCTTTCCTGGGACAGGTTTCCTGAGGTCATGAAAATATGAATATAGCAAAAAGAATGACTTGTTACCAAATATTTATTGAGCTGTTACTATGTGAAGGAGACTTATTTAAAGGGTAAATAGTTATGAAAGACACAGTCCCTGTCCAGGGGATCTTGTGTACAATTGTTGTTGAAACTGGTGTGGGGTCTTCTATAGGCTGAAAGAAGTCAAGGATGTAATCCAATTTAAGAGGATTTTTCTAGTCATTAATAGAATATTACATCTAAAAGCACCTTCAGAAATTGTCTAATCCTCCCATATTAGTCTATGAATACGATAACTATAATTTTGACTTGCCCACAATGACCCAGAAATTTAGCAGAAAGTCAGATATGAGCATTCCTCTAAATTTAATGTGATTTTTTTAATGTGTGACATTTATACTGATTTAAGCAAGTCAAATGCAATTTAATTTTGCTTGTATTAGTTTAGTGCTTACTGTTAGTTGTTTTAATTCTAAAGTAGTTAATCTGGCTTTCTTTGTGTTGTATTAAGCTACAGGAGAGAGGGCAAAGGAAACACTTGTATGTTTTGCACTTCAATTTTTTCATTTTCTATTAGTTCTAATGTAGAACTTTTCATTACATAAATACTAGATGTTAGTTGAATAAAACTAGAAAACACAGATAACGAAAAAGTAAATCAAGTTAAAATCCAATATCCCAGAATCACTATATTTTTTATACTATTTATATGTATATAAATGTTTTACATATATATGTAAATATAAATAAAATACATAAATTCTTTGCATTAAAAAATGGGACCATATTTTTCCTACCATTTTATACTTCATTGTTTTCACATAACTATAACATGGGCATTTTCCATATGACCGCATATATTTAGACTATCACTTTTATTGGAATTGCAAAATAGTCTGTTTTATTCACCTTACATTTTTGGGCATTTTAATAATTGTTAGTTTTTGAACAATTTGAGAACAAGTTTTCTCTGTGGTAAATATTCTGCAATGAAGATCCATATAATTACGTATTGATACTTAATTATTTCCTGTACATTTTCAGAAGGAGATTCCTGTATCAAAGGACATACATGCAAGGCTTGTGATACAGAGCAGGCCCACCACCAACACTTCCTTTCTATTTCCGACTGAAAAATTTATAGTTTGTTTAGTGCTGCAGCTTTAAAATCTGGGTCAACTGGTCGATAATACAAACAAAAAAGAAACCCTAGCTCTCCACCAAGAAGTAGAGCCACAACGGCTTAGCCTCCACAAAGCAGGGCTTTCATTTCCTGATATGTGTAAAGTAGGAGGTAGCAATGAGACATAGATGGTAAGTGTTGGAGACAGATGTCTCCTCATTTCCATCCTTCAAAGGCAAGTGGATGATGGCCCTCAATCTAACAGTGGCATCAGGATGTGGCTTTTGTCGAGTCTTCATGCCTCCTTGCCAGAGAGCTCTGACTCCCATTTGCTAAATTTGGGATGTAAAACAGATATGTGGTTCTAGAAGAACTTGGACATTTTCAGATGTTAATTAGAGAGCAGATATTGTTACCTCCTTGAGGGCATTGTGATTCTCCTACTTCTTGATTCAATTTGCTTTCTGTGTATGATTACATATGAATATGAGAATAAGTAATAGTTACTAGTTTTTGTTGGGTTTACTAAAAGCTGCTAGAGTGTATACTGAAAATACTAAATTCAATGAGGTTTACATGCCCCCTTTAAAATTAAGAATATACATTCTCATATACAAACATTTTCAAAGAGAAAATACACATATATGTTTATTTTTTGCAATTTTAACGTTTCATATATTGGTGTTTTGTGGAGTACATACTCTGGCTTTCTTGGGTAATAAATGCTTGTAGCATGTTATTTTGAGATAACAGTGCTTTGTGATAATGGTAGACAGTTTCACACTATTTGTGCATAGGAATAAATCCTAGTTGTGTTACTGAAGCAGTCTAAAAATTCAAGGGAAAATAATATTGCATTTGACTGTTTTATGCCATCTATGATTTGAATTTTTCATATCATAAATTGTTACAAAGTATCTCCAAAGGTAAGATTTTTTCACAGTTTAATATTTTACCTAAGTAAGTGTTTATATAATTTTACATTATACTACAACTCAATTCATAATGTTTTCAATAAACATATGTGCAATTCTTTTACCATCTTTATTATCTATCTCAAGTGTGTATTTTTCTGAATGGAAAACTTATTTTTATTTTTGTTTATATGTTGTGTTTATTCTGATTAGTGGGTTCTGAGATAGCTCTTGGAAAAGTTGAATTTTTTTTATTAAGCTATCACTGATATACAATCTTATGAAGGTTTCACATGGTTACTACATACACCCATATTATCAAGTCCCCCCCATACCCCATTTGCAGTCACTGTCCATCAGTGTGGAAAGATGTCAAAGAGTCAGGACTTGTCTTCTCTGTGCTATACTGTCTTCCCTGTGACCCCCACTCCCACACCATGTGTACCAATCATAATACCCCTTCTCCTTCCCTCCTTACCCAACCTCCCCAGTCCCTTTCCCTTTGGTAACCACCAGTCCCTTCTTGGAGTCTGTGAGTCTGCTGCTGTTTTGTTCCTTCCGTTTTTGCTTTGTTGTTATACTCACAAATGAGGGAAATCATTTGGTACTTGTCTTTCTCTGTCTGGCTTATTTCACTGAACATAATACCCTCTAGTTCTCCATCCACGTTGTTGGGCAAATGGTAGGATTTGATTTCTTTTTATGGCTGAATAGTATTCCATTATGTATATGTACCATGTCTTCTTTATCCATTCATCTACTGATGGACACCTAGGTTGCTTCAATATCCTGGCTATTGTAAATAGTGCTGTGAGAAACATAGGGGTGCATATGTCTCTTTGAATCTGACATCTAATTTCTTTTGGGTAAATTCTTAGTATTTAAATTCCTGGGTCAAATGGTAGTTCTATTTTTAGTTTTTTGAGGACCCTCCATATTGCTTTCCACAATGGTTGAACTAATTTACATTCCCACCAGCAGTGTAGGAGCGTTCCCCTTTCTCCACATCCTCGCCAGCATTTGTTGTTGCTTGTCTTTTCAATGTTGGCCATCCTAACTGGTATGAGGTGATATCTCATTGTGGTTTTAATTTGCATTTCCCTAGTGATTAGTGATATGGAGCATCTTTTCATGTGTCTGTTAGCTATCGGGATTTCTTCTTTGGAGAAGTTTCTGTTCATATTCTCCACCCATTTTTAAATCAGGTTATTTGTTTTTTGGGTGTTGAGGGTATATTTTGGATGTTAACCCTTATCGGAAAATGTCATTTACGAATATGTTCTCCCATACTGTATGATGCTTTTTTGTTCTGTTGATGGTGTCCTTTGCTGTACAGAAGCTTTGTAGCTTGATGTAGTCCCATTTGTTCATTTTGCTTTTGTTTCCTTTGCCCAAGGAGATGTGTTCAGGAAAAAGTTGCTCATGTTTATATTCAAGAGATTTTTTGCCTGTGTTTTCTTCTAAGGGTTTTATGGTTTCATGACTTACATTCAGATCTTTGATCCATTTCGAATATACTTTTGTGTATGGTGTTAAGACAGTAATCCACTTTCATTCTCTTGCATGTAGCTGTCCAGTTTTGCCAACACCAGCTGTTGAAGAGGCTGCCATTTCCACATTGTATATCCATGGCTCCTTTATTATATATTAATGACTATATATGCTTGGGTTTATATCTGGCTCTCTAGTCTGTTCCATTGATCTATGGGTCTGTTTTTGTGCCTGTACCAAATTGTCTTGATTACTGTGGCTTTGTAGTAGAGCTTGAAGTCGGGGAGCATAATCCCCCCAGCTTTATTCTTCT
This sequence comes from Phataginus tricuspis, assembly GCA_029783875.1. Lineage (NCBI taxonomy): Eukaryota > Metazoa > Chordata > Mammalia > Pholidota > Manidae > Phataginus > Phataginus tricuspis. Next base: position 28,182,881 of record JAQQAC010006877.1, on the reverse strand, counting down.
TTCACAGGGTTGCTTTGGCTATTTGGGGACTTCGGTGGCTCCATATGAATTTTAGAACTATTTGCTCTAGTGCATTGAAGAATGCGCCTTTGGTATTTTGATGGGGATTGCATTGAATCTGTAGATCACTTTAGGCAAGATGGCCATTTGACAATATTAATTCTTCCTATCCATGAGCACGGGAGTGTTTCCATTTACTGGTGTCTTCTGTAATTTCTCTCATGAGTGTCTTGTAGTTTTCAGGGTATAGGTCTTTCACCTCCTTGGTTAGGTTTATTCCTAGGTATTCTTTTTGATGCAATCGTGAATGGAATTGTTTTCTGGATTTCTCTTTCTGCTAGTTCATCATTAATATATAGGAATGCAACAGATTTTTGTCTATTAATTTTGTATCCTGCAATTTTGCTGAATTATTAGTTCTAGTACTTTTGGGATGGATCCTTTAGGGTTTTTTATGTCCAATATCATGTCATCTGCAAACAATGATAGTTTAACTTCTTCCTTGCCAATGCGGGTGCTTTTTATTTCTTTGTGTTGTCTGATTGCCATGGCTAGGACCTCCAGGACTATGTTGAATAAAAGTGGGGAGAATGGGCATCCTTGTCTTGTTCCCAATCATAAAGGAAAAGCTTTCAGCTTCTCGCTGTTAAATATAATGTTGCCTGTGGGTTTGTCACATATGGCCTTTATTATGTTAAGGTACTTGCCCTCTATACCCATTTTGAGAGTTTTTAACATGAATGGATGTTGAATTTTGTTGAATGCTTTTTCAGCATGTATGGAGATAGATGATCATGTGGTTTTTGTTCTTCTTTTTGTTGACGTGGTATATGATGTTGATGGATTTTTGAATATTGTATCATCCTCGCATCCATGGAATAAATCCCACTTGTTCATGATGTATGATCTTTTTGATTTATTTTTGAATCGTGTTTGCTAATATTTTGTTGAGTATTTTTGCATCTGTGTTCATCAGGCATATTGGTCTGTAATTTTCTTTTTTGTAGTGTCTTTGCCTGTGGTATTAGAGTGATGCTGGCCAAATAGAATGAGTTTGGAAGTATCCCTTCCTCTTCTACTTTTTGGAAAACTCAAAGAGGATGGGTATTAGGTCTTCACTAAATGTTTGATAAAGTGCAGCAATGAAGCCATCTGCTCTAAGGGTTTGTTCTTCGGTAATTTTTTAATTACCAATTCAATTTTGTTGCTGGTAATTGGTCTGTTCAGATTTTCTGTTTCTTTCTGGGTCAGTCTTGGAAGGTTGTATTTTTCTAGAAAGTTGTCATTTCTTCTAGGTTATCCAGTTTGTTAGCATATAATTTTTCATAGTATTCTCTAATAATTCTTTGTATTTCTGTGGTGTCTGTTGTGATGTTTCCTTTCCCATTTCTGATTCTGTTTATGTGTATAGACTCTTTTTTTTTCTTGATGAGTCTGGCTAAGGGTTTATCTATTTTGTTAATTTTCTTTAAGAACCAGCTCCTGGTTTCATTGATTCTATTTTATTCTTCTTGATTTTATTTATTTATGCTCTAATCTTTGTCCCTCCTTCTGCTGACTTTGGGCCTCATTTGTTCTTCTTTTTCTAGTTTCATTAATTGTGAATTTAGACTATTTATATGGGATTGTTCTTCCTTCCTGAGGTAAACCTGTATTGCAATATACTTCCCTCTTAGCACAGCCTTTGCTGTGTCCCACAGATTTTGTGTTGTTGAGTTATTGTTGTCATTTGTCTCCATATGTTGCTTCATCTCTATTTTTATTTGGTCATTGATCCATTTGGTTATTTAGGAGAATGTTGCTTAGCCTCCATGTGTTTGTGAGCTTTTTTGTTTTGTTGGCATAATTTATTTCTAATTTCATACATTTGTGATCTGAGAAGCTGGTTGGTACAATTTCTATCTTTTTGAATTTATTGAGCCTCTTTTTGTGGCCTAGTATATGATCTATTCTTGAAAATGTTCCATGTGCACTTGAGTAGAATGTGTATCCTGTTGCTTTTGGATGGAGTGTTCTGTAGATGTCCGTTAGGTCCTTCTATTCTAATATGTTGTTCAGCACCTCTGTCTCTTTATTTATTTTCTGTTTAGTTGATCTGTTCTTTGGAGTGACTGTTGTGTTGAAGTCTCCTAAAATGAATGCACTGCATTCTATTTCCCTCTTTAATTGTGTTAGTATTTGTTTCACATATGTAGGTGATCCTGTGTTCGGTGCATAGATATTTATAGTAGTTATATCCTCTTGTTGGACTGACCCCTTTATCATTATGTAATGTCCTTCTTTGTCTCTTGTTACTTTCTTTGATTTGAAGTCTATTTTGTCTGATATAAGTACTGCAACACCTGCTTTTTTCTCCCTATTAGTTGCATGAAATATCTTTTTCCATCCCTTTACTTTCAGTCTGTGTATGAAGTGAGTCTCTTGTAGGGAGCATATAGATGGGTCTTGCTTTTTTATCCATTCTATTACTCTGTGTCTTTTGATTGGTGTATTCACTCCATTTACATTTAGGGTGATTATTGATAGGTATGTACTTATTGCCATTGCAGGCTTTGGGTTCTTGGTTACCAAAGGTTCAAGGATAGTTCCCTTACTATCTAACAGTCTAACTTAACTCACCTAGTATGCTATTACAAACACAACCTAAAGGTTCTTTTTTTTCTTTTCCTCCTTTTTCTTCCTCCTCCATTCTTTATATATTAGGTATCATATTCTGTAGTCTTTGTCTATCCCTTGACTGAGTTTGTGGGTTGTTGATTTAATTTTGCATTTGCTTAGTAAGTAATTGGTCTACTTTCTTTACTGTCATTTTATTTTCACTGGTGAGCTATTTAACCTTAGGAACACTGCCATCCATAGCAGTCCCTCCAAAATACACTGTAGAGATGGTTTGTGGGAGGTAAATTCTTTCAACTTTTGCTTATCTGGAAATTGTGTAAACCCGCCTTCAAATTTAAATGATAATCTTGGCCTGGTGCAATATCAGGGGCAGCCAGTTTCCAAGCCAGTGCCTGCTGTTAGGACGATGCGGCAGGCTGTGTATCATGGTTGAGGGCCTCATAGCTGCGTTACCAGCCAGGGGGATGGAGTTCCTGAAGCTCCTGAAAGTTCCCAACCTGCTGTGCTGAGAGCAGCAGGACAATTTTGTCCACCTGTCCTTTCTCCTAAGAAGCAAGCTCTGTGCAGTCCTTGCCCCTTTAGCAGCCCTCTCGCTGTTGGGAAGTGTGTCAGAATGCCCACCTTTCTTTTGTCGCAGAAAAGCTGGTTGTGGATCCCTGTTCTCCATAAGCAGCTAGAATCTCGGTCTCTCCAGGTATTCTGCCTGTCTTAGCTTTCCAACCCCACTTATCTCCAGAGCACCATGTAATGTAGGTTCATGCTCCCAGAATAGATCTCCAGGGCTGGGTGTTCAGCAGTCCTACGCCTCCACCTGCTCCCTGCTCCTTTTCTCCTCCTCCTGCTGATGAGCTGGGGTGGCGGAAGGGCTTGGGTCCTGCTGGGTCATGGCTTTGTTACTTTACCTTTTTCTGTGAGGTCTGCTCTGTTCCCCAGGTTTAGGCAGTCTGCTGTAGCCTTCTTTCCTGTTGTTCTTTCAGGAGTAGTTGTATTTGCTATATTTTCATAGTATATGTGGTTTTGGGAGGAGGTTTCTGTCTCACCTGTCACACTGCCATCTTTAATCCGAATTCCAAAAGTTGAAATTCTTATTACTACTTTTTTTGGATAATGTGGAGTTTGTACTTCATAAATACACTCAACCCATATTACTAAATACTACTATGTTGGATGAGTTTAGTCTACTTTAAAAACAGAGAAGAGGGTATTGCAGTATTGAATACAGGACAGGTACTATTGGTGGAACTGAGAGAAGCGACGGATAAAAAATGCCTGTAGAACTGGTAACTTCTGGCTTGGCGAAGGCTTGGATATTGACCCCTGGAGAGTCCTGGGTGATTATGAGGTAGAATGAGAGTCCAGAGCACCTGCCTGAGTTGAAGATTGCCTGCATTAAGAGTGGTGTTCCACTTGACCTTGGTACTCCTTGTTAATCCAGGTGTTTTCTCTGGATAACATCTTTCCTCTGCTTTGGCATTTTCCTTCTCTCTTCCAAATCACAGTTGAGGGCCCACTTTGTGCAGGACAATTCCTTTAATATCTAATGACCTCCAAACCACCAACATAATTCTGGATCCTCTAGACTATTCATCACTTTGGTAATCACTGTAGCCCTTATTTTTATAGATGGGATGTGTGTCTGTGCATCTTCCCTTATTACACCGTAATCATGGCCCATAAGCTGGGACCATGTCTAGTCTTGACTGCGTTTTCTCAAACACTGAACAAAATAGCTGTGTATCGGAGTATTTCTAAATAAATGCAGCCCCAAGGGAACTTTATACCAATTTCTTAGCTAGTAAGTTGACAATATTTTAATCAGTTGTATTAAAAGGAAGGAAAGAAAGAAAGCCAAGTCCACGTACTGAGACCCTATTGAAGATTTGCTTCAGGCTGTACAATGTACTGAAGTTCTTTTTTGCACATTACCTCACATAATTCTCACCACCGCCCACACAGGAGATACTGATAAATCCATTTTAGAGATGAGGACTTGGAGAAGTTTTCTCTGATGAGGCTTGGGGAGCTCATAGACTTGGTCTATGACACATAGTAAGTGGATGCATTGGGATGAAAACCCAAAAATGTATGACAGGAAACATACATTCTCTTGGCCAAGTCTAACATTTTTGTTTCCATTTTCTACTGGTCTGTTGCTAATGAAGTAAAGTCATGTTTTAAAACCTCTTTTTTCCCCTTCAATTTTGAACTTTCCAAGCTCTAGCACTGAAGGTTGCTATTTCAGTAATTGATGGTACTATATGGCTTGAGAATTTTAGTAGGGTCTTTACTTACCTGATCTAGTAATATAGGATAAGGCCGTTGCCTTTTCAATCTGGAAGGGACTCTGGGACCAATTATTTGGTAAGGCCGTTATAGGACTTCTCCGCTTCTCACAAAAGCATCCAATTAAAAACTGTTGTGAAAATAAGAGGAGTCAAAAATCTTTCATCTCAGGGTAGGGCTGAAAATACCACTTTACTATCATCATCAATATTAAAAATACTATTATATTGTCCTTGTAGGCATGCCAGCTAATGTGAAACAAAATTGCCCACAGTGCATTTAATATAAGGTAATAATGACTATTGTAAGTTATATTCTTTGTCCTTTACTACTTGACACATTTGTTTTCAAATGAAATCTAACTTAGCCAATTCTAGTTGAGCAATGCCTAAATTGTAATACTTTACAGCATTGCGTACAACTTTCTACCATCATGATCTAGAATGTAATGCTGAATGTTTTTGAAATGCGACCCATGGAGAAACATGTTGATGGTTTCAGGAAGATGTCATCAGAGACCTGGCCAGAGTAACCAACACAATAACTTCCTACCAAATGCAAACATCCTTAGCCTAAAAGAAAGATCTACTTCATAATGTTATAAACATATCCTTCCCTGGAGCAGTATTGATAATGCCACACATTCATGGTGAGAGAAATATCTGAGTTTGGTCATAAATGTTCTCATCCATTTTAAATGTCAATAAAATGAATAGCCTTTATTATTTCAGAATGATAACTTGTTCCCAGACACTGCTACTTTGCAGGGGATGATGACTGCCTTGGTGCATAATGAAGTCTTATGGGAACATGCCTTAAGCCTTTGTAAGATTTGTAAGACACACCCATAGCTCTGAATTAGTGTGGCAAGCGCAGTATATATATGCACAGGAATATGCTTGAGGAAACCCAATCCCTGTCCTTGCTTCTACTTACATTCTTATAAACCAGTCTAGGTGAGTATCTTAACCTCAGTTAGAAAGAACTTTTTTAAAAGACAATGCTCCTCTTTTTTTGACTTTCAAGGCCAAGTGCCTCTGTTCATGATCATACCTGCTTTCTAGAGAGTTTTTGTTTTTTAGACCATCTCCAAAGGTTTGACTCCTGTGGGTAATTTTGTCTCATATTAGGAGAGAAGGACTTGTCTGTATTCATTTTCCATGGCACATTGAAAGCATGTGGAGCTGACACATAGTTATGCGTAAGAGCTGCTAGTTCATGTGATGGGAAGAATTGTCAAATGAATACAAAATTGAACAGGGCTTCCTATTTCAGTTCCAGCATATAAGGAGCTTGGAAGTTGTCACTTCTGTCCTTATAAATAATGAAGCTAAACACACTTAAAATCTATGACTTTTCCTTCACTCATCAGAGAAGAGAGGTTGCAGGGTAAGCTTCTCACCCCAAATTTCGATGAGAAGGGCAAATCCAGAGGCACAGATGAAATATACTTGAAGCAGAAGCTGCTGGCCCCAGAATCTGGTAGGAACCCTTGAATGAGAATTTCGAAGAAATGCTGGAACTTGAGTATGGACTTGCCTGAGAATGAGAACCTCATGGAAGTTGCAGTTTTATGGGCTCTCTTAAGATTTAAGGTCCAGGAGCCCCACCAGTTCTCACAGTGAAGATCCAAGAAAGAGCCGCTGTGGTTTGGTGTGGAGAGCGGAAGAGCAGTCACTGTAAAATATTCCCAGGAGTTCTCTATGACAAAGGCACACGCTTGATGAGAAGGATTTCAGCAGAGCTTTATCTCAGCTGGTGGAAGGGTGTTCTCACTCCAGCTAGCCTTCTGGTTTTACCCAGGCGGCAGGAAGTTATATTATGGTGAGGGTCACAGCCCAGGGACTCAGGCTTACTAAAAACTGAGATTTAATCATAACACTGCAGAATTCTTCCCTTCTCCCACGCTGTATCACCACACCGACAGGACTCCAATGTAATGATAGTGGGCTACAAAGGAAAGAGCTGTAAAATGCAGACTGTCTCAGAAGAAGAGTACTTAGGGAAGCACAAAATCAACAGGGAAGATAAAAAAAAAGAACACTGGAGGATACTGAATCCTCTGGCTCCTACGTACATTTACAACAAACATTAGTACATGTCTGGCTTTCCAAAAAGAAAAAAATGCAGAGTATGCCAAAAAGCAAGAAAAACAGTCTGAGGAGACAAAGCACAAATCAGAATCAAACTTGAATATGACACAGATGTTATTTAAAATAACTATGATTAATAAGGTAAAACTCTAAAGGAAACACTAGACAATATGCAATAACAGATGCATAATGTAAGTGAAGAGATGGAAGCTATAAGGAAGAATTAGAAGGAAATGCCAGAAATCAAAGACAGAAATGACGAGGGTCTTGGAGGTGCTCATCAGTACACTGGGCCTAAGGACAGAGCTAGTGAACTTGAAGATAGGTCAATACAAACTTAGCAAATTGAAAAGTAAAGAAAAAAAATCATTTAAAAAACTTACAGAACATCCAAGAACTGTAAGACAACTGCACAAAAATGTAACATGTAGTTAAAATACCGGGAGAAGATTGGAAGAGAGCAAAGGAAATATATGGAATAAAAATGGCTGAGAACTTTCCAAAACTGATCCCAGACACTAAATCACAGATCCAGGAAGCTCAGAGAACACTAGGAAAGGTAAATCACCCCATTCCAAAAAAGAACCCCAATAACCAAAAAATTATACCTATGAATATCATATTCAAGCTGCAGAAAATAAAAACAGAGAAAATCTTGAAAGAAGCCACAGAAAAAATACCCCTTATAGATGAACAATGATAAGAATTATAGTGGTCTTCATATCAGAAACCATGTAAATAAGAAGAGAATGGAGGGAAATATTTAACATATAGAGTTATACGTTACATACAGGTCAGAAATTCAGGTCTGCGTGAAGAAAGGAAGTGTGGTGGGGAAGTAATAAATCGAAGTAAAATGAAGTCATTATTTTACTTGTTTTTAATTGCACTAAGAGATAACTTTAAAGCAATAACAGTTACAATGCATTTGGTTATTATAGCACATGGACAGGTGAAATGAATGAATAAGTAAATAAAGGAAGGACGGAGGAAGCGGGAATACTCTTATAAGATACCTGCACTACATACGCATGAAGCAGTGTAGAGTTACTTGAAGGTAGACTAACACTGGTTAAAAAAAAATGCATATTTGATTTGCTAACTCAACTACTAAAAATGTTTTTAAAATAAATGTAATTGAGATGCTAAGAGAAAGTGGAATCATAAAAAATGGTCACATAACTGGAGAAGTTAGCAAAAGAGGGAAACAAGGGAAAAGAGCAAATGCAATAATTAGAACAGTTAATCATGGTAAATATTAATTCAACTGTATTAAATATCTCTAAATGCTTATATACATCTGTTAAAAAGACAAATTGTCAATGAATTAAAAAATAAATATGGAATTGTATCAGTAAGATAATGCTAGCTGCTATAACAAATAGTCCTCACAACTTCCATGGTTTAACACAGGTTTTCTTCTTGCTCCCATTAAAGGTGATCAGGTCTCCCTGGGCGGGTAGTTTCAGTGACCCGGGCCTTTTACCCAGTGTAAGGGGCCAAGGTCTTCCTGTCTCATGGCTCTGTCTCCCTAGTGTGTCATGAATTCTGCATCCAAAGGGGAAAGAGGGGAAAGAGAGAGCAAAGGGTAGTAATTTATACACGTATAATTAATAAATTTTTCTCCAAAACATCTTGAGAATAACAAATAAAATGATATTTATACATTTTAAAGGGAAGATATGAACCAGTAAGGCCTAGAGGAAGATATTCTTATGAACATCAATTCAGGGCACTCTGTTACATAAAGTCTAAATTAAAAAAATGAAAAATCAGCATTTTGGATAAATTTCCCAAAGGAAACTTGAGATTTAAAATTATGTGAAAAAAAACCCAGCTTGAATCATGTTCAAAAAAAATGCTCAGCCAATTTCTGGAAACCAGCTTTCATAAGTTTTTTTTTTTAATTTTGACAAAAAAAGTCTTGAGTGTTAAAAAAATGGTCCAGTTTGGTGAATGTCTAAATCTAACTGGTTTAAATGCAAAATACTGATCTAAAATACCTTTCTCCTGTTTATGACTCTGTTTCCATTCAGTTTCCACATATTTCCATGTGAATGGTCTGGCAGGTAATTAAACTCATATGTCTAAGATTTAAAAATAATGCAAAATGTAAGGGTCTTCACTAAAAGAACTTCCAATATTGTAAAGAGAGAATAAAGATAGCACAGTTTATTACATATCAGGAAAGAAGAGGAAAAGAAACAAAAAAATGACACAACACAAAATGGTAGAGGAATCTAAATAAATAAAAACACCTCACTATATGCAAACGGATTAAACATAGGACCAGTTAAAGAACAGAGATTTTCTTTTTTTTTTAATTTACATACTTCTTTATAAGAAAGAGAGCAAAACAATGACACCAAAGGGTTAAAAGGAAACAAATGGAAAAACATGTTAGACAAATGCTATATTAATATCACACCAAGTTAGACTTGAACTCAAAAATAGTTTATTAAAGATAGAGGATCATTTTATAATGAAATGTCAGTGAAATCTGCTATTCACCCAGAATGTGTTGCAGTTTGAACCTATGTGTGACTAAGAACATATCTTCAAACATGAGGCAAAAATTGAAATTATCTCAAGAAGAAATTAAGAAATTTATATAGAAGATTTTAACACAATTGTGAAGTATTGGTATCACACATATACATTTTATTCTATATACAAATTGAATAACCATTTTGTCTAGTGTATGTATACAATATCTTTCACCCAACAATTATAGAAGAGATTATTTTTCAAACATTCTTGAAACTTATACAAAAATATACCACGCCACAAAGCCAACTGTGACAAATATCAATGAATCAGTGATATTGTCTGATCAGAGGCAGTAAAGTTACACAACAGTCTGTGTTGAATATACGAATAAAACTCATATAGTTTGCATTTTAAAGCAACACTATCCAAAGTATTTCATGGATTTCATAGTAATGATGTTTAGATGATGGTGAGAGTGACAGCCAATTTTAATATAGTGCTTATCATGGGTCATGTATGGTACCATACATATTATATACACCACAAAACCCTAGTGGCTTTTACAGTGGTTAAATAGTGCTTCTGTTCTTTTATTATTTTGCTGATGAGGAAAGTGAAGCACAGACCCCGTGAATGATGGAGCATCACACGGAAGGCCCAGACAGTCTGACTTCAGGTACTGTTCTTTAACCCACGACAATGTCAAGAAATCAAAATGAAATTTAGAATTAAGCAGCGATGAAATACTAATATCAAAACTTGTGGAAGTCAGTTAAAATGGCTTGTAAGGAATATTATCTTAAATTCACATAACAGACACCCTGAAAATTAATATTCTCTGAGTTCAGTAACAAAAGTTTGAAATAGAAAACCAAATTCAGAAAGTAAACTCTGGATGTAAACTCAGGAAATAAAGAACTTAGAACAAAAATTAATGTAAAACAAACACAGACCTATTTCTTTAGAAGATGTTTCTCTGACAAAATTATTTTTAAAAAGAGGAGAAAAATGTCATGAATCAAAAAGGAACATGAGTAGATGTAGAACAGAAATGTTACAAATGAATGGTAAATTCTGTAAACTTTTATGCCAACATTTGGGTGAACTGGCCAATTTTCTAGAAAACTGAATATATTACCTAAATTGACAGAAGAAGAAATTAAAAAAAAACTAATTAATTTAAAACCAGTATAGTCAGTAGGTAGTCAAGAATCTACCCACAGAATGGGCAAAAAACCAGGTAATTTTAAGTACAGGTTTTACTAAATCTTCAAAGGATACGTAACATTATTTTGGGCTCACTTTCAAAAATTAAGGAATGGGAGAGTTCCAAACTCTGAAGTGAGAGAGAAAGAGAGAGAGAGAGAGAGAGAGAGAGAGAGAGAGAGAGACAGCACAAGGAAGAAATACAGGATGGGCCAGTCTCTTTTAAAAGTATAGATGTAAAAACTCTAAATAAAGTATTAACACAAATAAATATATATTTCTATGAAATACATAACATTTAATTTTCAAGGATGCAAATGAGTGTTTTATAGTTGACACACTTAAATTGTTTCCAGTAACAAAGTTGCATAATGATGAAAACATTGCCAAACATCTGTTTTCAGAACTTTGTCTTGATAGCAGGAATTATTTTCCGAACCAGTCATTTTCTCACTTCCTATGAAAAATACCTCTTTTACACTGGGAAATGCTAAGGGTGTGTATGTGTGTTTAAATATTGCTAAGCAGGCATTTTTAATCATAGAAAAGTTAGAAATCTGGAACAGTTGTGCTTTTTTTTAAGAGAAAAACATGCAACTCATCTTCAAATTCTCCAACTTTTTAAAGAACTTTACCGTGAGACAACCAGTCTCTATGCTGCTTAGGACTTCTATGTGAACTTCTCATTTCAGTACAAATTGTAAATATTTTTTTTATTCAGTGTAATATAATTTCCCAAATTTCCTATAGTCCTTAAGTCCCTCTCACCTATAGGCTTATAATGGAACCAGTCTCAGTCTGTATATTAAATATTAATAGACTAAGTTGCTTAATTTTTTTAAGTTAAAAAAATGAATTCAAAAGGACCATCTTGTGTATTTCCTGGAATGCAGACACTCCATGGGAAACTACTGCTTTGGTGAAAGAGGGTGGGCAGGAATCTCTCCACATGGGGTACGGCCCAGAATGACTGCCTGTCAAGTGAGGTTTTAGGATGTTTCCCCAAAGAGAAGAGCAAAATATTCTATCTCTATTTTGAAGACTCATGATTAAGCCAGAAAGGTCAGCGCTGCCATTATCTACACCAACTGGGTGTTCAATTTTGAGACTTTTCTCAAACTTGAAATATTTCTGGACACAGAAATGTATTATGTGAATCCCAACTAATTTAATTGCCAAAGATGCATTCATTATGAAACATATAATATACAGCACTAATCAGAGCCGCGCTTTAAATGGCAAGGCAGAACCACCACTTAAAGAAATTGCCTTATTCGGGTTTCTGAGATCTAGCTCTGCTCATCAGAGCACTTTAGATATGCTAATCGAAACTTCAACTCCCCTAACCCCTCAAAGGACTTTTTAAAAGAAACATCTTTTACTATTTTAACAGTGGAGCCTGACTCCTTGAAAGCGAGTTACACATTAGAATGCTAGTTACTTTTATTTGTATTCATTAGTGCTGGTATTGCAAACAATTTGTCCTCCCGCAAGAAGTGAAGAGACTGAAGTCCTTCGGTAACCCCTCTCATTAGTTCTTTGTGCAAACAAACTCTAGTTTGGTATAAAGCAAGATAACCTAATGGATGTTTTGTAGAGGATGTGCAGTTACTTTGTTTACCAGTTAAGTTTTATCAAATAAAATGGACTAAAAGAAGCCAAGAAAAGTCTGTGGCTCTATAAATCTCAAGCTATATTTTGAACATTCCTGAAACACCCCATCTCCAGACTCCAGCCTCGAATAGATTTATAAGAGTCAAAGGTCACAGTTCTTGCAAACAGAGGAAACAGCACATAGAATTTTTGTTTATTGTTTTGTCTCTTAAAAAAATCAAATATGGCCATCGAAGACATAAAATACCAATACTCAACTACTGGTAGCAGAAGTAGGGCCTGTGGGTGTTTTTGTCTTCTTGGTTACCATGTGCAACAAAAACAGATGTAGACTAATTTTCAGGTTTCCTCTCTCATGCTTTAGCCAAGGTTTTAATACATTTGTTTTAAATAATAGAGGAATTCCGTGAAACATCTGTACAGAGAAGGCAAATCGATTCAGTTGCTCATGAAATTAAGAACATGGATAAGATGGTATGTGGTTTGGGAGAGCAGAGATTGCTCTGACTTCAGCCTGGAGGACATCGGTCGCAGTTCTAAGATTTCTATTTATTAGGTGTTGGAACTTTGGACAAGTTTGTGAAGGCTTTTAATATCCCTCATCTATAAAATAGTAATCCTTTCTGTCTCCTAGTGTTGCTGAGGGAATTATGAGAAATTACTAATAAGGAAAGTTCCTTTTCCATTCTGTTTATTTTTGTTCTTAAAGTTAAAAGTATAATATGTATTTCAGGTCTCACAAAGATACTTTGTAGGTATGAGTTCTTCTATTCCCAGAATTACTCACCCAAATCTCTGCTCTGGGAGCGCTCTCTCGCTCCAGCTGAGTGAGATGGGAAAGCCTAGGACACTGGCAAAAAAATGACCTACTCTTGCTCTGTTAGCATTATTTATCAGAATTAATCTTCCATTTCCTCTAAGTTTCATTTTAGAAGACTCCATTCCAGTGGCGGCAGTGACTTTCTATGGCTTTATTTGATGGATATATTTATTATGCCAGTGCACTGCTACTAGCATGTAGCTTTTCAAATGGATAAAAGTAGGAAGTGAAAACATCTCGATTCCTTACCCATAATCAATATAAATGGTTGAACATCTCTGGATTCTTAAAAGTATGCATTTTGCTTTTAACTTTAAATTCTAAACCCACTGGGCAAGTAACCTGTCTAATTTTTCCCAGTAAGTCATTGTTAGGTTGATTCGGAATAATATTTACATATAATTAAGCTTTTCATGTATTTCAGGAAGAGTAGTTGACTGTCCACTCATGTTGCTAAACTCTTTTTTAATTAAAAAATTTTTTAAATTTTGCTATTATTAATACACAATTACTTGAGAAACATTATGGTTACTAGACTCCCCCCATTATCGAGTCCCCACCACATACCCCATTGCAGTCACTGTCCATCAGCGTAGAAGGATGTTATAGAATCACTACTTGTCTTCTCTGTGTTATACTGCCTTCCCCATGTCACCCCCTACCCCCACACCTGCTACATTATGTGTGCTAATTGTAATAGCCCTTTTTCCCCCTTATCCCTCCCTTCCCACCCATCCTCCCCAGTCCCTTTCCCTTTGGTAACTGTTAGTCCATTCTTGGGTTCTATGAGTCTGCTGCTGTTTTGTTCCTTCAGTTTTTTCTTTGTTCTTATACTCCACAGATGAATGAAATCATTTGGTACTTGTCTTTCTCCGCCTGGCTTACTTGACTGAGCACAATACCCTCCAGCTCCATCCATGCTGTTGCAAATGGTAGGATTTGGCTAAACTCTTTTTTAAAATCCAGTGTTAGTATGTGCCAAAGCTTCTGTCCAGAGTTAATACAACTTTTGTTCACAGATGATTCTTACTGAAATGTCTACTTTAGCTTTAGTCTCCAATTGTCCCTTCCTCTTTCTAAGCTATGCTTATAAAAAACCTTCTGTTAATAGTAGACTTAATTAGGAAACTCTAAGTGCCTTTAGTCTATTTACTTTGAGTCCTAGTTGATTGCCAGCAAGCCTGGGAGATGGAGGTTCGGGAGGACGGCTCTGACTGCTGTCCCAGGCTGCAAGCATCCTGCTCACCAGAGAGACATGTACCGCTCTGGGACTGAGGTCGTTGTGCAGATTTCTAAAACTGCAGCCAAATGCTAAAAACAGTCAGTGAGTCCTAGAATGACTTTGATCTTCCTGAACTAGAAGTTTCCCAGGGTTAGACAGGCCCTTTGTCCTGATATACACAGGATGTCCGCTGGTGATCAGTTTCGCTAAGATTATCTCCTATACTGTTTTGGTGAGACCATTTTCCAGGGTCAGTTACATCCTGACTGCAGGTTGCCTCAGTTGGTATTGTTTCTTGCCCTTCATCTTCTCAATGATATCTTAAGATACATCAGTGCCTTTTGATTTCTCTAATCAAGTAATAAAAATTAATATGCTTACATAACATTGGATCCAGCACTTACTTTAATTTAAATAATACAATGGCACCAGCCATAACCGTATCCCCTTAGGACATTGAGAAAATGTGTGTTAATTTTGGGAAAAGTCCTAAATTTCTCAAAATTAGAAATCTTTACAAAAATGAGGAACTTACAGAGGTGAGGACCGTTTTGTTCCTAAAAAGCCAGTGGTTGTTGGTAGGATACCCTGATGCCAGAGAAGACTTCCTAAAACAAGGGTTCGTCCCCCAAAGGCCAGAGGTAATTCTGACTGGTGAGGATTAACTTCTAGATTCAAAGGAAGTATGACAACACCAAGGGAATTCTAGTTTCTGACCAAGAGGTCGTTAAAGTGGTCTACAATAATTTTCATTTTATGTGCCAAAGAATACAAAGTTGAATAAGAAAGGGGCCTTGTTTTTAAATAGTTTAAAATAGTTGTGTGGAGGCAGCAAGGCATTAATCTTTCCCTTGGAAATTCTTTCTGGATATGCAAGTAGTCATGACAATGGTGGAACGTGTGAGGCAATTTTTTCCACTATTTGGATAATTTCAGTTGTGGGGGCAGTCAGCCATATATTTGGTTATATTGCTATAGTCTGTATAAAAAAGGGTGTCCATTCAGGGAACGAAAACATATATATATATCTTTGGCCCAAGTCATCTTTCTAGGTCCAGGGAGTATTTCGATTTTACTATGAATTCCTCGTCAACCTGTGGACTCCATGCTCCCGAAGCTTTTAAACAGCTTTGTTACAGCACTTACCAGTTAGTATCACAATTATTTACAGCTGTGCTTTTTCTTCCGTTAGACTCTGAATTCTTCAGGTATAGAGACCATGTAGAATTTGTCTTTGTTTTATTTTCATAGGTTTCATTATATTGTCAAATATACATACTGAGCTAAATAGCTAAATATTTGTAATGAATAAAAAAGTTTGACTTTATTTCCATCTAGCAAAAATTTATAGAGGAAACTCTAATTTGTTATTTCTTTGAATGTGTGCTTATTGATAACTCATAAGGTGAGGTGACATTATATTTGTTAAGTTAATTAGAACTTTCTTAGTAGGGGGGCAGGGATGGCTTTTGTCTTTTATAATTAGTGAATATAATAATAATAATGACATTTTATAATGTAGGCACATGCTTTTCTGAAGCTTCCTAAAATCAAGTAACGTTCTTGAATTCTTGATTTTGATAATAAAAGATTAATGTGCAACTTCATTTTTGCATTTTATATTGCAATCTTGTCTTCTTTGGTGGTTTTAGTGAGCATGCAATGCATGAGAGTAATTACTGGCACCAATAATTGGGTCACTGCTTTGCAGAGATCACCTTATTGATGTTACGAGGTAGATGTGGTTTTAATCCTAATTTTGTGGGAGAAGAAACTTTGAGAGATTAAACAATGACCTGGTGATGTGACCGGTAAGCGATCCAGCTGGGAGCCACCCCAGCCCATTCTTTCTGAACAACGGCCTGTATTGCCTTGCTACCTGCCCTCGGCCGCCATGCATCGTGCTCCCCGCTTCGCTCCCCACACCCCCGAGTCTGTTGACCTCGAATGTTATTCTTGTTGCAGAGCCGATTGAGGGTCGTTGACAACCTGGGTACACACGGGGTGCACTAGAGGTTATCATTACACACCGTTGTTTATTGCTTTACTCAGCCAGGAATCCTTGGCAGTTTTCAGGACCATGGGGGCCTCCCCCCCACAGGAGCCAGTGTTAAGTACACGACAAAGGGACCACACCTGAGGAGGGGTTTCTGTCTGTTTAAGGGACCTTGTTCAGGGCTCTGGGCCAGCGGTGATCCTTCTCATTAGTCAAATATTAAATTTCCCTTTCTGAAACTTCCTGTAGTCCGGTTCGAAGTTTTTTCCTCCGTGAGATTTATGGGGTGGTAAAGATTTCAAGCTCTTCAAAGACAAAGCTCATATGCGATTTTCAGATGACATTGTCACCATAATTACGTTTGTCATGCTAATTAGAATTTTCTTTTAAAGAACGAGTTACCACTGCAGTTCCTACCCTACCTGCCAATCATCAAAAATCTAGATGAATTCAGTGCTTAGATTTCGACCTTCACAATCTAGGTAACAGGACACTGATCGGGAATTAGATTTCTGATACCCGATGAAAGCTGTATGGTACGGCTGCATTAATTCAGACTGAGCTAAGATCTTTCCTTCCTGGTTCCACTATTGCCTGAATAGCAATCAGTAAATATTTGGGTGTCCACTAAGTATGCATGCTTTAAAGAATATAAGAAATGGGTGAGAGCAAAGAATCTGTTATTACGAAAGGATTCTAACAACCTCCGGGTCATCAACAGTTTGGAGATCCATTCTTGCTTCTGTAAACTGAATATGAAAAGATGACAAGAAATAATAGATGGCTGAAATTTGTAATGACTGGTGGTGTTTGAAAGAAGAACGCCTGAAGCATTTTTACTTTTGGTGGACCTACAAAAAGCCGAAGGGCCTAACAGAATCGCAAAAATCAAATGTGGAATCTGGTTTTCAGTAAACACACTGCAGTACTTGAGAATCTGAGATAATTAATAAAGTTAACCTTAAACTTGCTGATGACAGTTTCTAAGGAGGTTGCTGACATGACTTGGTGCTATGGAAGACAAAGTTGACATGTGATCAAACAAGTTAATTCTACCTGCCAAAACATTAGGAGAGTATGTTTATAGAACAGAAATAATTACTAACGTATATATATAAAAATACTTAGTGCATATTAAAGTATGTATATAAATACCCACAATGGGTTCTCACAAAGAATGGAAGCAAGCTAAACAATTTTGTAAGTGGCCCTTTAAAAGTACTGGGTAGATATAGATGAAACTGCCTGCTTCTCTTTCTTATGCATTTAACTTGGATATTAATCTATTCTATTATGTAATTTGATTTTATACTTGACATATGGGAAGGTGGATCAACTTTTCTGTATTGTAAGTTTTTTTTGTTAACATTTTCAACCTGTAATTTCAGTTTAGCTGATTTATAATTATACAGTTTTACTACTTTATTGCAGTGTGTGCTTCTGCATTAAAGGGTGATACGGTGCACAAATGTTGTTAAGCACATAAACTGATGGCATAATTTGACCTTGACCTTGGCTCTTGGTACTTGCTAGAACACTGAGGAGAGAGTTTTTTTGGCTACTTGGGAGACTACCAAAAACATTAATTTTAAAACTGGACTAGAGTAATTACCATTACATTCATGTTAGAGGTTAACATTCGTGTTATTTCCTCTTACTGCCCGGCTTTACAGAATGTTATGTCCCACTGCTTTTATTAAATTCAGGTAATAGAGGAAATAACAGTGTTATTAACCTCTAACACTGATGAAAAATCAGTCTTAAGTAAAACATGGTTTGAAATCAGAGCAATTGTGTTAGTCCTCCAGCTGGTTCTTCCATGAAACACAGTAAGGCTTTGTGTACTCATTGTGTGCATATTTATTATAAAAGTAAAAACAAAGTATAATATGAAATACATCTCTGGGGAAATAGTGATTAGATTTTAGTACATACTGTACCCTTACTAATAAGTGTTATAGGTCTGTATGAAATTGCACAGATAAGTACTACTTTAAAAAGTATCACTTTTCTATGATTGGAATTCATTTAAAAACTTGACTACTTTTGCAGAAAAGCACCTAGAAATTTAATATGTAATAATTGTCACTTTTAGAGTCTCCACTGGGATGCTTCTAAACAAATATTTTTAAGTTAGATATTACCGTAGAAAATTTCTCTTTTCCATGCTTGTTTGCATTTAAAAACATTAATTTTTAGAGTGATTTTTGATAATAAAGCAATGAGATATCTTGCCTCTCTGGTTATAAAATATATATACATGGTTTTGTGATATATTTCCATATGAAGTAACTGTCTGGATTTTAGTATTTTTAGAGAAGGATGGACATAGAGATTAATAAAATTAAAGTAATAATTTATCATAGGAAAATGTTCTTTGTGGAAGGCTTTGGTATCACAGTCTATTGATTAGTTATAACTCTAAGTATAATTTATATGTTTGGATTCATAAATATTTTAATTTAAAGCAAATCAACTACTCTATTAGGTAAAGCTTGTATGTGTCTACCTAAGTAACTATAAAGAGTTTTTTTGGTTGTTTGTTTGATTTTTCAGTATATCTTTCTGCCTAACTTTTATTAGTGAATTCCCAAATTATTTGCAGGTAATTTTTCTCTTGTGGAATAAAACATATATTTTCATTGTAAGCATATTGTTTCTGAACTACTTCATGTATTTGCGACCATGATTTAAAAAGTAATGAAGTAGTTAAGAGATTTCTTTTTAATCTATTATTCTTGGTTTAAATATAGAATTAGCATAACTGATTAGAACAGGTATCATTATTGAGAGATAATATTTTGCTTTTTGTATTTATTCAAAGGATTATATGGGAGAACATTAATCTACTCTTGGGCTTTTCTGTGAATTAAATGAAACCATGTATGAAAGTGTTTTGTAACTATGCAAAATATGAAAATACACAATAATATTATTCTCATGACTTAACAGTGGAAAACATATATAAACATAGTAATCAGCATTTCTGTGGTATTTGTCTAATAGAAAATAATAAAGAAGAGTAAGTGCTGTAATCCTTAATCTTTAGGGAAATATACATTCCAGCTTCATGAACAGTCCTATGTAAAGGCTCAACAACCCATTTACCTTTTAAATTAACAACCACTTCAATGGTTAATTGAGTATTTCTAAGCCAGTAAATTATCCTTCAACATTACTGACTGGAAGCTTAGTACCCACCGCAAGCCCGCCATTAAGGGACCCACTCTCCAACAAAAGGAAAAGGAGGCGTCCGATTTGAGCTGTGGGTGTGTTTGGCTCTCTTACTCTTAGGCACATCCGTACACTGTGTTTCTCACTCCGAGAAGCTTCTGTACCCTGAGCATGGGGCTATTTAAATGCCCCAGCGGGGCATCCAGAGGCTGCGAAAAAAGGAAAAATTATTTGGAACAATTTGCATTCGTTCAAGGGCAACGTTAAGCATTTTACAGCTGGTCATTGCTCTTCTTGTGCTGTTTAAGCTGCCTCTCATGTGGAAAGGCCTTTCCTGCTCACCAATGGGTCATCAGGAAGCATTCTGTCCTGGGCCGTAGGCCCAGCTTCCTCCAGGGCTCCGGGCCTTTGATCGCGGATACCGTTTGCAGTCTGGAGGCTGCTGAGATAAGCCTGGGTCCGGACTGAGGAAAGGCCCTTTCCTTTTAATTTTTCAACTTTGTTCTCTTGTTTTTTAGTACGGGATATGCATGATTCCAGCGCAGAGAAATAGTGTTCAGGAATTAGAGCACGCTTAGAGGTGTAAGAACTTTAAAGGTCAAGAAAATTTGTTAAAGAGCTCAACTTCATGAAACCAGGCTCACCATTTCAGTAAGTTAAAGTTTTAAGAGAAATGAGTATGCTATTTTCTTTGTGTACATGACACAAGCAATTTTTGCTTTTCTTACACAGGAGATACTTGTTGCAGTTTCCTAGCTTCTACTCCCAAGAATGGCTCTTAAACTCGGGGAGTATCTTTTTAGGGGGGGGAAATGATGGTGATTGTTGTTATGAAACCTAACAATAGAATAATAATATATTGAAATTGCATTTTGATAATAATGATCATTATAAGGATAAAGCCAGAATAAAAATAACTCATATTTTCATTTTTTATATTAGTTATCATTTATCAGTACTCTCAACTTATGACTTACTGAAAACAAAAGCATGAGGATTTATTACATATGGTTTTTTGTTTCATTTCTTTTAGAATTTTGATTAACATTTTATCACTTTTATGATGTGGAGAGATGGTGACTTTCATTATTGTTTGTTTAAGCAACAAATCAAATATGCCACAAGCCATGAAATTAGAGACTTATTTAAAAATGAAACATCTAGATGGTAAAAGTACAATAACTTTGAATACTGGAATGTCAATATGTTACTTAGTGTGGAATATTTAGTATGAAATGGAATGTACTAGAAGGGGTCCTGGAAGTTTAATGAATTTCTCTGCCAACAGGCAGGGCGATTTATTTGTCAATTTACCCACATAAAGATCTGTGCAAAGCCAAATCCTGTAATGTAAACCACGGTATGAGAGTGCCATCAAAGAGGCTAAAAAGATGTTCCTTTCAATGCACATCCATTCTTGGCAGTTTTCAAGCCTGTGTATAATTTTGGAGGTGCAAAGAGGAACCATCAAAGAAAGGAATCATTTATTGTGGGACTTGATTTGAAGCGGGGGGGTGGGGGTGGAGGTGAGACTTAAGGGGCAGATATTCGTCTGTAAGAATTTCAGGATAAATGAGATTTGGAGTGTCCCCGAGGCTGCGAGTGAGGTGGCCCAGCCTGGCTGGAGCGCCGTGTGCTGAGAAGTGTGGTGGCAGTGGGGGTGGCGGGGAGTTTACAGAGCTAGACAGGTGTCAGGTCATGGAGGACATGTGTACTGTGTATACTGACTTAGATCAATATTTTTTCTTTAACCGTAGTGTAATGACTTTTGCTGCAGGGTTGCTGTCTGAATTTACAGTCTCAAAAAATTCCTACTTGCCTAACTTTCAAAATAAAGCGGGCGACTTTGTTTAAATATCACCAAGTGTGAGAGCTTACACTCGGGCAGACACAATATTGTGGTTTAATCTGACTAAGATTTATGTTACAAAACAAATATTTCTATCCGTATCTTTAGAAGGGAGGCAGCCCTCTCGGAAAGGGGTCCTCCTCGGAGGACGTCCGACTCAGCTGTGTTTGCTCCGGGTGTGGTCACCACCGCTTCGAGTATCTTGACCTGCGCTACAGTCACCCGTCGCTGCGCAGTGTCCTCAAATGGGCATTTATATCTCTTGTCTAAATGTAGTAACGGACTTACGCCGACCAGGGAAAAGGATAAGGATTTCACTGAAAAGATGGAATATGCATTTGTGCTAATGTCTGGAAAATCAACATGCCCTTAAGGTTTTGAAGGACTGTAAGAGGAACCAGTGAAATGTTTGTAATATCCTTTTATGATATATTCTGCTAAAGTCCTTTGGCCCCTAAGCCTCGAAAGGTTAATTGCATCTCTTGTAATGAGTGACTGACCCAATCACACATGGTCTGGGGATTTATTTATTAATTTAAAAATTGTTATTGTTCAGGCAATAACGTTAGAGTACTAAGTTCAACTGTTTTGTTGAGTGTTGGTTGTGTTAAATTTGCTAGTTTTATAGCTTCTGTACTGAAAATTATTAAAAATGAGCACTAAGGGCCGTTTTAAATTTAAAAAACTACCTGTGTTGTTCAACGACTATGTTTTTATCTACGTGTCTAGCAAATAGCTTTTATGTAAATTTGAATCTGCTTTGAGAGTTTTGGGACAAGTATAATTGCACTAAGTTAGATATGTGCCATGTACTCGAGGTGGGCACCGCGTGGTGATTCTGTTGGTCAGGGGAGTCACTCTTAATGACCAGGAAGCTGGAAGGAAAGCAGGAGGCGGGATGGGGAGGTGAGGCCTGACCCCACTGTGTGATCAAACGAAGGAGAAAAGCGTTCTGTGGATACACTTCTGCATCACATTTGCTTCTCCTGTTTTTCCATTTTTTTCCCCTAGCTTTGCTTTCTTTCTTTTCCTTGTTCTCCTTTGCTGTAAAAATTTATTTATTGCTTTTTTTAGAGTTCAATAAGCAGCACACACACAATTTTACTTAATGGAATAGCTTATATTACCTTTTCTAATGGCTCATTTATGAAGGAAAATTTACTCCAAAGAGGCCCATTATATAGATACGTCAGGAATTTGTGATATCTTAGGTGGTGCTTTGCCAAAGAAAAGAAAGGTATTAACTATCATTACCACAGCATCTCCACGTACTAAAACAGGTTCTGTTAAATGAGTGAATCTTCCTAAAAAAGAAAAACATGAAGGAATCCTGGAAGTGGCTACTGTATTGGATCCCACCGTTGTAAAATAAGCCTACAAGTACTTATTTTGGCTTAATCATCTTGCCTCTTAGATTTCCTCTTCTTTTAGGATGTTCTTTGTCGTAATGGCATGGTATTTGAATTCTCAGATTTTAATGTAGTGTATTTCTGGGGAGTGGAGAGGTGTGGAGGAACTCAAAGACTTCTAATAAGAAGCTCTTTGAAAGAGTTATGGGGAGACTGTAGGAAGGTGATCTCACATTTAGAAGGTAAAGAACCTCCCTGCTGGAAATGGAAGGCCTCTCAGACACAGGAGCGAGAGTTCCATGGAACAATTTATGAAGCCTCTGCCAGAGATCTAGACCAAAAGGGCTTGAAATACTATAGGGGATAGGAAAACGTCATACAAACTTCTAGAATATTGATCCTGTATGACTTTGAGGGGCAGGGTCTCAGGCTCAAATACTAAAATTTACAAGTACATAGTCCCTAGGAATGGTAAGCATTCAGACAGTTCTCTGAGGGAAAAGTCATTGTGGCATTCCCAAGTCATATCCCTTTAAAAACAAAAATACCAAATCTCAAATGACTCAGACTTGAGGGAAGATTAATATGTATGCAGAACTTTCCCAAGGGAAAAAAAAGTACCTAGAAGTTCCTGTGTCAGAACAATTTCCTTGGAAATAGCTATTTGAGAGATCCTAAGAAACAGAAACCTTCTGGTCCTAGAGACTTTGCAGTTATAAATCACAAGATGTCAGTCAGAAGTATCCCATGAGTAAAACAGCTATAAATATTCAACATAAAATTCCTAGACATCAGGCATCCACAGATATTGGAGAATTCATGTATGAGAGAAACCTTATAGGTGTGAAAAGTAAGAGACTAAGGTGAAGTTCAGATATTGGAAGTCATCCCAGTTGACCCTACATCTGTGAGGGATTGTACTAAGGACTTAAAAATGCAAAGATTTTTGTTTGCTAGTTAAAAATGTAGTTACTTTATGATTTAAGGAAAGGCTTTGAGATGTTAATATATCTGACAAGAGGACGTGTCCGTCCTGAGGGTGGTGAATTGGTGGACATGGGGGGCATGGTAGATTGGCAGTATCTATAGAGAGCATAGAGCCCCAGGCTAATGCTTCCCACCAGGGGCATATCATGTTCATGGAAGATACGCATGTTGCCGCTAATGTAAAAATCACATAACTAACTCTGTTAAATCAGGTTCTAGGATCACCTTCAGATTACCATCTGACTTCTATGCACTTGCTAATTAAAAAAGAAAAACTGCAGAAGACGTGAGTATCTCATCTTTTGGCAATTATATTTTTAACTGTACATTACTCCAGTAAGAAGTAGATATTAAATATTTGAGTGTCTTGTGAATTATATTAGTTGGGGGTTTTATTCTGTAGTTAAAGTGACTTTGGGCACTGGCATGATTACTGCACACAATGTTATGAACTAGATTTAGGGTTTTGATGGTTACCCTGTGAAACTTCACCTAGGGCTGACTGACATATTTTTGCGAGTTGGAAAGTGTTGCCGCTCTGACTGGACATGGCCTTGCACCAGAGAAGAGGGCTTGCTGTGTGAAGGATGGACAGGATCTCACCTCCTGTTGGCCTCTTACTTGGTGCCCTTGTTCAGTGGCCCTGATTGCACCAACTTTCCTTAGCAAGCCTGATGACATTCGACCTAGTTTTGCTTGTATTTTTAAAAAGCATACTGTGTGTGTCTTTTGGATTCATATTCAGCACACTAAAATGATACTTCAGGGGTGGTTCTTTTCATTTGGGAAATTTATTTGCATTACAATTGGGTGCAAAACTATTTAAATATTTTCTCCTATTATTTAATTTACAAAACTGTTTAGGAAAGCATCTAATAGCTAAAATACATTTTACTTTAAAAGCGTCTGTTTGTTAAATCCCTCCAAAAAGAATATAGCTGATCTATTTTTGCCACATCACTCTGTCTACCTTACCAGAATGTTCTTTCCCTTTAGATTTAGGAAGTTTTTGAACACACATAAGCACAAACATTTCTAGCATATTATAGTATTGTTCTAACTACTTATTTCCTCCATACCCCTAGAGGATAGTGCATTCTTGTCCCATTGATTTGATGTTTGGCCACATGACTTTTTCTTTATTTAAAAAGACTTATGCCACTACACTTACTTTTTTCCCCACAGGGAGGTCTGCTCTCCATGGTATTTCCCCCTCACCTTGCTAGGGAGTACAGCAGTTATCACAGAGATTTTCCCCCATGTCTAAAGGCTATCAGAATCTAGGTTTTTCTGTATGGGAATAATAATAAATACCTTCTGTGTAGCAGCCTGGCTTTCTAATAGGGACAAGAGATGTATCAGGCTACAGTCCTTGTATAATTTCCTTGAATATGGGGAAGAAAGATGAGCTATGTAGGGTTTTTATCACAGGCTCTGGTGTCTCTGTAACTCCCTGGCCAGTTGGTTTTGTCTTCCCCTCCTCATGTAGTCTCCACTGGATTATCCCAATGCTCTCTGAAAGCAAGGAAAAGCAAATTTTTTCTATTTCTCATAAAGGAGCAGAAAGATTCTGTAGACATCTCTACTACAGACTCCTTTTCTCTTTGGTCCCAAGCAAAGGAATGGGAACATTTCTTTATTAATTATAATATAGAAATATGGGACCATATAAAACAATTTTATGTGATCCAGCAATTTTATTTCTGGGTATATGCCTAAAAGATTTGAAAGCAGGGACTCAAAGAAAAACTTGCACACCATTGTTCATAGAACAACATCATTCACAATGGCCAGAAGGTGGAAGCAACCCAAGTGTCCATTGGTAGATGTGTGGGTAAACACAATACTGTATAGGCATTGAATGGAATATCACTCAGCCTTGAAAAGGAATGAAATTCTGACACATGCTAAAATGAGGATGAAAGTTGAGCACATTGTGCTAATTGAATAAGCCTACCACAACAGGAAAAATACTGAGTCCTTATGTGAGGTACTTGGAGTAATCAAATTCATAGTGACAGGAAGTAGAAGGGTGGTTGTGAGGGGCTGGAAGGGAGACCAGAATGAGGAGTTACTGTTTAATGGGTACAGATTTTCAGTTTTGCAAGATGACAAGAATTCTGTGGATGGACGGCCTCAATGGTAGCAGAGCAAATGCATGCACTTAATGCCACGTAATGGCAACTTAAACGTGGTTAAGATGGTACATTTTATGTTATTTGCATTTTACTGCTATTAAAAATTTTAGATTTTACCTCTAACATGTGAAACTAATTATAGGTTATCTACTGTGTGCTAAAGGTCGAACTAGGTACTTTGCATACATTATTCCTATAGATAGTATTATTCTCATTTTACAAGTGAGGAAACAGAAGTTCATAGGAGTTAAAATAATTTCAAGAGGTTATGCAATGAAGCACCAGGAATGCAATCTGAATTCCCATCTGTGCACTCTCTGCATGGCCCCACGCTTCTGCTCCCCATGTGGACATACTTGTGCAGACACACATACTCTTCCATATTTTTATCTTGGCATATAATATGTATTATTTCTTAGCTTAAGTTAATTGTGTTACTTGCTATAAATACAAATGTTGAGGTTAACCACTTAATTAATATTGCAAAATTAATCCACATAATCATGTGGCACAGCCTGACTCTCATTGCTGAATGGATCCGAGAGGAAATGCTGTCCGGACACAAGCAGCTTTATTGTATTGGTCACCTCGGGAAGCAAGGAATTAGACTGATGGCCTAGGCTTCAGGCTTTGCGATCACAACCTGGCGTTTTAGTAACGGCAATTTAAAATTTCAGTTCAAAAAAGCTTAAGACCAAGTCCATCATCTGACAACTTTTTCTCCCACATTTTTGGGAAAAGAATGAATTACTTTAAAATGTATCTTGGGGAACTGCTAGAAGGTTTTTCTAAGCGTTTTTGTGTCTCTAAATGAACTTAATATGTGTTCCTTGTGTAACCAGAACAGTCTGTCTGGTAGAGGAAGAACTTGGGTCCCTGGAAAACAAAATGGTTTCAGCCTTGCTGGCGCATGTCTTTCCTAAGTAGTGGGTGCAGAGGCAGGGTAATTGGCTACCTCCTGCTTGCAAATACAGGTATGTTAACGGTGGGCCTGAGGGGAACCTCCATTTTGGGTTGTAGTTTATTATTAGGTGAGGAAATTGCTGGACACCTCCAGCTGCCATTAATCAGCCGCAGAGTCAGATTGGAGCCAAGGGCCTGTGGGTGGGTCCGGTCCCGCCCTGTGCAAACACAAGAGGACAGAGACAAATGCTTTCCAGCCTAGCAGCACTAAACGCTGCCTTTTCACAGCCCTTAACATGCATGTTCAAATTGATTTAGTCCATTTACCCCCAACCGAACCATCTATTTTCCTCGAAGACTGACAGTTTTATGCGTCACTGCCATGTTATTTTGTGTTGCTCCTCGGCCAGTAGCTATAGTGTTTCAGAAACATTTACTTCCAGGCGTAAAGGATGAGTGAGGATGGGGGTGTAGAGAAAGGGAGGTGAGGTTGCATTATTTTAACTCCTTTTCTTATGGGGAGCAAAACGTGCCCATCATGGCATCAACTTTCTCTCTCCCTCTCTCTTCTTTATTCCTTTCCTGTATCAATGATTTCCGTGAAAAAGCCTTGAATAAAATCTCCCACTTGAGAAGCGCCTTTGTCAGGTGATGTCAACGCCCGGCTTACTCCCCTTCCTGTTGGGTTGCAAACATGGCATATTCTCTCCTGGTCTCGGAATGCTGGCTGAGTGGCGGGAGGCAAACACGTCCAGGGTCAAGGTGAAAACCTCAGCGGGGGCCTTCTGTCCTCCGCCTGGCTTTGGAGGGAATGGAAGAGTCTAGAAGCAATTTGTTATCTCTGCTCCCGCGTAAATTCAGAAAAGGGGGATGGTGGAGATAAAAACCAAGACAGCCCTCTGTCAGCTGCAGGGACATCTGTCAGGACATTCCAAGGGCTTGTCCCGTGGGCAGTGTCTGCCTCAGGGTAAGCAGGAATTCAGGTCTGACCCTCGCTTTTTGGAACTGGATGAAAGTGACTTATCTGAACATGTAAGAATATTTCTGGCACCGGAGGCCAAAGACAACAATTCAGAGTTAAAATAAATACTCAGAGAAGGAAAGGAAACCTAGAGGCCAAAGGTTTGACCAGACAGGAACCTCTAAGCTCACTGACTTAAGCATACCCTTGTTTTATTCTGTCTGGTTTTCGTGTCCTACTCTATTCCATGGACAGCAGAGAGACTCCCTGTTTACTCATCCTGCTTTTGTGTGGAAGGGTAGAAGATGACGATTCCATTGATTTATGTAGACAAATACAAATAAAATAGGCAAAATAAAATAAAATAAGCCACTTTGAAATGTAACCAGATATGAGTATTTGCCACTGTTTCCAGTGCATTAGTATTTGGTGATGTATAGTGGCTGATTCTATAGTCATAACTATTACCCAGTAAGAGAAAAAGTTTTTAAAATAGTACCCTTAGAATGAGTGTACCGTTTTCTAATGAAATACAATCTGGGAAGGATACTGAGTGAGACAGATATATGCTTACATACGCACACACACACGTGTGTGTGTGTGTGTAAGGAAAAAAATGCTATTACTCTAGTACAGATTAAACTTGGGACTTAGGGCCATAGTCAGCTGGTGACTTTCCCTGCTGGAGGTCACAGGCAGGATGCCGGCCTGCGTGCTGAGATGGTGTTTGTGGTCACTCTTACATCATAAGCACTTGGATGGCAATCTCTTGTTTTCCTGGCAGTTCTCAGGGTTTGCATGGCTGGCTATTCCTAATCAGAGGTCACCTCAGTGACATACTGAGTTCCTCTGATGCAGGGTACCTGTAGGCCCTCAGGGAAATGAAGCATGTGGTTCCTTCAGCCAGACATCCAGTCTCCATGTGATGACCGTGGAATGATGGAGAAAGCCTTCCTGACAGGTGCTGGCTTTTCTTCACCCTCTGCGCCAGTGCTGTCGTGGGCTTGGCACTTGCAGCGCTGGCCCCGCCCTGCCCTGCCAGGCTGAGGGTGGCCGGATGAATTACCCACACTGCTTTCTGCCCAGACTGATTTTTCTTTGATGGAATGCCACGCAGATACCACCTGATAACACCAACCTCAGTATGAAGAGCTGATAGATCACAAAACTACTGTAGCCAATCTTCACCTACCAGTGAACTTTAAAAGGTATTTAAAATCTCTTCTTAAAGGGCATGAGAATATAAATATACAAACTACTTAGTCACTGAAAAACTTATCTTTCCTGTTTTGGAAATGTGATGAAGAACTCTAACCACTGTCTGGAAGTGGAAGATTGTATGACCATGGCTCAGAATTCAAAATTGGGATATACATTGTAAAACACCAGGACTACCTTTATGGGAACCACAGAACAGACTGTTCAAAACCAAGAATGTTCCAGACAATTGTAACAGGTGATTGCCACAGTGATAGCTTAAATAATTAATATTTGGGTCACTTTTTGTCATATTTTATTTGTGTAAATCCTTTCAAGTAAAAATGAATCAGTAAGAACCTCACTATTTGAATCATCCAAGGAAATCTCTCAGGAGTCAGAGAAGAATCTAGATAGAGGAAGGATTCATAAAACTTGTCATTGTAATCTGCAACTTCCTTTGTCCTGCCAGAAAGCTATCGACCTAAAATGGCTTATACAGCAGCTAAGCTTGAGAATGGGCAGCAAGGTATGAAAAGCCTGTAATTAAAGACTTGGAAGTTTTCTTTATTGGCTTTATTTTTTAAATAAGCACACCTCTTCAACTGTGAACAAACCCTCTCAGTAGTGTTTCAAATTGTTAAATAGTACAACTTTTATTTACATTAAATCATGATTTGTGTGTGTGTGTGTGTGTGTGTGTGTGTGTGTGTGTGTGTGTGGCCTTGTTATAAAGCATTTCTTCAGAAGATTTTGAATCCATTAAAATGTTTGTGTGATGGCAAGGTAGTAAATGGCCATTTGCTACCAAAGAAAGATTTGTGTTTCATAGGGACAGACGGAGAGTAATCGAAAAGGCAAATTCAATTTTAATCTGAAGTATAGATTATCATAGCACAAAATGCTTATCTCTTACCCTCTTTCTATATAATATAATATTATCATATAATTTTCAATGAAAGAACCAATCTTTTGGTTTTTCTTGTTTCCTTCTTCCCTGCAGGATACCATCATCTATGGAAGCGGAAGTGACACTTTGGGCCACAGGAAGGTGGCCATGGCCTTCTGTTAGGGTCAGTGAATTCAGAGGGCTAATTGCAAGGGCAGCGGGCAGTGTGCTGGGCTCTGAAGCCCTGAGGAGACAGCCCCTTGGTTCTAGAACAGTATGCTCTATCTTGGTTACATGCTGGTACAGTGTATAAAGGAAAGAAAGAGGACCAAGATAAAGGTGCCACTGGGAAAGAATACACAGTCATCGGGATAATTAATTCTTTTTGGTTAAATACTTGTGACTGAGTTATGTTTAGACTACAAATGGAGGGAGGTGATTGCGGGAGACTTTCAGCCCAGACACCCCTTATCAGCTTTATCAAACAGAGTCTTGCATGGGATCAACACACTGTGAGAATATAGATCACTCTCCAGGATTCCAGAAGATACGACCCAGCCAGGATAAGCAGGCACTGATTTCCTTTAGCCGTCTTGTAATCTTAAATCATGCTATTCCACACACGTCAAGTTGAGGGCTGGCAAACACAAAAGATAGCCATCAGGATCCCATTTCACCATTTTGTCAAATTATGGTTCATTTGACTCTGTATCTTAGTTTTAATTTTTAGTGTTTGATTTTCTATTCTGTTTCTTTTTTTTATTGTCTTTTTTTTCCCCTCCGAATCATTACAATTGAGTGTAGGTGCAGAAACAGTTCTTGGGTGCTTTGGGCCCTCCCCATATAGGCTAGTGGGGTTTCTGGAAGGGCTGAGTGGGAAAGGAGGAATCCTTCAAAATAATTTTTGATCTTGGGTCTGGAATTGAAATCTTGAGCTTATATTTGAGCATGTGTGATACCAAAATACTTATCAAGAACTTGGAATAATTTCTCCACTTTAAACCACACTATTTAAGAATGAAAACTTGAGACTTGAATGACAGAGCAGTTAAATATACATATACATATATTAAACATATAATGATATATATCATTATATGTAAATGTATAGACATATATATATATATACACATGCATATACATATGTGTATATTTATGCTTTCTATACACACACACAGACACACACTTTCCCTTGATGGGTAATGTATAAACAAGAAACAAAGTGAAACAGATTTGCCTTGTGCTTAAAGGTTACCATGCTGAATTCAATATAATTCAACAAATATTTATAAAACAACAACTGTATACTAGATGTTAGCAAAAGAGAGAAAATTTGTTGTACAGATTTTTGCCTTAAAGTGCTTATGTTACAATTTAGGAGACTAGAGAGTAAACTGAAAATGTTATTGTATGACAAGGTAAACAGCAGAGGAGCTAGGACAGCACTACGTCCAGGCTGTTAGGCACTGCAGGTATACACGCTGTCCTAGAAGGTTTAAACACGTGCAGAGAATTGTCAAGAAAAAATTTGACCTATGTGTTTGCATTTTGATTTGAGCTGTTCCTTGTGGATGATCACCACATTTATACAATAACCTTATAACCCTGCATGGTTTTTCTTAATTATGTCCTTGACTAGATATCACTTTCCCCTTCCAGTTCCAGCATTTTGTTACTCTGTGACCCAAGAAATTTGGTCTAGCTGTTGGCTTTGTAAGGAGCACAGGGTTTAAAGAATAAACAACAACACTCCACTTACTCTCACCCCTATTTTTTGTTGTTGACTTTGGTGAAAGCCCCTCATATGTTAGAGACAGTTTCAGAAATCTTGTGAATCATTTAATGAATTATTATATCAGTATTCAACTTTAATGTAATGATAATTATATAAATTAATGATTTCAAAACTGCTGAGGTTTGGTCAAGTTTAAATTATAACAATGTGAATTATAGCCTGTTTTATCTTTTATTTTAGTTAACAAAACCACACTGGATTAGCCTGCAGGAAATCTGGTCAATTTTCATGATAAATTGACTTGGCCATATAACGCATAATTCAGTTGCACAGCTGTGTAGTCTGGTGTGTTTTCTCTGAGGAATGTAGCTTTATTTATAGGTTTGCAACAAGAAAATCTACTCCACTGTTGCACTTATATCTCAGAAACGTATAAACCTGTGCATACTAATTTTTAACATAAAAACAAACTGTATACCTTAGTATCAAATTGCACATACATTTTCTAAAATGCTGGGTTTTAAAGAACCACATGAAACTTCTATGAAAGTCTTTTCACATCATTCTTGTAATGGACCCCTTATTTAGAAAAATCCCATTTTTTAATGTTCATAGTTTCAATAAAAATGTTCCTTAGTAGTACATATTGAATTTTTTTATTATGAAGCGGTTGGATGTCACAGGGCTAAGAGTATGAATATTGAAGTCATAGTCTGTAAATACTCCTTTTCTGTTTTCATAATTGCTGAATGCCATAACAAGAACAAAACCAATATATAAAGTTGTATTTTTTCCTTCATGCCTTATATTCATACAAGTAAATATGGAAATTACTTCATTATGGATCCAGTCTCCAATGACCTTACCATCGTGGTTTAACTTAGAAACAGAATATATATGCATTAGTAAGGACAAGGGGTTAATGTGAGTCTCAAAGGTACTGAGGTTGCCTGAGTTTGGGGACAATAGATAAAGTGGTTAGTTATGTAGCTGTATAAAAGCTGTTTGATGACAGGTTTGATTCTGAGAGCTAAGGCAGGTGTGCGAAGGGAGGTTTCCTTGAATCTTATTAAAATACACCTCTTAACCGTGAACAGACCAGGGCATTCTATGAACTGGAAAAGCCCATCGAAATAGTTCTGATGTGGAGAATATCTGTTCCACAGTCATTGAAATAACATTTCTTCATCAAGCTTCAGCATTGTATGGTTCTTAAGATTTTAGAAGGGAGGCAATGGAGCATTTCCAGATGTTTGAAAATATTGTTTTAGGCAGAACTTTTAGCCAGAGTTTTTACTTTGTCTATGCTTACCTTTGAGGAAGTTAAGAAATTTTGACTTAAATAGTAGATATGAAGTCCATCTTGAAATTCGATTACAGGTGAACAGTATGTTCTTCTTAATTTCCTTTTTACAGGACTGGTTGCATAGAATCACACTTCTTAACCAGCTGTTATATTTCAGAGAGTGTTGGACGCAGGGCATAAGCTGTCTGCTAAGTATTTCCAATTTCTTATTACTACTTTATTGTCATTATTCATGGCAATTATCATTTTTCATAGTCACCAGAAATAATAAAAAGAGGTGAAGATGAAATTAATGCTATATTTATTCTTTATTAGGATATTAGAATGATTATTTGATAGAAACTTGTGTAAATTAAATGTCAGATTTTATATTGATGCTTGCTATTACATAATCATTTTTTTGAATGGGAACCAGTTAAGGTTACTGGGAAAATATCAAGTAAATATATATTAAATGCTGCCGAACTATTTTATGCATTTAGCAATATTATAGACAAGAGAGCTGAAACCCAAAGTTTGGTGAGTTAAATGTTCCTTAAGGCTTATGATAGCATTAGAACATAATCTGTGGGCTATACTACTAAATTTCACTGAAAGTTCAAAATTCTCAGATGGTTTAATTTTATGAATTCATTATTTTTATATTTATCTAGTATAATTTTAAAATGTAGGTTACTTACTAAAATGTAATTAATAATTTTCAGTAACCTCTAATTTAGGCATTTTGATATATACTTTATTTCTCCCAATACTCTAAGACTGAGGAAATTGCACAAGATCACTACCTATTCATACAGAAAAAACCCAAATGGGAAAATTAACAGCATAGCTGGAAAGACTAATGAAGTTAGTATGTAAAAATACTTGTAGAGGTTCAAAATCTATTCCTGGACCCCAGAGTAATCAACCCAGTCATGAAACTTCAGAATCATTTAATATCACACTGGTGAAATGTATTTGTCCATACTGCAACTTTCACACTTTTTTCTCACGATTGTCTTTTACCACTCATCATTTCCTTTGGACCAAGTGCCTTTATTATATTCTCTTTAAAAAAACAAGTGGCTAATTGACCGGTAAGGTAGCTGGCCCGGGTTCGAACTCTGTTATTGAATTCCTATAGTGGGAGTGAAAACAAAAATACTGATGGATACCCATGTTATGCCTACAATTAACAGAGTAAACATCTTAATAGGCATAGAAGACACAAACAGATGTTCTAATTGCATGTCTGTGAGAAGCTGATGTTTACTAGTTCCGCTCTGGCTTGGCCTTTGAGACCTCAGGAAGTTTTCCTCCCAGTGGGGATTTTAGTGATTTATTGATTTCAGCACAATGAATATTTCAGAAACTAGCAGGATTTTTAAGAGGTTAAACACATCCTTACAAAGGTTAGCGTTAATTCATGCTTGAAGGGAATGCTTACCCTGCTTTAACCGGGTAAGGACGGTCACGTTTGCCACATTCCTGCCTTAGTGCAGAGGAGCATAGACAGGGAATGAAAGGGGTTTCCTAACAGAGAAGGTAGAAATAAAACATCAGCACAGATTTTGTTTTCCCTTTAAGCTGAACAAAAATGAGGGAGGTATGAATAATGGTGAACTCCTAAAAATTCCCGGTTGAAACACCAATTGGTCTTGTTCAAAACAGTGAAGATGTATTTTAGGCTTATATTTGAGGCACTCAGAACTGAATAATGTAATAAGCCTCGGAAATTTGTAAGAATTTTAAATGCTGAAAAAAATGCTTGATTGACCAATCACCTTCTGTATTGAATTTACAAATATATTCTGATGTAATTAGTTGGCCAGGGTTTACCAGAAACAGTCTAAATAAAGTAATTGATGAGTATTTTGTGTTCTGTGCTTTCTTTTTTCTTAGGCACACTCCTGGGTATTAACAAACTGATATGTTCTCATGAGTATTAATAATGATACTCAATACTTATCGAGAATTTACTTCATGCCAGGTACTGTGTAAATGCTTTAAACAAATTATCTCTTTAAAAGAATGCTATTACTTCAGAAGATTAAGTATGAAATCACAGCTGTTATTTTGCAATAAATGCAAATAATATTTACTTTCTTCTCAGCTTCTCTTTTAAGTTGTGTTCAGCCGTAGAAGCATAAGATCTGGCTACGTTTTTTCTTCTGCAGATTGAAAACAATAGCAGATAAGAATCCTGTGCTACAACAGGCCTCCTGCTTGAGTATTTCATGTCTGCAGACTGGCTGGCTACATGTGGCTGTCAGGTGCCTGAAATATAGCTGGTCTGGACTGAAGACTTTGGATGCAGGAAAGAAGTTAAAATATTGCCTTAATATTTGTGTATCGACTACATGTGAAAATAGTAGTATTTTAGACATACAGGGTTAAATAAAATATATTAGTAAAATTAACTTAATCTGTTTCTTTTTACTTTTTTTCCCCTTAATATAACTACTAGAGAGTTAAATTTTTGATAACCAGAATTATTTACTTGATGGACAGTGTAGAGTTTCTCAAATCTTGGAATCAGATTGTATACCACCAACTTCATTTCCTGTTTGCACTGATTTTTTGCATGGTACCTGATTTTGACCATAGCAATCATAGAAAGCCCAGCTTCACAAAGACATGACATCATCCAAAAATGTAGTGTGATCTAACATTGAACTGTGTACTCCTTTGAACTAGCAGGTCTCATGGTGTCTACTATATGTGGAGTACTGCAAAGATTTCCTCCAACATTTAAAATATCCAGTGACATTTCTGCCTTCACTGAGGTTCCCCAGTGTGTTCTGGCACCCAGTCTGAGAACCTGAACACATGCTATTGGAAACTTAAGTTTTTGCTTTTGTACCTGTTTCATATCTCAGTAAGGTTATGAATTCTAAATGTTATCAGAATACATTACCTGATTCACCTTTATACTCATTTACTCATTTATCTATTCATTTAGGCATCAGTTTTGTCATTCAGATTTTATCTAAAATGTGCAAAAACACTGAAGGCTGAGTGCTGGTGATACAGTGGGGAGAACACAGTCAAATCTCTGTCTCATGGAGTTTGCCTTCTAGTAAATAGAAACTAAGAAACATTAAAAAATTCCAAGTGCACAAGTAAATGAGGCAATCCTGAATCAACATAGATGATGTGGACAACAAGTGATGCTGCAGAGCTGGGGTGGGAGTGGGGGGTGGTACTTTAGAGGGGGTGGCCAGAGAAGACCTCTCCCAGGTGACATTTGAGCAGTCACCTAACACAGAGGGGTCAACCTGGAAAATAATCTGAAAAGAGATTTCTGGAGGAAGCAACATGAAGGGCCTTGAAAATGGAAATAATGGGGTGCTTGGAGAGCGGAAAGGAGACTGTGGATAAAATGAGAGTTCCTGTGGCAGGATTCTCACCTGGCCCTGGTTGACTA
Source organism: Phataginus tricuspis (assembly GCA_029783875.1). Lineage (NCBI taxonomy): Eukaryota > Metazoa > Chordata > Mammalia > Pholidota > Manidae > Phataginus > Phataginus tricuspis. The sequence continues at coordinate 28,146,644 of JAQQAC010006877.1, read as the reverse complement.
GCTCACTGCACACCTGTGGGCAATACATGGCTGTTGACTCTATATAAAGAGCTCCGCCCAGTGCTCTGCATGCGATGGGGTGGCACGGCTGCAAGGCTGCAGGAGAGCAGAGCAGAGGCCCAGAGGACAGCTGTGCAGGACGGCTGTGCAGAGAGGCCCAGAGGATGGCTGTGCGGGACGACGACTGTGCAGACAGAGGGGCCCAGAGGCAGAGACCAGCTTGCTGCATGCAGACTCGCTCTGAGTGAATGGGATTTTAGTGACTGACCTGCCACCTGGAAATAAAGTTGAGTATAACCCTTTCACCCCAAGAACGTTTTGCTGTCAATTTCTTTGGTCATGTTGAATCCATAGCGAACTTGCCTGGGGCTGAAACCAATTGGCAAGACGGAGCCCTTGGCTGAGTAGGGAGAAGGCTGATGTGTGAAGCTGAAGGTTTTGTCAGGAGCCAGATCACACAAGGCTTTATATGCTGTAGTCATTAGTTTTGACTTTTGTTTTCCAACGCCAGGTTTAAGCTGCCTAGCACAAGGCTGTGCATGTAACAGGGGCCAAGTAAAAGGGTTTTTAAAAATAATGTGGATATGCAAATAATGGAGGCCTTAAATGGATACAGGATCCAGATTTTTAAAAAATAAGACTGAAAAACCTGGGGCACAAATAATTTTATCTTGTCATTCAGGCCCATAATATGCGTGTCAGGTCCTTTCAGCCTGCACTGATGACGAGTCAGGATTATTTTTCTAGTCTGAAACCCTTCCTGCTTTGAGATTGGTCATTTTGTTTCCCACCAATTAGTCCCCTTTTTGACCTTCGATTTCTACTTTAGGCTTAGATTAAAGTTACCATTTCTGGCAATCCAAGCAGCGTGCCCCTTCTGGTCGCTAGGGTCTACTGAATTAAAGCTTTCCCTTTCTATGTCCGCTTCCTCCTCAGTTTTCTAAATTTCTTTGTGATCTATTTGGTCTTTTATTCTTTCACAAATGGTCTTGTCTTACTCCACGGCAGAAAAATGGCCAATTTTTAATTTTCTCACTTGTGATTCATCACGTCTGTGTGGATGAGGTGGTGGGGTTTGGGAGGTTCCAAGGACTAAAGTCCTGTCTGGGAATTACCCAGATTCAAGGGTTGCCTCCAGGCCCACCCCCAGCAAGGTCATTCCAGAGCTCGTGAAACAGGAAGACAGACAAATTGCACTTGAATTGCAAAGTTCATTTAATAAACTGCCAATGTCCAGCGATAGCAAAGGGAGGGAGACTGAGGATGGCTGACCCGTGCACACTAGGAGCAAGCAGGTGACAGGCCCATCCCCCAAGCCCAGGTGATGCCGTGCGCACAGCTGACCTTCCTGCTGCTGGTGTGGCTGCGAGAAGCAGGTGCGGTTAGCCAGAACAGCTCCCAAAGGTGGTCATGCTCTTGTGTTACAGACTTCGAGGTGGGGAGATTATTCTGGATTCCCCAGATGAGCCTACCCTAGTCATGTGTGTACTTAAATACTGGAGAACGTTTCCTGGCTGCAGGCAGAGACAGATGTGAGGATGAATGGAGGGTCAGAAAGATGTGATGTTTACTGCTGACTTTGAAAGAAGAGACCAATAGCTAAGGAAAGTAAGTGGCCTCTAGAAGCTAGAAAAGGCAAGGAAATGGGTTCTCCTTTGGAGCTTTCAGAAAGGAGTGCAGCCCAGCTGACACTTTGATTTTTGCCCAGGGAAATCATGTCAGACCTCTATCCTACCGTGCTATAAGATGATACATTTGGTTTGTTATAGGCCACTAAGTTTGTGGCAATTTGTTATGGCAGCAGTAGGAAACTAATACAGTAAGTGAAGCCAGGGTGCTCTGCAGGTGCAAGGTGACATAAGCCAACACATGCTTTTCTATCAGATATGAAGAGCGAGGATGCTGGCTGGCCAGCTCCAGCCACAGATGTAGCTGCTGCTCAGCTGTAGCTTTTATCTTCATTCTGCAAGCAGAGCACAGAACTGGTGGCACCTAAGATGCCACAGCTGTCGATTTAAGGTGGCATGAGCTGCACGTTATGAATGTTTATGGTTTTCTTAGTCTTCCCGCCTGTATCTATCTAAAGGTAACACTCTCATTGTTTGTATCTATATTAAACACCATATATTCTATTTATTCAGTCCATCTTTAATATGCTCTACTGACTGACTCTCTGGCATTTATGACTTTTTTTCCGTGGCCTGGCTTCTGTAGGAGAATTGAATACTCCTACACATTGCAGCAAACACATGTTAAGAACGCCACCGAAGGCAATCTTCCACAGGTGTGAATAAGCTGAATGTGTTCGGCTGTGAGCCTTCTGTAGACCATGTTCAAGGATGACTTGCTACCTGGATAACCCTCACCTTTGCCTCACCCCCCAGTGGACCTGAGGTGCTGTCTTGAGAACTTTCCAGCTCTTCAGGCTACATAGACTCAAAATAGATGTGAAGGCTTTTCCAGCTGAGGATTTGTGAATTCTCTGTTTACAGTCTGAAAATGAATTAAACTCTTTAGTTATGCTAATACATTGGTGAGGGCTCTGTGTGCGAGGATGGGCTGTATCTGGAAACCTTTGTCATGCAGCTAATGAACTGAGGGAAGAAATCAATTTGCACACTTAAGGGATCACGTTCTATCATGATTGTTAGAGAAGTAAAAGTAGGTTGACTATATTTGGTTTTTGTTTCAAGTTTTAAATATGGAAAAATAAACAATAGGTCATTATGTTTTCAAAATACAAGGCAGAGCAAGGAGGCTATTGTCTGCTTAATTAGTTCAGAAAAATGTGGCTTTTGATAAAATTTTGAACGCAGAATGAGAGACCAGGCTACTTTGACTATGTTTGCATAAACACTGCTAAAAGTGGTTGGGTTCCCTTCCTCATTTTGAAGTTGTTTATGGTGGCTGGAGATGGTCTGAAAGATGAAGTTTTTCCTGATGTGGAAAATCAGTTAATGTTCTCTTGAATCAGAAAAGACCCAGAAAACTATAACCTCTATTAGGCATATTTCATTTAAGAAGGCATGCAACACAGGTTATATATGTGTGTATATGTATATATATGAGGAAAAATCCACCAAGTTGTATATATAAGATCTATGAAATTTTTTGTATGTAAATTTTAACTCACTCGAAGAAGGAGGTGTAAAAGTGTGTGTTACACCACATTCAGTATTAACAAAAACATGTGGGACCCCTTTGGATAATCCCTCACCTGTTCACCCACTTATTCAGAATATCTGGTGAATAATGTAGCATCTTAAGCATGTTATGAATTATCTGTTCATTTGCCTAGTTTTTAAAAATTTGCACCATATTATTCTCATACTATATTAAGTACCACATTTGTCAGTCTCATTTAAGAGAGTAAGTGTTATGATTGTGAAAAGAACTTCTTGGGTCCTGCTTTGGGCATTTTCTAGAACAGTGAACCAGGCTAGAGAAGTTTTCCCCAGTGGCCACAGATCTAGAGCAAGTATTTCTATGCTCTGAAGCCCTGGTGGCACCCCAGAACCCAGACTCTGGAGCTGCAGATCTCTGGATGTTTTGAAACTTCCTCCTCAACAATAGACAGACTGATTTTGTGTTCAGAAAGTCTGTGCTTCGATGTAAGGCAGGCTAAAAATTTGAATTTATGCAGTTTGGAGAAGGCATGAGATAATGTCAACTTTAATTCCTGTTTTGTTCCAAACACAGAGAAGAGGCCAAAGGTTATGAGTGGAAATTAAAGAAAAATGGAAAACAGATGTGAGGAAGCTCACTATAGGAATGGAAACACAAGCAGCACTGAATATGGTTAAAGGAAAAAAAAAAAGATTACTGCTTTAAAAAAGATCCAGCCAGTGAACAGCTTATGAAAAGTACTATTTTCATAATGGAATGTTTGAAATCATTTGACTTTTTAATATTTTACTAAAGTAATTTAATTCCATACATTTTCTTCCTTCGAGCTAAAGACATAATTTAGGAGCAAAAGAACATTTAAAAATCTGCCCAGTATAAACTCCATCTAAAAAGACAATGCCTGGCAAACAGGCTCTTCTCAGCAACTGAAAATACAGGCACTGCCCCCTGCACACCCCCCCACGCCCTGCACAGCATTGAACTTAAAAACAATTTCTCTTTTCTTTTAATAGACGGTGGTTGCTACTTTTCAAAATGCATTTATTCTTAAATTATCTTTCTATTTGATCACTTAAATACATTCCCTTGACACTAGCAAGAGCTATACGGATTTACTACAGTGAGAAATAGGTACTTAAGCAGAAACTCCTTTTCGATTACAAAATACATCATAATGACTCCCTAATGGATTGTTGAGATATTTTTGTATTTAAAGAGGATCCATCTGTTTTGACATGTTTTGACTCATATATTATCTTCAGCTTAAATAAAGGAAGATATTTCAAGATCCACAGACGTACATAAGTGTATGCATGATGTCTTATAAACAAACACAACGGACATCTAGAATTTGTCTCATAACTTTTTCCCTTGTTATCCTAAAAAGTAAGATAAGAGTCATAAAAATGAAAACGAGGTATTGTGATGTGGTTTAAAAGCAATATTCAAAATGTAAAAGCACACAAAAATTGAGAGAAGATATTTAATATACATCATCTTCAGCATATCTTTTGATCTGAGAGCCCCCTCCCCCCACAGATGATTTTCTTATGTGTCTATGTGTTTGGTTTGTTTAGTATTAAACAATTGACTTAAACGTTGACAAAGGGGAGTTGGCGTGCATCTGCAGTGGGTACGTAATTAGGAGGCTGTAATTAAGGATCATTGCTGGATGCATTTACATTAGAGATGTAATTATGAAGAAAGCCGAGGCAGAGCTATTGCCAAGGCTCGAATGCCAGAATGGACTTGGAAACACAGCAACTAAAATGAGTTCTCCTGTAGAGTTTCAGTCATCCCAGCCACGTGCTGCAAGGGCAGCAGTGGAGTAAGGAAGAGCCTGGGGGCCACCAAGTCCGGGCTCACCGGCCTCCAGCCCATCATCTTCCCTTGTCCTCTCTTGCTCTCATCCTATCCTGCCAAACAACATCCGCGGCATACCACTTTTATGTGCATTCTTATTTTCTTCTAAGTAGACACATTAATATGAAGGGTTTAAGTGTAGTTCATCTTATTTATGAGCCTCTGCTTAAATGTTAATAGCCTGAAGTCAAGTATCAAACACAAGAATTTAGAGCTAAAGATCGTCCAAGCCATACTTACTGACTACACGACGGGGTCACCGTCCTGCCAGTCCTGTTTCTTTAACCGTTTTAGTCTTTACCAACAGTGAACACTTACCATTCTTACTAAATGCCAGGCACTGTTCTGAGTGCTTTGGATATGTTAACTTGTTTAATTCTCACAATAACTACATCAGGCAGCTATTATTATTACCATCTCCATTTTAAATTTGCAAACGTTAAGCACTGAGAAGTTAAGTGATTTGCCCAAGGTCACACACCGAGGGAATAGTTGCCAGATAAATCACTTTACAGTCATCTTTTATTATTGGAAGGAGTCAAAATTGTTGGATTGAAGTGTGCTGAATGTTTCATGTACAGACAGTGATGGGGAGTTTTCCCAGCTCTCTAGGTTTGTTTGGGTGTGGGATACACCACCTGCACTGTGCCACATAGCACTAGATGTACTTGTTAAATCACCATGTAAGTTCACCATCATCCTGTCTGTAGTGTGACTCACAGCCGCAACATTAGCAGATAAACTGATGCTTCATAAAACAAGACAAGATTGAGTTTGAAGACTAATTAAAGAGAAGGAAGCTGATCTCATGTCCATTAAATTTCTAGTTTGGTCTGTTTGGAAAGCATCCAAAGGGTTAATATATGTTTCACTGGAGAGTAAGGAAAATTCAGTACTGGTGGGAAATTAGGTCAGGGTAAAAAGAAAAACAGAGAATATGAAGTAAAGAAGACTTTACAGAAATAATGCCTTTCCCTCGCATTACACAGAACCTTCAAATAAAGGAAAAGATTACCCTTAGATCCATCTTGCCCTGCCTATCAGTAATCTTTATTACTAAGACACAACAACTTTATTTCATAATCATTTTCTTCCGGCCAACCAGCTGTGGTTACTCAAGACCGATTAACTAGAACCTGATGGATTTCAGCCCCTGTTCAGCAATGCCAGCCAAGTACTATAATTACACAGGATGCAGACTGAGATAATGTCGACCTTGTACGTAGAGATAGTCCTGGATAAGTTGAACCGTCAGATACGTGGGTCAGGCTTTTCCATCCCTTGTACTGTATCGAAGAGAAAGACAGGAAAGGGGCGGGGGGGGAAGACTTCTCATCATTTTAGCTGTCCCCAAAGAAGGCATGTAATAAAGACTAAGACTTTACGAGGTAGGGGTGGATTCACCAGCGCAGACCTTGGAGCTGTGGGCGAGGCGCGTGCACCGAGGTGAATGTAATCTCTGTCCTTTCTGCCCCCATCTGTGACTCCGGTGTGCGAGAGCCTTTCCATGTGGCGGCTTGACGGCGCGCGCTGCTGTTATGAAACTTACGTTAAATTGGGAAAACAGTTCTTGTCCTAAGTGTCCTTTTGGAGGAAATGCATTTCCTTAATAAGAGCACCATTTTATTTCCCCCATGAATTCAGATAGGGAACACATTCCTGAAGGGCGTTCTACCAGACAGGCTGCAAGGGAATGACTTACTATTCTAAAAATTTTTAATGACCCAGAAGCAGAATATTTTTGGTCCTTATATTATGGACATAAATGCTTAAAATCAGATGTCAAGTGCCAACACCTCAGAGATATGATTGCTTGAAATCCACTGAAGGTGAGGCATCCAGGGGATATTTGTTAATGGTTGATGAATAATTCCCTAAATCACTGGGTATTACTAACCAACTCAAAATGCCTGAGCTCTCAGTCCTTGTAACCAAATGAACTGTCAAAAGTCTCCTTGCTTGAATAAACCTTAAGTTCAATGTGAAAATATTTTATATATATGAAATGTTGTGCCATGCTTTCCTTCTAGTTTAAGGCTTTCTGAAGTGCTGCCTGTTCAGATGCCTTTTGCCTGTGGACGTTTTTTTTCAAGGGATGTCTTTGCTCCCACCCACGCTCCCCTAGTGAACTAAGCCTACATCAAGGCTCGGCTACCTGCCTGCTGTCGTCATCACCATGTCCCTTTTCCTTTCTACCAGTGATGAATTGCTTCTTCACCTCTGGGTTCATCGTACACTATTCCTGCCTCTCTTATCCCATGCACTGCATTTTATCATCATTGCTACTATTATGATTACTATTAGTTAATAAGCCATTTCTCTAGCTAGAGCTCTGTAAGGACATAGGGCTTGTCTTTGATCATCAGCACAAAAGAAGCAAGAGCACCGTATGCACTTAATAAACATCAGTTGGTTGAATGGATGAGTGCATGAATAAACAGTGAAGTCATTTTAAAGAAAAAGGTTAGTCTTTAGTATATCTGCTAACTATTCTTTTGAAATATCAAGAAGCAAGATCATGTTTTCTAACTTGTAAAGCCGATTGTAGAGTAAGAGGCAACTGAAAGATGACATTCTTATGAATATACTAGAACTCCTCTTTCCTATTCTTCATTTCCTCTTCATAAGGAGGAAAATTCCTCTTAGCTCTCTAGAACGATTTGTACAAGAATCCTTTCTAGCTTCTCTCCACCCTTTCGTTTTTTCCTATTGATTGTTGAAAATGGGGAAGAGACAAAGCAGAGCCGAGTCAGTATTTTCTGGGTCCTCCTGGTATTTCTGCTGCTCTGCTTCCCACCTTCTGGCACCACAACGGCGGAAGCATCTGCATCTTTGCAGGGGAGAGAGGGAGCATTTTTAATGCAGCGGTTATTTATCAGGCCTGCAGAAGAAATGCAGTTTATCAGTCAGCAAAGCTGTTCATCTTTATTGGTAACAAAGATGCTCTTTGACCTCAATGTATCCGACTCCTCTCTCCTTCTTCCCTAGTATCCCAACTCAGAGAGATATTTACTGCTTTCCTCCCAAAGAACTCCAATACAATGTGTCTAGTTATGCATTCCTAGAATATTGTGGAATTATAAAATTTTATTGAACTCTTTTTTATAAGCACACTGAACTTAAATTTAGTATTTTTTAACACAAAGTTAAGGCAGAGATTTCAAAAAATTTTATTTCCTCAAAAATTTATTTCAGAATCATTCAAAGCATATCTTCTCCCCCCCCACCCCCACCCCACCTGGCCACTTATTGATATCAGACTTGCAGAGGTCTAAACTTTCATCCAATACAGGTACTAAATATAGCCCACCTTCTGGTTGAATAGACATTTTGTTTCAGCTTGAATCTAGTAACTAGAAACGCACTAACTCTGGGGACTTCTTGTTTGCTTGCTGGATAACTCCAAAAATTAGAGAGTGCATTATTCTATTAAACAAAAATTTGCTTCTTTGTAAATTATAGTAGTTTCACTCTCTGGTGGAATAAAAGCAAATTTACTTCATATTTTTTCCATGATAAACCTTTATAGCTTTAATGTATTTCCTTGAAATCAAGGCCCATATGTCTTTTATCTTCATCCCCTCTTCTCTGCTTAATATTAATAAAACAAACATCTTTTGAGCACCAGGCACTGGGCCTGGTATTGGTCCTGGAAAAACAAATAAGACACTCTTCCTTTTCTCATAAAGGAAACATGTACATGTAAAGATATGCTTACAAACTATTGCGTAAATTGCTGCAATGAAAATCAACAAAATGCAGAGGAACACAAGAGTACTGCCTAGGAGAAGGGGCTATAACATAGTCAGAGGAGAAAGGATATTTTGAGTCTTAAAAGATTAATTTTCCAAGTAGAAAAAGAAGGGAAGAATTTTCTAGCCACTTATAACAGCATGTATAAAGGCACAGAGGAAAGAAAGATTTTAGCACACATTGTGAACATAAGTGTTTAAAGAGATTGAAGCATGGGTGAGTGTGTGGAGAGTGGTAGATGAGCACAGAAATGAAGTTCCTCAGGGTATTGATGGTTTCTTATATCCTGCCAGAGATATGTATATTTACTTATGGGTAAAGGAAAGCCATTGTAGGGTTTTGAATGGGAAAGTGACTATATTAGTTATTTTATGAGAATCACATAAGCATTTGTATAATGGAAATGGGATGAATTAAAAGCAGGAAAGTTATTTAGATTTTTGTTAGTTTCTCTTTTGATTTTTGCAGTGGTCCATTTGATGGCTGCCTAAGAGTCAGTGGGAATGGGGATTAAGAGAGAACGATGGATATGAAGGATATTTAGCCTGTAAAATAAATAGGATTTTGTGGCCGCATGAAGATGGAGTGAGGGAGGAAATAGATTTAGGGAGTAAGTCTAACTTTGAACAGATTTGGTTTCTTTGCAGTGTTCAAGTGAAAAACAATCCAGACACAGCAGGTCCGACAGCAATGAATCTTGGGAGAGTATTCCAAAACTGACAATATAGAACTGGGATTCTTTAACAGATGCGTAGTACTTGAAACACAGGAATGTGCAAGAAAATGCCATGATCAAGACCCTGGGGAACATTAATGCTTAAGAAGTAAGAAGTAAACCAAGAGAAAATAGTGATACAGAAGCCAAGAGAGAAATTTCTTTGGAAGTAGGGAATATTCATCATTGTCAGAAGCCACAGAAAGGTCATGTTAAACAAGGAGGGATAACCTTCTGGTGAATTTCTTGATTAAGCCATTATTGATGATCTTTACTTAAGAGTGATTTGAGTGTATTGAGATGGTGAAAAAGCACAGATGCTTTATTTCGTATAGTGGTTTGGCTACTTGTTACATAAATGGATATATAAAATACATATAAATAATTAAGCTTCTTAGAGTCCTCTATTTTTATTGGTTTGCCTCATCCCTTTCAAAAACAAATGTTAGGCTGAACAGATTCTAATACCAGATTTCATAATAAGATGGGAATATTCGAATTCTATACTGCGGAGTAAATGGAAGGATTTCCAAAATCTCCCACCTGGTCTCAGTCCATTTACATATCAGTAGGTATTTATCACTGCAGAGCCTCCGGATGATTTGAAGGCAAGGACTGTAGAAAAAACAGCCATTCTCTCCTCCCCTCCTTCCTGGTATGCAATTGGTCTGGTGTCTGCTAGTCACCAAGGACCCGCCCACGGAGTTCCAGCCAGTGGGGAAGCAGAACAAGAACCAGGACTGGAAGAGGCAGTACTGAGCCTGGCCACGGAATTCGTGCAAGCTCTGAGCAATAAAGACGCTTTCTCCCAACCTGCCCTACCCCTTGCTTTACTTTGGTTTCACCGGATTCACAGGGGAATTGGCTCCAGGAGGGGGAACCCCTTCCCCCAAGAGCTACAAATACCTACAAAAAGGTTTATTTTGTGGATCTGTTTTCAACATCTTTCACTGATTCTGTGGAACTAAGTGAGATTTGCCACTGTCCTAGTCATAATAGCATGAGTGCGGCCTGCCTTGTTCACTGAGCAAGGAGGGAAATGTGAAGACCCTAGTGAGCTCCGTCCTGCCCTGCTGTTTGCCGGTACAGCCATCCCTGGCCTCCCACCTACTCTCCAAAATACGTACCTTTACTACAGGAATATCTACCTTTCCTGAATGTAAATTCATAACATAAAGTATGTTATTAGAGTGGAAGTTCCCCAATGCCTCTAAAATTCTTTGTGAAAATATGTAAATAGGAATTAAAGAAAAAAAAATGATACCATCTAAGAAGTTTAAAATACCAGTCTAAGAAATTAATGCAACTTTAAGAAATCAAAACTCATAAAAAGATTAAATAAGGAATATCTTTTCTATACTTTATGGAATTATTTTCTATACTTTATGGAATTATTAAAATACCAGTCTAAGAAATTAATGCAACTTTAAGAAATCAAAAATCATAAAAAGATTAAATAAGGAATATCTTTTCTATACTTTATGGAATTATTTGATTGGAGGATCCTAGCAATGGCTTGATAATGGTAATAGAAATTTCTGCAAATTAATTGAGTTTGAAATAAACACTGATATTTTTTCAAATTGCTAAGTAATGCTCAATTTTACATGTTTATTTTGGGCTTTGTCAGTTGGGAAAAAAGGAACAAGTTAATTTCCAGGAAATTAGGTTTTGTTAAAAGTACTGTAATTTAATTATTTTATCATTGTGCAGACTGATATTCAAGAAAATGGTGTGCCATGTGAGATGTTTTTCTGGCTAATCTACAGCTCAATTACAGCCATCTTTAAGAGCTAAGAGAAATTGGCCAGAAGTTATATTTAATTTCACTGCAAATTTGACGTGTACTTATTTTCAGCCTGATTTGATAGGAATTGGCTGGAGCTATTTCAATGCAAACGATCCTTATTTTCCTTTTTTGACCCTGTGATCTCTTCTTGAAAACAAATCTCTTCAATGACAGGCTCATTTTGAGCTGGTCTGGAATATTTTCCCCATTGCCTTCGTCTTCAATTGGAAATTTGCCTGATGGCCCTAGGGAATAACATGCTTCTAACTGCATTACAAGATCACTCCTTTCTGGAAATATATTCTGGTATCCATAGTTTTGATTTCCTATTAAGCAGTTGATTTTACCATTAAGTTACATATCTGTTATAAGTAGATACTATTTTATGTTGTAGAAAATTGCCAAAGGGGGCTTCAACAAGACAGATGTTCATTTCTGGATTACAGAAATGAAATCTGGGGGTAAACACTTAGGGTGACTGGTAGGGTGCTGTGTGGTCATGCTATCTTGTCGGAGACCAAGTGTCAAAGAGACTCGGTGTCAGAGACCAAGGTGCCCTCCGTCTTGCTGCTCCACCAGCCCTCAGCGTCCCACCTCATGATTCTACCTCATGTTTCAAGAAGGCTATTCTTGCTGCTGCCATCTTGTCAGCATTCCAGCCAACAAGAAGTAGGAAAGAACTGAAGGAAGGCAGGTCCCTCCTGCTAAGGATGGTTCCAGAAAATTGCACACAGTATTTCCATTTACATTCTGTTTGCTAAAATAAAACTAACCATGAGCCCACACCTAGCTGCAATGGAGTCTGGGAAATGTAGTTTTTATTCCAGATGACCACATACCCAGCAAAACCCTGAGGGTTCTATAAGAGGAAAAAATGGGAGACTAGGTCCTGCAGAGCAACCAGCAGCCTCTGCCATAGTTTTTTCACACGATACCCTCCATTAAATCTGCATTTATCATCCTCACACTTCACTAAAGCTTTTTTGGATATTAGCCATGCCTCTTCTTCAGCTGTTAGAAAAATGACTTCTATGTTCTTGTTGTTATATATTTATATTTCTGTTCATGATGTTTTTCTCATCTAGTAAATAGTATTCTTAAAGACAAAGGTCTCATGTATCCCAAGCTTAGCATACAGTTATGTACCCTGAAGGAATTCAGTAAAAGCATGACTAAAAGTCAAAGGTATGGAAATTAGAGATAAAAATAAATATTTGGTAGTACTGTTCTTGACAGAATAAGGTTTTTTTAGAAATTTTTAAAATCTGTATGTCTTCCTGGAAAGATGCTCTGCTCCCTTGAATAAGACTCTTGTGTGATGCCCTGAGGAGCTTTCTTCTCTGTCAGAGGCACTGCGGTTTTCCACTCATTAGTGAGATCAGAACAGAATCTGCACAGCCTGGAAGTTGAGACCCGGGAGACAATGTCTTTGGATATAACAGGGAGAATGCTTGGAAAATATCACCATAGCAATGCTGGAACAACACGTTGATGACTGGATAAATAGTTTTTCATTCTTTGATTGTACTGGTAGGGATACAAAAATGAGAATGAATGTGCATGAGTTGGTAAATCTGACTTGTACATTTAGTAGACTGATTAATGTAGACTGATAAATGGGGGAGTCATGCATTTAAAGACAATGAAATAGCTAAAGAGAAATCACTCTTCTAGTTTTGCCACTGTCTTTACTGATAAATTGTTAATATTTATAAAGAGCTTTAAACTGCTGGGGACTTACACTTTAAAATGTTTCTTCGTACATATATTTTTCGCAGTATTTATTGATTGAGATTTCCTACATCAAACTATGACTGTTTTATGTATAAGTTAAAGTCTCATGTTTGTGGTAGACATGTTAATAATGGCCAGTGATTAGAACTGCAAGATAAAATACAGGATGCCCGGTTAAATTTGGAATCGGATAGTCAATGAATTTTTTTAGTATATGTACACCCTATGCAATATTTGGGACATACTTATACTAAAAAATATTGTTGTTTTCTGAAATTCAAATTTAGTTGGACTTCCTGTGTCTTTATTTGTTAAATCTGGCAACTTGCCCCTTCATTATTCACACTTGCCCTTTGTTCATGCCGCTTTGTCAAATGGCTTTGCTGCTTCTCTCTCAAAAGGCAGAGGCTATTTCTCCACTCTGTTGAATGGGGGTTGCCCTTGTGGTTTATTCTGATTAGTAAAATGTGGCAGCAGACGTATTGTGCAAGTTGTAGTGCTCGGATCTGGGCTGCTGTGTGCCTTCTTCCATAGGAATAAGCAAGTAGCCCAGGACCATTTCTTGAAAGCACAAAGTTTTCTCACTCATTTTCAATTGTTTTTCTGTCAAATGTCAAATTTTTATAAATGCCTAAGTCTGTTTCTGGAATTTGGGTTTAGTTCTATCATTTCAGCAATAATATGTCATCTTAAATGGTATAGATTTATCATGAGACTCAATATCTGATAGAGCCAGTACCTCCTTGAGGGCCATATAAGACGGGCAAGGACCATATATCACCATCGTTCATTCTCAGAGGCGTTTTGTTTTTTGAAGGTTGACTAATCGGTTTAGCAAAAGAAAATTATGAGAGGGATTCATAAGCCAAAATGAGGAAGATAAGGGGCTGAAAGCCACGTGTACATGTGTGGGAAGGAGAAAATCTGCTTTGTTCACAAAACCACAGAACAAGTGTCTCCTTTTGTTTAAAGCTGACTACTCCAAACCGTTCAAAACGGTGCCCAAGCAGATTGTGTCTTCCAGTTAACTGTACTTGTCCCTTTCCTTGTGCTGGGGAAGTCATTTTGAGAGGTTTAGCACTGCTTGGAAAGGCTCAAGTGGGACTTGAGAAAGGAAACTGTCCACCTTGTGACCCCAGGTAGAAACTCTATGATCAGTTCTTCAAAGTTTGACCTTTGGAGTCAGTCTTGTTAAAAAATGTGCCTGGAATTTGTTTCAATCAAGTGTAGTAAGGCACACAGACCTGGAAATGGTTGTCATGAAGAGGTCTAATACTTATAGATCCTTACAAACAGAGGGCATGGCATGCTTTGCAGGGTCACAGGGGGAAGCACCAGGGACAGTCAGGGGGCAGGGCAGCAGGCGGAAAGCACGGGCAAAAGCCTCCATTGCGGTTTTCACGGGAAGCATGAACAAGGCAGGGCGAGCAGGGTAAACAGGTCCAGGATCGGCCAGTTTGAGTGATTCTAACCGGCGCTGGGGTATAGGGATCGCCTCTAGTTGCCTGGTACCTGACCCTTAGGACAGAGAGATAGTGTCTCGACCTATGAAAGTTTGACGAAAGAAGAAGCATGCGGGTATGGACTCTGGATTGGTCAGTTTGCACATGAAAGTCGCGTCACAGGGGAGCCGTTTGCTATCTCTAGAAATTAGCTGACCCTGAGAGAGGCAGTGTCTCCAGCAACAACAAATACCAAATGTCAAATCATTGTTAATCTGTAAACTGTTTTTTTTCTCTCTCAACAAAATCTGACTCTTAGAGATTAAAGCTGTATCTTTCATAATTATTGTACCTAAAATGAGCTTCAAAAGATTATTTTGGGACTTTAAAATGGAACAAATAATTAATTTTGTCTTGGCTGAGTTTCACCCTTTCTATGAAGCATGTCTCAACCTGAGTGGGTGGAGAGTTTTAAGAGTTATTATGAATGAAAAACAGAATGAATACTTTAAAAAATATCATACCACATTAAAATAACTTTAAACCATGATTAAAATGCCAGCTGATGATAAATTATTCATTGCATGTTTATGCCTTTATTTATTGCTACTAAAGTAAGTACGAATTGATGTGAACAAAGATAGAACCCATGCAAAAAAAATACACCTGTAAATTGAATATGATGCTGACTGCAAGTTTAATATGGCACTGATTATTTTACCTTTGGCATGCTTATAATTCTGTATAACTCTAGGGCACATCTCATTGGGAAATACTTCTATAGATAAGTTAATGGAACAGAAAATATTAATCATGATCAGATTCACTTTTTAGGACTATAATCCTACTGTAGGAGTCTGCACACTATACCCAATGGGCCAAATCTGGCATGCCATCTGTCTTTGTAAATAAAATCTTCTTGAAACATGCCCATTAATTCATATATTATGTATCTCAGTTTTCACACTATTTCAGCATAGTTGACTCATTGAGGTAGAGACCTATGGCCCACGAAACTTAAAATACACTAGCACGTCATGGAAAAAGGTTTGCTGATTTCTGCACTGGAGAATGGACTGAAATGAAGAAGAGGAATATTTGCACAAAAATGAATGAAAAAATGTATTGCAATAGTAAAATAGATGATAACTGCCTGAACTAAGGCAGTAGCAATAAGGTCTCTAGAGGAATCAAATGATTCCTAGTGGAATATTCAGAACCTGACGATCTACTAGATAGATGATGAAGTCAGTTAAGAAGCCCAAGATGAATCTGATGCTTCAACTCTGAGTGACGGGATGAAACGTGATACCACTAACTGCCATATGGTAAGCAGGAGATGAGTGTGCATGCGTGGGTGTATTGTAAGATAAGGACTGGGCAGTGGAGTCATATAAGAGTACAGTGGAAAACATGAAGATTTGGAGCAGTTTGAATTTGGAATACCAGTGGAGGAAGACAGCAGAACATCTTAGAGGAGAAGGAGGATGAAGGTCTAGGGTTCAGGGAAACTAGAGTATGGATTTATTTATTTCTATTAATTTATTTTTTATTGGAATATAGTGGATATACAGTATTTTACTGGTTTCAGATATACAACATAGTGACTTGGTAATTATATATATTACCAAAGGCTTGCTATGGTAAGTTTAGTTCCCCCTTGTTACCATACCAAGACCTTACATTATTATTGGTTGTATTCTCTGTGTTGTACTTCGATTCTAAAAAACAAACAGCAAGCAAAAAAGAAATAGACACATAAATACTGACAACAGACTATTGGTCACAATAGGGAGGAGGTACAGGGTGGGTGAAATAGGTGAAAGGGGTCAAGGGTACAAACTTCAAATTATAAAATAAATTAGTCATAGATTTGTTTTAAGGACACAGGAATAGATGAATCTGTCCAAGCAGAAGTGAGCAAAGTGTTGAAAAAGCTGACTCAAAGGTAGAAGACTTGGGAACAAGTTATCTAGATACATCTCAGTACCTCGGGCAGAGTAAGAATCAGCGAAGAGCCTCATTGAGAAGGGCGGGCTTCCCCAGGCCTGCTCATCCTCCTTTTTTTTCTATAGCAATTCAAACATGTATTTCAAGCCTTAGGTCAGCGCATGATTTTAGTGAATGTCTGCTTAATCACTGTCAGTGAATGAATAGATGTGCAGTTTAAAGTCCTTTTCTTTCGTAAGTTTTAATACAGAGCCCCAAGTAATCTCTTTTTCAACTTACTTCCACCTTTTTAACATGATGAGGAAAGGCATTTTCAATTTTGTAATTTATATCATGTCCAGTATAGTGCCATGTGAATAACTGATGCTTAATAAATGGATGAATAAAATGCTAACCGGGTATTATTTTTGCTTCAATAGTCATCTCAGCATAGCAATACCTTAAAAACAGTGGCTTGGAGAAAACAGCGTGTCTCGCTGCACACTGGGCACCATGTTGTAGAAGCCTGTGCCACTCGGGCTGGAGTCATGGCACATTTTGAAGTTGAAAGCATGAGGGTCCTTTTTGAAAGTCTGAGAATTGTTTATTTTTTTCTATCTTTCTTGTAGCTGTGAATCATTGTCTTATTATTTTTAAAGACATTGTAAATTTGAAAAACATGTTTTTTCTCATTTATACATAGAATCATGTAATTAAATGCCAAGTGGTGATCGAAAACTCTACATTAATACAGTATAAATGAGCTCATAATTAAAGTTGTTGAATTTAGTTTACATTTTAGTGTCTGATTTGATAGATATTTTTCTTTTTTTTAAGAAGATGATTGACAAAAACATGATAAGGGGAAAGAGTAATTCAAGCATTTCTAAGTAAAGTAGGAGCATTTCATCTCCGTGGCCTAAGCTTCCAAGAGAGAACCTAGAAAAATAAGAGTAAGTTAAACACACAGTAAGGAAAAGAAAGGAAATAATAAATACATAACAAATCAACTGAATGGGAAGAATGTCAAAAAATAGAGAAATAAAAGAAGTCAAAAGCTGGTTCTTACAAATTTATAAAAACCTAGGTAGGCTGTTCAAAAATTAAAGAGATAGAGATAAATATACAGAAAGAGAGAGAGTGTTTATGTGCCTAAGAGGGAGATGGTAAATTACCAATATTAAGAATAGAAAGTGGGATATCACTACAACCATTCTAGCATTAAGATGACTGAAAAAAAATATTATGAACAAATTTTTGTCAATAAAATTGATAACATAGATGCCATGGCAAAATTCCCTAAATTCTTTAAAAGATACAAATTGCTAAAATTGACTCAACATGATAGACAGTGGGTGGTGAACAGGAGCTTGTTTATACAGTCTGTGACTCTTCTTGTCTGTTCCACATGCAGGGAGATGCCTGTGATAGCTTGAAATTAGTGACAGTGGGAAGATTTACACTACAGAAATTGGCAAACACTACAAACCAGACTTTTCCCCATAGGGATGGTTTACCAGCACACCACTGGGCAGAAGCATCATCATTTAGCAAAGGAAAAGACATTAGAGGCAATTAGTTACCTTTTTAAAGACATCATGAAATTCTCACTTGCTACATAGCTAGGAGGGTTGATGAACTGTTTGATGTTATTTGAAAAATGGGGAATTGAATAGTTCATTTCAGTGGTGTCTAAGGTTATTCTAGTATGATCTGAAATAATTTGGACATATGAAAGGAGAAAATATATCTGTAAGGGCTGATAAAAATATTTTTGGTTAATAGATACAGTGATGGTTGCTCAACATTGTGAATGAGGTTGATGCCACTGAATAAAATGGTTAAAATGTAAATTTTATGTTGAATGTATTTACCACATCAAAAAAAGTAAAAACAAAAAAAGGGAAATGGAATTGAATTACTTCTGGTTAAATTTCAATAATACACATTAGACCCAGATCTTTAAATATAATAAAATTTTGTGTGAAATATAGAAGTAGATCTTGTTAATACATTTCTATTTGGTAGGTTGTCTCTGTGTTTCTTGTTCAGCGTCTCCAGGGTTGCAAAAAGACAGTGCTCACATACGCATTGCAGAATAGAAGTGAACCTGAGCGCCAAGCCCCCCCTTCTTTGTCAGACCCTCTCCCCTGTGGCTTGCTGTTCAGAGCTGCTCTGACCTGACCTGTTCAGAGGGTCCCTCTCCCCTCCTGACTGGAATATTGCCTGGACATGATCACCAGTAACTTGTGTCCTCTTTTCATCCTCGGAGGCTGCAGTTTTGCCTAGTTTGATGACTTAGTGTATTTATCCATCCACCTATGAACAAAAGTCAACCACTTTGTTCCTTTATTAACAGTGGATTCAGTTAAGGTCACTAATCTGTTTCTTTATCTGGGAATGAAAGAGTTATACTATATGTCAGACTCTGTCTGACAAACCACCCATAATTCAGTGAAGTAAGACAACCTACCTTTTTATTATGCTCATGGTTTCTGCAGGTCAGGAGTTTGGGAAGGGGGCAGCATTGAGGGCTTGACTCTGCTCCATGATGTCCGGGACCTCAGGAGGAGTAGGCGCTGGAATCATCGGAGGCTTGTTCATTCATCTGGCCCTCGGGCGGGGAGGATTCAAAAACCGGTGTCTCAAGTAGCTTGGCTTCTCAACAGCAAGAAAGCCTAGGGTACATGCTGGTTAGAGGACTCCAAGAGCAAGGGTTCCAGCTAACGGGCAGAAATGAGACCATTTTTTCTGACCTAGCCTAGGAAGTCAGGTAGGTCATCCTGTGCCTCATTACGTTGGTGCCGATTGAATATGAAGATGGAGGAAGTGGTTCACATACTCCCTTTTAATTAAAGTCAAGGTCATGTTGTACTTAAGCATGTGGAATAAGATATTTTTGGAAAAATCTAGTCAGTTGCACTGTATGATTTCTACCTGTCTTCTCATTCAGTGATTATGACCATAAAGCAGTATGACTCAGGATTGCTTGAAGTAGTTTCAGCACTCAGCTTCCTCGCTCTACTTTGATTTTCATCTCTCTGGGGGCCTTCCTCAGTTTAGCCACATTTTCTGGCTATAAGGCTAAGAAGCAAGTTGGAATGTCAACTTTTATAATTAAATAGTTTTGTGTGTGTGTTTATCTTTTATAGCTTTCCAGGGCTGAAGAAGAAAGTATATTGTTATGACTTGAGAGACTTCCTGCTGGATGTTCAGATCCTTGGGACAGGACAACTGAATATACAAGGAGCATCGCCAATCAGATCAACAGGTAACATTTATTTTAATGGAGTTTGAGAATCAAGAAAAATTTCTCCCTTTAATTGTAAAGTAATAATATTGGCTTAGATGTCAATGAAAACAGGAGTCATAATAAGCCACTTTAAGAAAAATGATTATGTTTTATGATTATGTTTCAGGATGTTAATTTCAGTTGTAAGTTAATTCATTCAACCAATGTTTATTGGGTCCCTGCTTTCATTCAGACACGACATTAGGTGAACTGAACCTAGGAAGATGCCTTCTCTAGGGCGGCGGGTCTAGCTGGGCAGAAGACGTGGGAATGCGTGATGAGAGTCAGCATGTAAGTAAACACATGAGGGAATATACCATGACAAGTGGTGATAAGTAAGGGAAAGAAAAGGATTGGGTACCACAGGACAGAATAAACAGGAAAACTCATTTAGGTGAGATGAGTTGGGGAAAAAATATTTGAGAAACTGACCTACAGCTGATACTTACATGATAGTAACTTCTGTGGCAAATTTAGGAGGAAAAGGTGTTTATGTAGAGGGAAGAATTTTTTCAGAGGATGTGAGTCAGATAAACCTTTGTTAGATTTTTTTGTTTACTTTGTTAGATTTTATTTTATTTTGTATTTCAGGAACTGTGAAAAAGAGAAAACATTGAAGAATTTTAAGCAGGGAAGTGAGATGCTCACATTTCATTTGAAAAAGTTCTCTGCTGCTATGCAGAGACTGGATAGAGCAAGGCAAGAACTGGTCCTTGCTAATATGTTGGTGAAGATAAGCAATGATTAAATGGGGAAAATTTATTAGGAAGAAGAAATAAAGGACCTCCCCAAATTTCCTAATTACATAGAAATCTCTCAACCCGTATTTCTTTTGAAAGGTACAAAGGATAGTATGTCTATACATAATACCACAGCAAGAGAATTCTGCATGCAATTTAAATGTTTCATCCTGCAGGAAAAGCGAATGCCCTTAACCAGACACTTCCTCTTTCCTGACTCCAACTCTCTTGTACTTCCTTTTTAGTTTTTCTCGTGTCATTTTTCTGATGACTGCATGCCTTAATTTACCTGTGCAGTGTATTCTGTGTTCCAGCATATTCTGTGGTCCATTCACTGTCGTAGATCCTGTGTGTACCATAGCGTTGAAAGGACACGAGGTCAATGAACAGTGCATGAATGAATGAATCTGCAAATGAAATTTATATCCTGAATATAATAATAAAAGTACATGATTTTCTATTTTTTTTAAAGAGTAGATTATTATAACTCCTTTTTTCATAAGCTATCTCCCACATTCAGCGTGTATCTTCAATAGTGTCTACATATTCATTAGATTAAATTTCAATTTAGGTATGACTCATATTTTAAGAGTGATTAGCTAGGATGTACTTGTTTATGTGGATAATATGCATTCTTTTCTTACTGCCATCCTAAAGGAAATTTGTATCAACAAAAACTGCATTGAAACTGTCACACAGCTTTGTACAGTGGCAGTAAGATTTACCCAAAGCTATCCAAAGATAAATCCAAAGCACTTTTCAAATGCAATCATTGCTAGTTGAAAAATGACACAAACTCACAAAACAAAGTTAAAATCAGTCTTAAATATTATTTTCCATACTTAGATGTCACCTTGTTAAGTAAGTTGGTTTAATTGGTATCCTCTTTTGAGTTTAGGTTATCATTGTATCAATGTCTTCATGCATTTATGTCTGCTTTTATTATTCAAGTCCCCACTTCAACTGAATCATTAGGGGAATTACTTGCAAGTATAGAGTTGGACAGTATTGTATAATATTATTTGTTGTATAGGATTAAGTCCATGTAAGTGTAAGAGATTAAAAAATGAGAAGTCAAGTAATATTTGTACAATAGAAACAATAGGAAATATATTGTATTTAAATTAAAATAAAATGTTTTATTCAGGAAGATAAAAAATTCACATGCTACAAGCACTTCACACGGTCCACAAGGAGTCACAACTCAATAAAACATCCACAGAGGAGCTTACTGGTGATTTGTTCAAGGCTTGTTCAGTACAATCTAAGTACTACAAGGCCTCTCATAGATACTGCCTTGAAGTCCACTGTTATAAGCATAACTTATAGTATACTTCTAGTACTCACATTCACCTCCAAATTTTTTAAACTTAAGAAAGAAGAGATAGCATTCATATTTTTCAGTAATAAGTAAGCAAATGAATAGCAGACTTATTCAGGTCTCGAGAATTTCTTCCTTTTGCAGAAGTACTGTTTATAATAAATAGGTATCCAGCTCATAGTTTCTAGTTATGGCAGTTTTCACAGTTCAATTTTGTGATTTTATAATGGCTTACACACCATTGTGCAGTATGGCATCAAAAGAAACCGCTATTTAATAGAATGAGGGTTGAAAAAAGTAATGTAATAAGTCATGTGATTCAAATCTCTTTGTGGTTCCCTCCCTCCCAATTATGTAATATTGAGCCTTTTTTTTTTCTATAATAGGGAAAAGAACACAACATGAGACTTATTTTCTTCTTTGGTCAGTAATCACGTTGATGGATCAGTTGACCTTATTGTTCTGTTCCCTCCTTTTCCACAGGTAGCTTCCAAGTGTAAGAAAGGACAGGATCAACATTCCACGTGGTTGCTAGCAATGCCTTAAGACTTATGTCAGTGAATTTATTTGGTGATTTGCTTTAAAACGCTGGTTATTTTTCAGTTTTATTTTGATCTGGGCTGATGGCAGATTAGTGCTTTTGGAGGAAGGATTAAGTATTTTACCTGCCTGTATCAGAGGTCCATAAAGAGAACTCTTGGATATCAGGTAATAGGTCATTAGTCTGGCACCTGCTCAGAGCGAGGTCCAGGCATGAGTATTTTATTACTTACTAACACAAGTGAGCATTCAGCTTTTGGGTCAACTCAGATACCTGAAAAACAGCTACTCTGGCACATTTACAACCTGGTGAACAAATTTATGCAATTTTATGTCCCTCTGTTGATTTACCTGGAAAGACCATTATGCAAGATAATGAATTTAACAGATGAAAGCCAGTAAATTCTTTTAGACCCTGCCACGTTATATTATAAGGGAAGATTTGGCATTTCCTCACTTACGCCTGTCCATCTCCATGTGATCCCCATGTTAGAGATCTTGCCCTTCTTCTGCATAGAACACTTCCCTTGCTTAATTACCTTCAACATCGTATGTATTTAAAAACCAGAGTATTGTTAATCTGAGTCAAGGGCATGTATTAGCCAGACATCTTCAAATACTCAGGCTCAAAAGGCAAGGCAAATACAGAAATTATTTCTTCTTTCCTGCATTTGGACTTTGATAGCTGAAGCTCTCTCACTAGTGTCTTCCCTGAGATGGGGTTAGGGTTAGTGTCAGAGTTGAACTTGGCGCTGGAGTGAATAAGGAAAGCAGCAAATAAGCAAATAGAAGGTGTTTTCTTCTTTCAACCTCTTGTATTTTTTCAGGAATGATGACTCAGGTTATTCATGTAGACATTTTAAGACTCACCAGCAAACCTAAGCTAGCTAAATGAACACTCTTGTTAAGAGGAGGATCATTGCAATAAACCTTAGAGAAGACTAACAAATAGGTTGAGAGGAGTCAAATAATAAAATTTCCAGAAGAAAATAACACAACAGATGCATCGACAGCAATTGCAAACAGCAAATGCAGGAAGACAGTTAAGAGTAGGAACAGAGAAGAGATCTGAAACAGACACTTGCAGGCCTTTTTTTTTTTTTTACTATCATTAATATACACTTACATGAACAACATTGTGGTTACTATACTCCCCCTATTATCAAGTCTCCACCACATACTCCATTATAGTCACTGTCCATCAGCATAGTAAGATGCTATAGAATCACTACTTGTCTTCTCTGTTATACTGCCTTCCCCGTGTCCCCCCACCCTTACATTATATGTGCTAATCGTAATGCCCCTTTTCCCCCCTTATCTCTTCCTTCCCATCCATTCTCCCCAATTCCTTTCCCTTTGGTAACTGTTAGTCCGTTCTTGGGTTCTGTGAGTCTGCTGCTGTTTTGTTCCTTCAGTTTTTTCTTTGTTCTTATACTCCACAGATGAGTGAAATCATTTGATACTTGTCTTTCTCCACCTGGCTTATCTCGCTGAGCATAATACCCTCTAGCTCCATCCATGTTGTTGCAAATGGTAGGATTCGTTTTCTTCTTATGGCTGAATAGTATTCCATTGTGTATATGTATCACATCTTCTTTATCCATTCACCTACTGATGGACATATTAGGTTGTTTCCATTTCTTGGCTATTGTAAATAGTGCTGCAATAAACATAGGGGTGCATAGGTATTTTTCAAACCGGGCTGCTGCATTCTTAGGGTAAATTCCTAGGAGTGGAATTCCTGGGTCAAATGGTATTTATATTTTGAGTTTTTTGAGGAACCTCCATACTGCTTTCCACAATGGTTGAAATATTTTACATTCCCACCAGCAGTGTAGGAGGTTTCCCCTTTCTCCACATCCTCACCAACATTTGTTGTTGTTTTTCTTTTGGATGTTGGCCTTCCTAACTCATGTGAGGTGATATCTGATTGTGGTTTTAATTTGCATTTCTCTGATGATTAGGAATGTGGAGCATCTTTTCATGTGCTTGTTGACCATCTGAATTTCTTTGTTGGAGAAGTGTCTGTTCAGCTCCTCTGCCCATTTTTTAATTGGCTTTTTTGCTTTTTGTTTGTTGATGTGCATGAGCTCTTTATATAATTTGGATGTCAACCCCTTATCGGATATGTCATTTATGAATATATTCTCCCATACTGTAGGATCTCTTTTTGTTCTACTGATGGTGTCATTTGCTGTACAGAAGCTTTTAGTTTAATGTAGTCCCACTTGTTCATTTTTGTTTTTGTTTCCCTTGTCCAGGGAGGTAAGTTCATGAAGAAGTTGCTCATGTTTATGTCCAAGAGATTTTTGCCTATGTCTTTTTCTAAGAGTTTTATGGTTTCATGATTTACATTCAGGTGTTTGATCCATTTTGAGTTTACTTTTGTGTATGCAGTTAGACAATAATCCAGTTTCATTCTCTTACATGTATCTGTCCTGTTTTGCAAACACCAGCTGTTGAAGAGGCTGTCA
Organism: Phataginus tricuspis; assembly: GCA_029783875.1. Taxonomy (NCBI): domain Eukaryota; kingdom Metazoa; phylum Chordata; class Mammalia; order Pholidota; family Manidae; genus Phataginus; species Phataginus tricuspis. The sequence goes on along the minus strand of JAQQAC010006877.1, from coordinate 28,121,926 downwards.
TTTCCCCATTGTATATCCATGGCTCCTTTGTCATATATTAGTTGACCATATATGCTTGGGTTATCTCTGGGCTCTTTAGTCTGTTCCATTGGTCTATGGGTCTGTTCTTCTGCCAGTACCAAATTGTCTTGATTACTGTGGCTTTGTAGTAGACCTTGAAGTCAGGGAGTGTAATTCCCCCCACTTTATTCTTCCTTCTCAGTATTGCTTTGGCTATTAGGGGTCTTTAGTGTTTCCATATGAATTTTAGAACTATTTTCTCTAGTTCACTGAAGAATGCTGTTGGTATTTTGATAGGGATTGCATTGAATCTGTAGATTGCTTTAGGCAGGATGGCCATTTTGACAATATTAATTCTTCCCATCCATGAGCACAGGATGCGTTTCTATTGTTTGGTATCATCTTTAATTTTTCTCATGAGTGTCTTGTGGTTGTCAGATTATAGGTTTTTCACTTCCTTGGTTAGGTTTATTCCTAGAATTTTATTCTTTTTAATGCAATTGTGAATGGAATTGTTTTCCTGATTTCTCTTTCTGCTAGTTCATCATTAGTGTATAGGAATACAACAGATTTCTGTGTATTAATTTTGTATCCTGCAACTTTGCTGAATTCAGATATCATATCTAGTAATTTTAGAGTGGATTCTTTACAGATTTTTATATACAATCTCATGTCATCTGCAAACAGGGACAATTTGACTTCTTTCTTACCAATCTGGATGCCCTTTTTTGCTTTGTGTTGTCTGATTGCCATGACTAGGACCTCCAGAACTATGTTGAATAAAAGTGGGGAGAGTGGGCATCCTTGTCTTGTTCCCAATCTTAAAGGAAAAGCTTTAAGCTTCTAGCTGTTAAGTATAATGTTGGCTGTGGGTTTGTCCTATATGGCCTTTATTATGTTGAGGTACTTGCTCTCTATACCCATTTTGTTGAGGGTTTTTGACATGAATGTATGTTGAATTTTGTCGAATGCTTTTTCAGCATCTATGGAGATGATCATGTGGTTTTTGTCCTTTTTTTTGATGTGGTGGATGATGGTGATGGATTTCCCAATGTTGTATCATCCTTGCATCCCTCAGATGAATCCCACTTGATCACGATGGATGATCTTTTTGATGTATTTTTGAATTTGATTTGCATATATATTGTTGAGTATTTTTGGATCTATGTTCATCAGGGATATTGGTCTGTAATTTTATTTTTTTGTGGTGTCTTTGCCTGGTTTTGGTATTAGAGTGATGTTGGCCTCATAGAATGAGTTTGGGAGTATTCCTTCCTCTTCTACTTTTTGGAAAACTTTAAGGGGGATGGGTATTAGGTCTTCACTAAATGTTTGATAAAATTCATCAGTGAAACCATCAGGTCCAGGAGTTTTGTTCTTAGGTAGTTTTTGATTACCAATTCAATCTCCTTGCTGGTAATTGGTCTATTCAGATTCTTTGTTTCTTTCTGGGTTAGCCTTGGAAGGTTGTATTTTTCTAGAAAGTTGTCCATTTCTTCTAGGTTATCCAGTTTGCTACCATATAATTTTTCATAGTATTCTCTCATAATTCTTTGTATTTCTGTGGTGTCCGTAGCGATTTTTCCTTTCTCATTTCTGATTCTGTTTATGTGTATAGACTCTCTTTTTTTTCTTGATAAGACTGGCTAGGCGTTTATGTATTTTGTTTATTTTCTCAAAGAACCAGCTCCTGCTGTCATTGATTCTTTCTATTGTTTTGTTCTTCTCAATTTTATTTATTTATTTCTGCCCTAACCTTTATTATTGTGCCTCATTTGTTCTTCCTTTTCTAGTTTCATTAGTTGTGAGCTTAGACTGTTCATGTGGGATTGTTCTTTCCTGAGGTGGCCTGTATTGCGATATACTTCCCTCTCTTAACACGGCCTTTGCTGCGTCCCACAGATTTTGCGGTGTTGAATTATTGTTGTCATTTGTCTCCATATATTGCTTGATCTCACTTGCAGGTCTTTTGAAAATACAGATAAGAAAGAGTGAAAAGAAAAGGAATGAAACAAAAAAGTTGAAATTTTAAGATAGATTCATGTCATTTTATTAAGGAGTGGCTTTGTAATGTGTGAGTGGGACTGATAACCCTGTGACTTCTTAGCTACCTTCTCCATGTATAAGAAATAAAATGAGATTAGTAATCACTTGGATATCTTTCACATTAAAATAATCTCTGAATGTCATTCTTGCTTGTTATAATTTTTAGGCCATTATAAAATAAGAGCTAAGAAAGAAATGTATTTAAAAAAATAAGAGCTACGAGTGATCATCACTGAGACATTTGAATATTGGCTTTATGACCTACCTTCTCAGGGTACTTAACCTCCAGTGCCTTAGTTTCCTCATCTGAAAATGGGGTGTATCAATATCATGTTTCTCAGAAATGCTGTGTGCTTTAAATAAGTTAAATACATGTTAAGCTCTTGAAAACAGTGCTTACAACATTGTAAGTATTATCTAAGTCTTAGTAGTTATGAATGAAGTCTTAGAGTATGTTGTATATCATTGCCCATCTGCAGATACAAATAATTATTTTTCATCATAAATCTCAAGGAACTTAGGAACTGTAAGGTATTCCTTGATCTTTATCATGTTTATATTTTGAACTGAGGGGCAGGTGGTTTTTAAAAGTTATGTATATTATGGAGATGATGAGACAATCATTTTTGAGGAGTTTAGTTGTACATAACCAGAAACAAGGAGATGGTTTGGGATTATCAGCATAAAATCTTCCTCTGTTATATTCTCGGAACTCAGTTTTCTTTACTTTAAATCTCATTGCCCGAGGGGTCGAGGAAAGTGCGGGGAATTAGTTTGATTAACAATTGAAATAAATCTGCCAAAAATCTAAAATTCGTGTCGGTTTATCGCATTCCTCTTACAATCTAATGTGCCTCGAGGAGTGATACTAGATGGTTAGAATTGCTGCTTTATGAAAGCAGCTGGTGTGGGTTTAACAGTTTAAAACTGTGTTGAGAGCAGAAACCAACATCACATATGTTTTAGCTTAATCACATATGAGTTAGCTTAATCTCTTGATATGAGTTGAACTTATTTGGAAAGAGTTAATCAGAAGTCAAGATGCATTTATGTGTGCAACAGTGATTGGCTATAGCATTAACTGACGAAGAGAAGTACATTATTGAGAAAGAATGTTATATGCAGTTTTTGTTTCTGGAATTCTCCATATGACTAGCAACCAAAAAAGCTTGCTTTTTTTCCACAATAATAGCAAAAAAAGGCATGGCTGTCAATATTACTATTTTTGTATTTACTGTCATGTCCACCCAACAAACACTACAACAATAATAGCCTTGGTCGATTAAGTCGTTGCTATGACAGCCCCATGTTAAATGCATTTGAAATAGAATTTCACATGATCCTTCTAAGAACTTTCTGAGGTAGTTACTAACAAGTCCATTTGGGGATGATAAAATTAAGGATCAGAGCTGGTAAGTTATTACTCCAAACTTATCCAAATAGTAAGTAATAGAGTTGGGATTTGAATCCAGTCTTACCTGACAACCAAGCCAGGTGCACTTTCTAGTGTCCTGAAGAGTCCCATATTTTTATATTTCATGGGTCTTTCAAATTTCAAAGCAATTTTGAGTTCTTCACAGACCTGAGCCAAAGTGTTTTTAAAATCACCCATTACAACAGACTGAACTGCTTATATTCAGTTTTTAGTTTATATTTATCTAACTGAATACATTTAGCCTTGTGGTAACTCACTACATGGTCCATATTTCCTATTACATACATACTGGTAAGAATTCTTTCTAGATTGGCATCACCCTAGTGATTTAACATTCAGGAACCACTGCATGACACCGCAGCGACTTGATGCTTCTGGCTATAGGTTAAATCCATGTTTTGTATTGGAAGCGTTATTTAAAAAATTGTGTGTAAAATTACTTGGCCTGTATTAGACAACTTTCTCTGATTTCTTTCTTTTATGAATTGAGAAATGTGTTCCCGTGGAAAATAACTTGGCTCTAACTCATAATACACATGATGCTTAGAGATCCTAGAATACTTGTGATTTGCATAATGTCAGGTTGATATGCATTTATTTTTAATCACTGCAACATGGTTACATGAATAACCAATATGATTTTCCATGCTTCTTTTGAAGTAATATACGATAAATGTGAACATTTTAAATATTTAAATATTTTCAAATTTAAAAATGTTTTATTTGAACTTCATGTAACTTGAATTTGCACGTAACTTGGAATAACGGTATTCAGTTAAGTTCCTTAAATTCCTTTATAAGTTTTGAAAGGGAATATATAGACAGCTCTTGACTATTTAACTGTACAACTGAACACAGAAGTGTACATTATAGTTACACATAAGTGAAGTGGTTTCCAAAATGCTCTCTGTATATGTAAAGCTGAGAACTTATTTAATTTTGCTTTTCAGAGGTGTTCCTATATTTTCAATATAGAATTTTTGTGTTCCCTTCTACCAACAAATACTACCACATAGAGTCAGCTAATTAATCAGTCTTTCTCAGAATAGAGACGTAAAAAGAACTACAGTGTGTCTACCAGCCTAAGATTGGTAACATGTATGATTTAAATACTCCCAATCTCTCCTTACCTTACCCTTGTGTGGACTGAATGTCTGTACCCACCCCAAAAATTCTTATGTTAAAGCTCCAATGCCTGAGGTAATGCTGTTTGGAGCCGGGACCTTTGGGAAGTAATTAGGGTTAGATGAATCACGGGATTAGTGTCCGTATACAAGGAGGCACCCGAGAGCTTGCCCTTCCTGTGAGGACACCTGCGCGCCAGGAAGAGAGCTCTCACCAGAACCCCACTATGCTGGCACCCTAATCTGTGACTTTTAGACTAAAAAACTTCAAGGAAATAAATTTCTGTTGTTTGACCAGCCAGTCTGTGGTGTTTTGTCATGGCAGCCTGAGCTGACTGCGACAACGCCTACAAATTTGCCTCCTTCTAACATTTGAATGTTCATTAATCTTGAATTAAACTATCCTCACTTTGGGAATAAAAAAACATTAAAATAAACACTGTCAGGAAAAGGTCTTAAGAAAGCATAAGGTCATCTTCAAAACACTCACGCCAATTAAGAACTGGACTGTTAGCGAAGTACCTCGGGCTTTGGTATCAGCAAAGTTATCCACTTTGCCAAAATTGGGGAGTTAGTCAGCAAACCTACTTCAAACCTGTATTTCCACATTTTAAAAATCTATTCATTAGGAATGGGAAGCATAGTATTTGTTGAAATGGAATCTTAAAACTTGTGAAAAGGCATTATTTTATTCTATTTATTTTATTACTTTGCAGAGGGCTGTAGTTTAGTGGCTAACAGTACACCTTGGGAAATTTCAGGCAAAAACAAGTTAGATGCTCTCCATATCATTTTATGTATGAAAATGGTCTTGATATATCTTTAAACAGTTTTTAAAAGGTGAAGACATGATTCACTTTTTAAAATTCAAGATAATTTAAAAGACAGGTAATACTCACATAGTGCCTACAATGCCACACCTGACTCTTGTTTGTGTGTTTGTGTGCTTTTCTGTGTGCAGTGCTATATTTTTCTTATTTATTTATTTATTTATTTATTTAAATAGTTTATTTTGGTCTCATTAATCTACAATTATATGTGCAATGTTATGGAGATTAATCTACCCACTTCATCAGGTCCCCCCCACCAACCCCATTACAGTCACTGTCCATCAGCGTAGTGAGATGCTAGAGAATCACTACTTGTCTTCTCTGAGTTGTACAGCCCTCCCCGTGCCCCCCCAATTACATCTGCTAATCGTAATGCCCCTTTTTCCCCCTTGTCCCTCCCTTCCCACCCATCTTCCCCAGTCCCTTTCCCTTTGGTAACTATTAGTCCATTCTTGGGTTCTGTGAGTCTGCTGCTGTTTTGTTACTTCAGTTTTTTCTTTGTTCTTAATACTCCACATATGAGTGAAATCATTTGATACTTGTCTTTCTCCACCTGGCTTATCTCACTGAGCATAATACCCTCTAGCTCCATCCATGTTGTTGCAAATGGTAGGATTCGTTTTCTTCTTATTGCTGAATACTATTCCATTGTGTATATGTACCACATCTTCTTTATCCATTCAACTACTGATGGACACATTAGGTTGCTTCCATTTCTTGGCTATTGTAAATAGTGCTGTGACAAACATAGGGGTGCATATGTCTTTTTCAAACTGCCCTGTTGCATTCTTAGGGTAAATTCCTAGAAGTGGGATTCCTGGGTCAAATGGTATTTCTATTTTGAGTTTTTTGAGGAACCTCCATACTGCTTTCCACAGTGGTTGAACTAATTTGCATTCCCACCAGCAGTGTAGGAGGGTTCCCTTTTCTCCACATCCCCGCCAACATTTGTTGTTGTTTGCATGTTGGATGTTGGCCATCCTAACTGCTGTGAGGTAATATCTCATTGTGGTTTTAATCTGCATTTCTCTGATGATTAGTGATGTGGAGCATCTTTTCATGTGCCTGTTGGCCATCGAATTTCTTCTTTGGAGAAGTGTCTATTCATGTCCTCTGCCCATTTCTTAATTGGATTATTTACTTTATGTTTGTTGAGGCGTGTGAGTTCTTTATATATTTTGGATGTTAACCCCTTATCGGATATGTCATTCATGAATACATTTCCCCATACTGTAGGATGTCTTTTTGTTCTACTGATGGTGTCCTTTGCTGTACAGAAGCTTTTCAGCTTGATATAGTCCCACTTGTTCATTTCTGCTTTTGTTTCCCTTGCTCGGGAGATATGTTCATAAAGAAGTCGCTCATGTTTATGTCCGAGAGATTTTTGCCTATGTTTTTTTCTAAGAGTTTTATGGTTTCATGACTTACATTCAAGTCTTTGATCCATGTTCAGTTGGCTTTTGTGTATGGGGTTAGACAGTAGTCCAGTTTCATTCTCTTACATGTAGCTGTCCAGTTTTGCCAACACCAGCTGCTGAAGAGGCTGTCATCTCCCCATTGTATATCCAAGGCTCCTTTATCAAATATTAATTGACTGTATATGTTTGGATTAATGTACGGATTTTCTATTCTGTTCCACAGGTCTGTGGGTCTGTTTTTGTGCCAATACCAAGTTGTCTTGATTACTGTGACTTTGTAGTAGAGCTTGAAGTCAGGGAGCGTAATTCCCCCTGTTTGATTCCTCCTTCTCAGGATTGTTTTGGCTATTTGGGGTATTTTGTGGTTTCATATGAATTTTAGAATTATTTGTTCCAGTTCATTGAAGAAAACTGTTGGTATTTTGATAGGGATTGCATTGAATGTGTAGATTGCTTTAGGTAGTATAGCCATTTTGACATTATTTATTCTTCCCAGCCAAGAGCATGGGATGAATTCCCATTTGTTAGTGTCCTCTTTAATTTCTCTTAGGAGTGTCTTGTAGTTTTCAGAGTATAGGTCTTTCACTTCCTTCATTAGGTTTATTCCTAGGTATTTTATTCTTTTTGATGCAATTGTGAATGGAATTGTTTTTCTGATTTCTCTTTCTGTTAGTTCATCATTACTGTATAGGAAAGCAACAGATCTCTGTGTGTTAATTTTGTATCCTGCAACTTTGCTGAATTCAGATATTAGTTCTTGTAGTTTTGGAGTGGAGTCTTTAGGGTTTTTAATGTACAGTATCATGTCATCTGCAAACAGTGACAATTTGACTTCTTCTTTACCAATCTGGATGCCTTGTATTTCTTTATTTTGTCTGATTGCTGTGGCTAGGATCTCCAATACTATGTTGAATAACAGTGGAGAGAGTGGGCATCCCTGTCTTGTTCCCGATCTTAGATGAAAAGCTTTCAGCTTCTCACTGTTAAGTATGATGTTAGCTGTGGGTTTGTCATATATGGCCTTTATGATGTTGAGGTACTTGCCCTCTATACCCATTTTGTTGAGAGTTTTAATCATGAATGGATGCTGAATTTTGTCAAATACTTTTTCAGCATCTATGGAGATGATCATGTAGTTTTGTTCTTCTTTTTGTTGATGTGGTGGATGATGTTGATGGATTTTCGAATGTTGTACCATCCTTGCATCCCTGGGATGAATCCCACTTGATCATAGTGTATGATCCTCTTGATGTATTTTTGAATTCGGTTTGCTAATATTTTGTTGAGTATTTTACATCTATGTTCATCAGGGATATAAGTCTGTAATTTTCTTTTGGTGAGATCTTTGCCCGGTTTTGGTATTAGAGTGATGCTGGCTTCATAGAAAGAGTTTGCAAGTATTCCCTCCTCTTCTGTTTTTTGGAAAACTTTAAGGATAATGGGTGTTATTTCTTCTCTATATGTCTAGTAGAATTCAGAGGTGAATCCATTTGGTCTGGGGCTTTTGTTCTTGGGTAGTTTTTTGATTACCACTTCAATTTTGTTGCTGGTGATTGTTCTGTTTAGTTTTTCTGTTTCTTGTATGGTGAGTTTTTGAAGGTTGTATTTTTCTAAGAAGTTGTCCATTTCTTCTAGGTGTTCCAGCTTGTTAGCATATAGATGGTCATAATATTCTCTTATAATTCTTTGTATTTCTGTGGGGTCTGTCGTTATTTTTCCTTTCTCATTTCTAATTCTGTTTATGTGTGTAGATTCTCTTTTTCTCTTAATGAGTCTGGCTAGAGGTTTATCTATTTTGTTTATTTTTTCAAAGAACCAGCTCTTGGTTTCATTGATTTTTTTCTATTGTTTTATTCTTCTCAATTTTATTTATTTCTTCTCTGATCTTTATGTCCCTCCTTCTGGTGACTTTGGGTCTCATTTGTTCTTTTTCTAATTTCAGTAATTGTGTCTTTAGACTATTCATTTGGGAATGTTCTTCCTTATTTAAATAGGCATGGATTACAATATACTTTCCTTTTAGAACTGCCTTTGCTGTGTCCCACAGAAGTTGTGGCTTTGTGTTGTTGTCATTAGTCTCCATATATTCTTTGATTTCTGTTTTGATTTGGTCGTTAACCCATTGATTAATTAGGAGAATGTTGTTAAGTCTCCATGTATTTGTGAGCCTTTTTGTTTTCTTTCTAAAATTTATTTCTAATTTTATATCTTTGTGATCTGAGAAGTTGGTTGTTAGAATTTCAATATTTTTTACTTTACTGGGGTTCTTTTCGTGGCCTAGTATGTGGTCTATTCTGGAAAATGTTCCATGTGCACTTGAGGAGAATATGTATCCTGTTGCTTTTGTGCGTAGAGTCCTGTGGATGTCTGTTAGGTCCATCTGTTCTAGTGTGTTGTTCAGTGCCTCTGTGTCTTTACTTATTCTCTGTCTCGTTGATCTGTCCTTTGGAGTGAGTGGTGTGTTGAAGTCACCTAAAATGAATGTATTGCTGTCTATTTCCTTCTTTAATTCTGTTAGTATTTGTTTCACATATGCTGGCATTCCCGTGTTGGGTGCATATATATTTACAATGGTTATATCTTCTTGTTGGATTGACCCCTTTATCATTATGTGATGTTCTTCTTTATCTCTTGCTACTTTCTTTGTTTTGAAGTCTATTTTGTCTGATACAAGTACTGCAACACCTGCTTTTTTCTCCTTGTTGTTTGCATGAAATATCTTTTTCCATCCCTGCACTTTTAGTCTGTGTATATCTTGGGGTTTGAGTTGAGTTTTTTGTAGGCAGCATATAGGTGGGTCTTGCTTTTTAATCCACTCTGTTACTCTGTGTCTTTTGATTGGTGCATTCAGTGCATTTACATTTAGGGTGATTATCGAAAGATATGTACTTATTGCCATTGCTGGCTTTAGATTCATGGTTACCAAAGGTTCAAGGGTTGCTTCTTTACTATCGGACAATCTAATTTAACTTTCTTGTTAAGTTATTGTGAACACCGTCTGATGTTTCTTTATTTCTCTCCCTTCTTATTCTTCCTCCTCCATTCTTTATATACTAGGTGTTTTATTCTTTGCATTTAGTTAGTATTTGGATGGTCTGTTTTCTTTGCTATGATTTTATTTTCTCTGGTGACATCTTTTTAGCCTTAGGAGTGCTTCCCTCTAGAGGAGTTCCTTTAAGATGTGCTGTAGAGGTGGTTTATGGGAGGCAAATTCTCTCAGCTTTCGCTTGTCAGGAAATTGTTTAATCCCTCTGTCATATTTAAATGATAATTGCGCTGGATACAATATTCTTGGTTCAAGGCCCTTCTGTTTCATTACATTAAATATATCATGCCATTCTCTTCTGGCCTGTAAGGTTTCTACTGAGAAGTCTGATGATAGTCTGATGGGTTTACCTTTGTGGGTGATCTTTTTTCTCTCTCTAGCTGCCTTTAACACTCTGTCCTTAACTTTGATCTTTGCCATTTTAATTATTATGTGTTTTGGTGTTTTCTTCCTTGGGTCCCTTGTGTTGGGAGATCTGTGGGCTTCCGTGGACTGCGAGACTATTTCCTTCCCCAGCATGGGGAAGTTTTCAGGAATTATTTCTTCAAAGACACTTTCTATCCCTTTTTCTCTCTCTTCTTCCTCTGGTACTCCTATAATGCGAATATTGCTCCATTTGGATTGGTCACAGAGTTCTCTTAATATTCTTTCATTCCTAGAGATCCTTTTATCTCTGTCTGCCTCAGCTTCTCTGTATTCCTATTCTCTGATTTCTATTCCATTAACAGTCTCTTGTACCTCGTCCAGTCTGCTGCTAAGTCCGTCGATGGCTTGTCTCATTTCTGCATCGTCTTTCCTCACTTCCCTCACTTCCTCCCTCAGCTCTTGCACATTTCTCTGTAGATCCAACAGCATGGTTATCACTTTTATTCTGAATTCTTTTTCAGGAAGATTGTCCATTTCTATCCCTTCCAACCCCCTCTCTGGTGTTGTTTGCGTCTGGGTGAGCTTGGTCTGTACCATATTCCTCTGTCTTTTCTTGGCAATAGAAGTGGTCGCTGGTAGGGGCCACGTATGTCAGCTGGGCTCTTTAAGACTTTAAAAAAAGAGAGAAAGAAAAAAAAGAACGAAGAGAAAAAAAGAAAGAAAGAAAAGAAAGGAAAAAAATAAAAACAAGCAACAACAACAAAAAAAAACGCCCACCGGGGGTTGATTCTGTAAGGATGCTGTAGGTCGCGCTGGTGCTCCACTATTCTGTAGCCGTGGCAGTGCAGGTTCGCAGGGCCCCTTGTGGCTCTGGCCGGGGCGGGAACAGATGGGAGGCTGTTGTTCTCTGTGTGAAGTTTCAGTGCGGCTACTTTTTCCCAGTCGCCAGCCAAGGGGTCCGAAATTCCTCAGGACTCCCAACCTGTTGGGCCGAGTATGCTGGGGCGATCCTGGGCCCTTGCCTCTTTAAGACCACCAAAAACAGAAGCACGTGCTTTTCTTTTGTCCTGGGAGCCTGTTGCGAGGACCCGGGAGCGTTCCCAGCTCAAAACCTGCACCTTCTGCCTCTCCAGTATCTGAAAAATCATGCAATGTGTGTCTGTGCTCCCAGTGCAGATTACTAGGGCTGGTTATTTAGCAGTCCTGTGCTTCCACTCCCTCCGCACTCTGATTCTTTTCCTCCCGCTGGTGCTCTGGGGTGGGGGAGTGCTCCGGTCCTGCCGGGACACGGCTCCGTATCTTACCCGCCTTGCAGGGTGCCAAGTCCTCTCAGGTGCAGATGCAGGCTGTGTGCTGTCCTGTATATTCTGGTCTCTCTTTTAGGAATAGTTGTATTTGCTGTATTTTCATAGATATATATGGTTTGGTGAGAAGATTTCCACCAGCCTGCTCACACCGCCATCTTCCTGGAACTCTGTGCTATTTTTTTCATGTGAGAAATGCTTAGTAGTAATTTCTGTATTTAATTTTCTGAACATATTCTGTTTGGCATCAGCATCTTGGTACTATTTTTTTCTATTATGCTACTTTATTTTAAAATGTTCTGTTATCGTTTTTAATTTTATAAATGAAATAGAGCCATCCTTTTTCTGTCACTCACTCACTTCCCATAAATTATTAGTTGATGATAAATATTGAATGACAAAGCTATCCCTACTGTAGAAATAAACAGGGCGGTGTAGAAATGGACTTTGAATAGTCTGCTCTCATGGTAAGACTCTCTATTGTGTATTAGATGTACCAGGGCATCTTTTCCTATTGCCATTAACCATTAGATTTTAGGACTTTGTTCTATTTTATGATTGTCACTTGTCATTTTTTAGCATTCTGTTTAGGAAGATCAGATCAGGTCATCCTGCCCTCCACCAAGGGGAAGAGGATGCCATACTAATGTCAGGGTATTACAGTTCATGTTGCAGTTATTTATCATTATAAATTAATTTTGAAATTACCTGATTATGATATGCCTGTTGATGAAAATTATAATAGTAACCAACCCAGGTTGCTGTGAGCACTGAAAGAGCTAATCTGTGTGCAGTGCTAAGCCGTGTGTGGCATCATATGTACTCAGCAAATAGTGGCTGTCATTACTATCATTGCTGTTATTTTGGAGAGAGGGGCTAGTAAGGGGACTTTGAGTACATTGGCACCTATGACAGCTTTTTTTCCCCAATGAAATATATACATTGGGTGTAGGGAAAATGAAAGTATAATGGCCAGGATCGTCATCGGACCCTAGTCTCTTGCACTACGCACGTGCAATGCTCGCAGGCTTGCACATGTGTTAGCAATGGACTGTCACTGACTCTTTATAAAGAGCTCTGCCTAGTGCTCTGGGGCTGCGAGGCTGCAGAGAGACCTGGAGGCTGAGACCAGCTTGCTGCATGCAGACTGCCCCAGAGGCAGATAGGATTCTAGCGCTTGACCTGCCATCAAGAATAAAGCTTGGTGTAAGACTGTAACTTCGGGGGGGAATCCCAGGGCAAAATACCTTTGAAAGCGAAATCAGCCAAGGGGAGAAATAAAGTGGGAGAAACCCATTTGTTTCTTACAAGCAGTGGTCCACTTCTTCTCTCCCAGGTCTCTCGCTACCCCCTGCAGAAGGGACCTCACCCAACCTCTCTGGTCCAGAATTACCTATTGATATGGAGATGGACTACTTCTCTCCACCCCTTGGAAACACCTATGATATGGAGATGCACCAAAGCCAGGCAAGAGATTCTAGAAATATTGCAATTTTACCCACAAATACTTTTTATCCCAAAAATGTTCTGTTGTCATTTTTCAGTCTTATCTAATCCATTGTGAACTTGCTCAGGGCTGAAACCTCAGACAAAATAATTGGTGTTCTAGCTTTTAAAAAATCTTTAAAAAGTGACATTTAATTTTTATAATAGCTTATAAGCTTATGTTCTACATAGGTCAATAAGACCTGTTAAGACCTGAGAATCAACATTGTAGATATTTCAATAACATTGAAGGAAGATATAACAAACTCATATGAACAATAAACATGAAAAAGTATTTAATTAAATCCACTATCATGGTGTAAGTATTTTGTGGCGTTCAGAAGAGGAAAAGCACAAAAATTCATAAAATGTTAGTTATGGTAATGCTGGAATATGAGTTTTTCTTAAAAAAAGAATAGTAGGGGAAGAAAATATAACAACAAATATCTACACAGAAAAAGAGTATTTGTAATATTTGTAGTATAAACTGATAAACTATCCTTGATCTTATGCTTTTCTCTTTGCTTATAACAGGAACCACGTAAACTTTCCCATGAACGAGAACATAATATTCAAACAAATCCCAGTTCATTATTTCTGTCAGAGCCAATGTTACTTCCTAAGTAAATGCTGAAACTAATGGCTTTATAATGATATTTTTACAGACTTTACTTATTTAAATAATCATATGGCTATTAAATTACTACACTGGATCTAGCAGATGAAAGTATCTGTGTTTTGCTTTATAATTTATATCAAAGGTTGTCTCTTCAAAAAAGAACAATAACTTTAGGGAGGATTGATCACCCCATTCTAAATAGGTCCTATTTCTCACTTCTAAGTTGAAAGCACAGGTTGTGGATTTAAATGCAGATTAAGTCATGATTCATTCTGAAATATCTAGGCTGGCATTCATTTGGGAAAAATATACAGGAAAAACACACACACAAAGCATGTACAAATGAGAGGAGTGCTTACACAAAGGAGTAGGATGGGTAGGTATGGATGGATTTACAGGACCTCTCTGCCCCCTTCCCCCTCCTATTCCTTCCCTACCACTTCCTCCAAGCACCCTCCTCCTCCTCTTGTGTTCTTTGTGTCTAATCTAAGTTGATATCCTAGAAGCTTTATTGTGAGAGGTTAACCCCCACAAAATACCCCCCAGGCTAGAATTCCTCAGGCTGTGGCTTTCTCTGTGCTCAAAACCAGACTCCTAACCTGCTGCACTCCTGATATCTTGCCTTACCATTCCTCTAGGGAGCCAGCTAGTTCCTCTTGTGAATCTGGCATTTTATTGGAAAATCAGTCCTTATCATTAATCACCACAACCTTGGTTTTACAGAAACAAACACTGCTATCCGCTGAGATAGTCCTCTTTTCTGTAATTTCTCACCCATTGAGACCAGATCTAATTTTTAACAAGGTTTGTGGAAGGCTAAGGAATAATGGAAATAATCTACATTAAGATGGGAACTTACAGCTACGGCCCAGGCCTAGAGCCATGTCTTGCTACCAAACTGTCTCCAGGCGAGAGGAGCTACTAACTTCCCATACTTGGGACTATTTTGAGCGACCAGTTGGCAGACATTGGGTCCAGCCAATTTCAATCTAGTCTTTCTCCCATCTTTCCTTACAATAGATTAAAACAACATTGGTGTCTAGACTTATGTAGAGTTATTTAATACATAGATTTCTATATCATCTGATGCTATACAGAGTTTGAGGCTGCTTTAAAGATATGGGCAGTCTCAAGCAAAATTAGAAATCAGGCCAGAGAAAACAATGAGAGAAACAAGAAATGGATGAGGGCATTGTGAAAAATAGCACACAGATAAACATACATGCATATACTTCTAACTTAATAAGGTTGAATCATAAATTTGGCCATGAGCTTTCTGTTAGGTGAAGGAAAAGAGGAAACATGACTGTCAGTTATTGAGGTATAAAGAGTTTACTTGTGTGGCCATTCCTAAGGAGAACACTAACAGAGAAGTAACACAGGGGATGCAGGGAATTATGTCTTTATTACCATCCCTAAACTAGTTACATTTCACATCTCCTTCTCCACCAACGCTCTTAGTCTAAGACTCCATCGTCTCACACCTGGGTTACATAGAACGGTCTTCTAATTGGTCTCTCTTTGTCTACTCTTATAACTCATTATTTATATGGTAGCTTTTTAATAGTGTCTTTTTCAAAGCTTCAAGTAAATCACATCAGTTCTCTGTTTAGTGGGGAGCCTTTACATTGCCTCAGATACCCTGTATGATCTGGCCCCTGCTTACTCCTCCAGCACCATCTCCCCTCACTCACTCTTTCGTGGTCACAGTGGGCCTGATTCAGTTCTAGAACATACTACGTTTGCCTCTCCTGAAACTCTAAGCTCCTGTAGTCGCACAGCACGCCCCAAAACCAAAGACACAGATTTTAGGTTTTTATTATGATAGCACCTACATGTGGCACTAAAACCTTCCAGTTATCTGCTGCATAATGAACCACCCCCAACTTAGTAGGTTAAAACAACAACCATTTATTTAGCTCATGAATATGCAGCTTGAGCAAATTTTAGCAGGGAAGATTTGTCGCTGTTATATAAAATATGAGCAGCAAAAAGCCTTGACAAAACTCAATAATTTCACATTGAAAAATGTTCAGCCAACAAGGGAATGAGCTAAAGAAGCTTCCCTAACCTGCTAAAGGGCATGTGTGGAAAAAATACATGGAACATATGCTAAATGTTGAAATAGTAAGGGGTCAGGAAGAGGTCACAGATGTCCATTCTCACCACTCCCATTCAGCATTTCAGTAAGTGTTCCAGAAAGTGCAGTAGGGCGAGCAAAAGGAAGAAAGGCATAACAATAGAAAAAGGAGAAGCAAAATAATTGTTATTCACAGATGACGTGATTGCTTACATAGAAACCCCTATGGACTCTACAAAAAAAAAAGTTCTACGACTAAGAAGTGAATACAGCCAATTCATAGAATATAAGTTCTATATGCTAAAATCAATGGTATTTTTATATTTGTAACAAAAACTTAGATAGTGAATTTTTAATATTTTCTGTGGCATCAGAAATCATAAAATGCTAAAGAGTAAATTTAATGTTAAGATGTTATAGCTGACACAACATAAGTTGGCTCCAGTGTGCTACGCCCTGTATAGGCCCTTCCCCTTGAGTGTGAGCAGAACTGGTAACTGGCTTCTAACAAATATAAAATGTCAGAGCTGATGAGATGGCATTCCCTTTAACGGGCCACTCTTGTCTTGTCAGCACATACTGGAAAGATTCTCGGGCTGGTCTTAACGAAGCAAACCACCACAATACGAACGCCCTATGGAGAAGGCAACATGGAAGGGAATTAGAGGGAGCTCTAAGATGTGATCTGGAGTAGTAAGAACAAACTTGAAAAGGAAAACAAAGGCTTGGAATACTTACCCTATTTGATTTTAAGACCTACCACATACCTATGGTAATCAATAGAGAGTGGTATTAGCATCAAGGTAGACAGATAGGTCAATGAAATCAAATAGAGACCAAAAATAAACTCCCATGTAGATGGTCAATTGATTTTTGGAAAAAAGGTACCAGGGAAAGTCAATCAATTAAAAGGATAGTATTTTAGACAAATATTGACAAAACAATTGGATATCAATTTGGAAAAACATAAATCTTAACTGCTATAAAATTTATCTCCCAAGTTTTTGAGACTGATTATAGATCTACACATAAAATTCACAACCATGAAGCTTCTAGAAGAAAATGTAGGAGAGTATCTTTGTGACCTTGGGAAGGGCAGGGATTTCTTCTATCAGCCAAAAAAAAAAAAAATCCCACCAATGTAAAAAAAGATAAATTGAACTTCATCCAAAAAAAAAAGAAAAATAATGCCCAACAAAAAACAGACTAAGAAGATCAACAGACATGCCACAGACAGGAAAAATATTCGCAGCACACATATCTGAAGAAGAGTGCACCCAGAAAATATTAATGACATCTACAAATCAACAATAAAATAATTCAATTTAAAACCAGGTACAATACTTGAACAGACATTCCATAAAAGAATATGTGTGAGTGGACAGCAACATAAAAGAAAGCACTCACCATCACTAGTAGGGGGGGAAATGGAAATTTAAACTTCAAAGAACACTTCCTCTTCACTTTCCTTCCTGAAAATATTGGCCCTCAAACCATTAGGTCAGGCAGAGCACAACAGGCAACCAGGCCAGCAGAGACAGAGGAGAGCCAAGGTGCACCCGGGAGGGGTCGGAGCCCAGGCAGGGTGACAGGTGTCAGGTGTCAAAGCCCGGGCAGGGTCACCAGGCGTGTGTGTAGGAAGGTGACCTGGCATGAGCTGTCAGAACCCAAGCAGGGTGAAGAGGGCGTCCGTGTGAGGGAAGAGGTGTTGGCAGATGGCTGATGGGTTACATACAGGGGATTACACAAATAAGGCCATTTATTAAGGGAATGGGAACCAGGTTTCTCACTGTTGGAGAAGGGATTTGCAAAAATGGATGGTAACTAGGAATGTCGATGGACGATTTGAAAACTAATTGAATCGAAAAGTTAAGATTTATTTATTGCATCTTACTTATACTGCATTATCTATTATTTTGAGTACTTAAGTCAAAACATGTGGGTGAGCAAGGGAAGTCTAAAATAAGGTATCCATACATTTCCCCAGCTGCCCAGGAGTCATTTTCTAATGTTCTCTCTGTGAAGAGAGTACATAAATAAGGAGCGTCCATAGTGTTGTTTAAGAGTCATCAACTGCATAGATTTGGAAAAGATTATGCTTGATAAAAAAAGAAAACATTCTTTTTTCTATTTTGACTATACATAGTATCTTCAGGAGAGCTGGAGAACTAGATTAGAGGTCATATGGCCAGTGATCACTCCCAGCATCGGTCCCAGTAAGGACCACTACTGTCCCTGTCTTGGGCACAGGAAGGGCAGTTCCGTCCCAGACCTAGAACAGACCACTGCTGCATTCAGACCCTGGCTGTAGCTGCTGAAGCCGCCCCCCAGGACAGAATGGATTTGTCATAATAACATCTTTTCTCCCTACTCACTTCTAATTTAGTTTACAAAGAACTTGTTACAAAGAACAAATCCCATTACCTCTGATGAACTCCTTGATTATAAAAGTTATCAGGAAAGAACAAAAAGGAGAGATAAGACATGTGAAGAGATTCCTTGGAGGTGAAGATGTCTTCTTCCCTTCAAACCTGGTTTCCATGGAACATCTTAGGAAGTTTGAAATGTGTTCTCTGCAGAAGAGAGACACAGGACTGGGGCCTGATTCCGGACAGAGAAAAGGAAAGTAGCCTTGGCAGTGCTGCCATCAGCCTAGCCACCTGGAAATCTTTGGGGCAAGGGACTCATGGGTAGGTGGGGCCTATGGGCCGTAAGCACTCCGAATCCTTGGCAGAGGCAGAAGGGGTTAAGAGGGTATCAGGAATGGAATGACATGTCTGGGTCAATAGGCCTGTGCAGGGATTTTCCCATGGATTCTTGCAGAGAGGGGGTTGGGGTTGTGATACACTTATTCCCAGAGAGTGGGGAGAAAGCCTATTACAGTATCCTCCAACCCCCACCCCTCCTAGGTTGTGAGGGCAGGAAAAGATGGGCTAGACAGAGAAGAAAAGACTTTAGATGCCCACGTAGCCCCTTCCCGCGTTGGCCTTTTGGGCTTCCAGCAAGCAGCAGGTCTAAATGGTGAAGGGGAAGGTTTGCATTAAATAAAGGTCACGGTTCTGATTAACAATTGGGAGTAAAATTTCAGCTTCTGAATTGACACTGTGTGACTGTTTGTTATCTAAAAAAAGAAGAGCCATGGACCCAGTGGAGTTTTCATCTAGGAACAAGCGCTCTACCTCTGGTCCCCGCGGCTCTCACTTCTCTCCTGTGCGCTCACTGCTCTCAAGCTAGGCTTACCTGCTTTCAAGCTCCCAGAGTCTCGTCAGGCTGCAAGTTCATAATTTTGTGAATTGTATCGGGTCCAGAGATGGACAAAGCTTCTTCAATGTGTCTCCTTTCAATCCTGAGATCTGTGAATTCAAGGCACTTATCTCCCCCTTCCCCCACCTCTCCCACCCCCCTACTGGAGGTAAAACAAGAATAGGGTAATCATAATAGACACTCCTGTTCAAGATAGGGAGTAATGGAAGGCCCCTAGAAGTCACAGGTCCACAGTGACTCCGAAATCTGGCTGAGCATGTCAGCCAGGCTTCTTACATTGGAAGCAAACAGCGTTTCTCTCCAAAGCTCAGTTTTGCTCCCAGAGAACAATATGTCCTCTGGGTTCTTGACTTGGCCATCTAAAAGAACTGTCCTTTTCCACAAGAAAGTCCTTTGTTTACAACTGAGTAGTGTTCTAAGCCTGGTTCTTGCCTATAGAAAAGTTTGGGGCCCAGACACCTCTTCACTTTGAACTATCGCAGTGGTTTTTAGTTTAAGCTGGTAGTGCTTCGATTAATTGTTCTCTTGAAAACAGTGAAGATTTCCTTTGAATTTTACTGAAGTTCACATCCTGCAGCCATATCCATAATTCTTTTCAAGAGTTTTCCATGGTAGGCAGAGTAATGGTCTCCTAAATTTGTTCAAGATCACAGATTTGTGGATATGTTATGCTACATGGCAGAGGGGAGTTAAGGGAGAAGATACTGCTGACCAGATAGCCTTAAAATAGGGAGGTTATTCTGATGGGCCCAATATAATATATATATAATATAATCAAATATATATATATATAATAATATAATCAAAAGAGTCCTCAAAGGAGGCAGGAGAATCAGAGTGTCCATGATATGATGTGAGAAAGACTCGACTGGCTTTGCTGACTTTGAAAAAGGAAGAGAGGTAAGGATCAAAGAAGGTGGGCGGCCTCTGTGAGATGGGGAAGGTGAGAAAGTGTATCCTTCACAACGTCTTTTATAAAGGAACATAGCTTTGCTTGTATCTTGATTTTAGCTCAGTGAGATCAATTTTGGACTTCTGACCTCCAGAACTGTAGCATAATAAATTGTGTCGTTTAAAGCCACTATGTGCTAATTTGTTAGAGCAGCAACAGAAAACTAATGCATTAGCATCCATTTGGACAATACCCTTAAGCTACCTAGAAATGCTTTGTCCAGATGTCACCTACTGTGGGCCAATCTAAGGTACTAGAACTTAGATACTAGAAGATGTGATCAAATGATTTCATAGCAGCATTATTCATGGTAGCAAAATCCTGAGAAGAAATCTACGTACCCATTGTTAGAAGAATAGAAAATTCTGGAGTATTCATACAATGAACATGCATTTCCAATTAATATTGGGTAAATATCAGTTATTTGTAATTATTCAGTAAATCTAAAGTATTATCATGAGTGAAAAAAAATAAGCCCTGTTTAAAAATATAAATCCTCTTATGTAAAATTCAAAACTGTTCTGCTGTATAGTACACTTAATGTGTTCTAAAGCTGTAAAGAAAAAGGGACTGATTTACCCAGAATTCAGTATTGGTGGCACTTGGGGGAAATGTGATTGGGGAGTGGAGCGCAGAGCTTTCTAAGGTGTTGGTGTTCATAATACTCTTTAAACTGGTGAATTTATGAATGATCGTTTCACTATTCTTTATGCCATATATTTATATTATATAGGTCCCTTTGTAGATAAAATTTACAATCCAAAGTCAAGAATTAAAAAAACAAAAAAAAAAAATAAGAAAAAAAGATCCCATATACTTCCCAAAGAAAGCTGGTGTAGCAATCTTACTGTTGGCTAAATGAAAGGCATTGTTAAAAAAAAAAGAGGCCCTGTTAAGCATAACAAAAATAGTAGTTCACATAGAAGATATAATATTCCATAGCCTAATTCTTGATTTATTAATTCTTAAAATTATCCAGTGAGTAATAGATATTGAGAATAATTTGGAGTTTATAGCAGGTTTTAGAAAACCAACTACTAATGTTTTTGTTATCGTCACACTGTTTTGAGGGCAGTTGTGCTGTGTGTTGGGGAAGGTGCATGAGAGGAGAGAGAAATATTTTCAGTAGAATACTGTAATGCTGATCAATATAATTTCATAATTTTAAGTAATTCATTCTAAAAAGGCTTTTTGAAATGGATAAATTAACAATTACTGTAGCTGAATGCAAATTGTATTTCCTATTATTTACAGAATAAGAATGAATAGTCAAAACACAAAATCATGTCATAACATGCCCTAAATTAAAAAAACAAAGAAGATTCTTCTGTTCTTTTGAGGATTTAGTTGATAAAATATAAAGGGAAAAGAATTCAAGATGACTTTTTAATGATCTGGCTAACAAAAGCTTTCATATTATTACTAATACCAATTTCATACCCAAGAAAACATGTCTTAGGACTTTGTGCGGACCTCACTCATTTCAGAAAGCAAGAATGTGAAAATGTCTATCAAATCAAGCAACCAGATATGGGAGATCTTTAAGATTAAGATAAGGTTAAAGTTATTTTGCCAGGCATGTTTAGGGGCAACCCATGGCCAGCACGCCCCCAGTCTCTCAGCTCCTCTCTACTTGCTTTGTATCTGCTGCCCTGTGGGTCTCTTGGCACAAGGGTCTGTGACACACACAGTGAGGTGGGAGAATGCTTAGGGGCACCCGCTGCGTTCGGCATGGCGCTCCATCGCTCACTATCCTCTGGTGAACTCGGAAGGCAGACTCACTCTTCACTGCGGGCCCCAGCCTGGAACCACACACACATTAAGCCCTTAATCGATATTTGTGGAGTTACTGGTTAAAAAAATGCGCACTAATAAATAATAATAAAAGGTAGTGACTTTTGAAAAGGAGTTGTAATTACATTATTTTTTGAAAGTTATTTACAATTATTAAAGCTAATGCTATGAGAGCTTTATTGAAGGCTGCCGCTGGCTTGCAGTATTATCTCACACAAGGCATGGAATCCGAGACAAGAAAATGAGCTGTAGTAGGTTTTTAAAAATAGCTGCCTTTACTTTTCCTTGCAGCTCTAAAATGTCATAACTCTTTTGCCTTGGTCTCCTTTTGGTGATTTCAATATGTTTAGCTTTCAAGACTTATTTATTAATACTGTATTTAGGTAGATAGGAACTAATTTGATGATCTTGCCATTTTATATTTATAAAGACAGAGAAGTTAAATGACTGTCAGGTTAAGCATTGTGACAAGGAACAAGGCCGGACTTCACAGCGGATCTAAATCTGACAAGCACCTGTTGTGTGGTTTTCCTAGCTTCCTGTGCTTTCTTTAGGAAAAGAGCATTTCTATAATTTCCTACTTAACAAGGTAATACATGTTCAGTACAGAAAACAAAAACCACAAATAAAAAAAATGTGCTCATATGTCCACGACACAAAACATAACTACTTTTAAAGATACACTTTTTACTGTGACTTTTCTTAGCCTCTTTCTCTTTGCATCTATTTACAGAATATATTTTGTGTACATAGAATTTTCTAATTTCCTTTATTTAGCGATTTGTCACAATGTTTTCCTGTCAATACATATTTAAAGCTTAGGAAATAATGCTTATTTTTAAGTAGTTTAATTAATAATATTTAATCATAATAAATCATAAAATAACAACTCAAGTTAACCTCCTCCTTTTGAAAATTTATGTTGCCTTTTTAAGTTTTCATCATTATAAATTATTATTACATTTGGAAACCAGTTTCTTTCATAAAATATTATTTTAAAGATGTTGATAGTGATTGTAGATGTACATATCAGGGATGTACAAAGGTTTCCCACTTAAATGTATGTATTTTGCCAATATCTGATTTTTATTTCTGAATGCCAGATTTCCAAATGTTTATTTCAACATCATTTCTGGTTTATCTGACCTTGGGCATGAGCAGTGATCGTGGGACCCCACAGATTACAACTCTATCTTCACGTCTTTCTCTCTTGCTTGGAAAATCACTTACTGGGACCCTAGGGTAGGCACTGCAAAATTACTTACTGGGACCCTAGGGTAGCCACTGCAAAACAGGAAGATAATCACAAACAGAATTCTTGCCTTGGGCACCAGTTACCATTCAATGAATTTGAGAATAATTTTGTGTACTTCCCAAAAAAGGTCATTTGGAAATTATATTAAATTTATATTCCAGTGGGAATATAATGTACTACATGGTGACTATAGTTAACAAGAGTATATCGAACATTTGGAAGTTGCTAAGAGAGTAGGTCTTAAAATTTCTCATCACAAGAAAAAGAAATTTTTAATGTATGGTGACAGGTGTTACTTAGGCTTATTGTGGTGATCATTTGCAACATATATAAACATCGAGTCATCATTATGTGTATTTGAAACTAATATAATGTTATGTGTCTATTGCACCTCAATGAAAACTTAGGTTTGTGTGTTATTTAGTAAGAGGAAAGATTGACACTGTAAAATACCAAGGATTCATATCTGTTCCTGAACCTATTTACAAACATATTAAATATCATCTATAAACATGTAATTTCTCAATATATTCAGGTCATTTAAGTCCTTTGGTGAAATGTTTCCATTTCCTACTTATAGGCTTTATAACAAATTGTTCATAATTCTCAATAATTCTATCAATTTATTCAGTGCTTACCAGATGCCAAACACAGTGCCGAGTATTTTACATGAATGATTTTATCTAATCCTCAGCTATATAAAGAGGGAATGATTATTATTCCAGATACACAGATGGGGAAACTAAGGCTTGAAGAGGTGATACATCTTGCTCAGAGCAATACATCCAGTAAGCTGTGCAAGATTGTGAAACCAAGTCATTTGCATTATTTATTTATTTATTTATGTTTATTACGGTATCATTGATACATACACTCTTATGAAGGTTTCACATGAAAACCACTGTGGTTACTACATTCATCCATATTATCAAGTCCCCCCCATACCGCATTGGAGTCACTGTCCATCAGTGTATTAAGATGCCACCATCACCACTTGTCTTCTCTGTGCTACACTGTCTTCCCCGTGACCCACCACACACCATGTGTACTAATCATAATACCCCTCAATCCCCTTCTCCCTCCCTCCCCACCTGCCCTTCTCCACCCCTCCCCTTTGGTAACCACTAGTTCCTTCTTGGAGTCTGTGAGTCTGAGGCTGTTTTTTTCCTTCAGTTTTCTTTCGTCGTTATACTCGACAAATGAGGGAAATCATTTGGTACTTGTCTTTCTCCACCTGGCTTATTTCACTGAGCATAATACCCTCTAGCTCCATTCATGTCGTTGCAAATGGTAGGATTTGTTTCCTTCTTATGGCTGATTAAGATTCCATTATGTATATGTACCACATCTTCTTTATTCATTCATCTATTGATGGACACTTAGGTTGCTTCAATATCTTAGCTATTGTAAATAGTGCTGTGATAAACATAGGGGTGCATATGTCTCTTTGAATCTGAGACCTAGTTTCCTTTGGGTAAATTTCTAGGAGTTAAATTCCTGGGTATAATGGTATTTCTATTTTTAATTTTTTGAGGAACCTCCATACTGCTTTCCACAATGGTTGAACTAATTTACATTCCCACCAACAGTGTAGGAGGGTTCCCCTTTCTTTGCATCCTCACTAGCATTTGTTATTGCTTGTCTTTTTGGTGTTGGCCATCCTACCTGGTGTGAGGTGATATCTTATTGTGGTTTTAATTTGCATTTCCCTGATAATTAGCAATGTGGAGTATCTTTTCATATGCCTGTTGGCCATCTGAATTTCTTCTTTGGAGAAGTTTCTGTTCATATTTTCCACCGATTTTTTAATTGGGTTATTTGCTTTTTGGGTGTTGAGTCATGTGAGCTCTATGCATTTTGGATGTTAAACCCTTATTGGGTATGTCATTTATGAATATGTTCTCCCATACTGTAGGAAGCCTTTATGTTCTGCTGATGGTGTCCTTTGCTGTACAGAAACTTTTTAGCTTGATGTAGTCCCATTTGTTCATTTTGCTTTTGTTTCCCTTGCCCGAGGAGATGTGTTCAGGAAAAAGTTGCTCATGTTTATATTCAAGAGATTTTTGCCTATGTTTTTCTTCTAAGAGTTTTATGGTTTCATGACTTACATTCAGCCCTTTGATCCATTTCGAGTTTACTTTTGTGTATGTAGTTAGACAATTATCCAATTTCATTCTCTTACATGTAGCTGTCCAGTTTTGCCAACATCAGCTGTTGAAGGGCTGTCATTTCCCCATTGTATGTCCATGTCTCCTTTATCATATATTAATTGACTATATGTGCTTGGGTTTATATCTGGCTCTCTAGTCTGTTCCATTGATCTTTGGGCCTGTTGTCGTGCCAATCCCAAATTGTCTCGATTACTGAGGCTGTGTAGTAGACCTTGAAGTCAGGGAGCATAATTCCCCCTGGTTTATTCTTCCTTCTCAGGATTGCTTTGGCTCTTTGGGGTCTTTGGTGGTTCCATAAGAATACTATTTGCTCTAGTTCATTGAAGAATGTCGTTGGTATTTTGATAGGGATTGCATTGAATCTGTAGATTGCTTTAGGCAGGATGGCCATTTTAACAATATTAATTCTTCCCATCCATGAGCACAGGATGTGTTTATATTGTTTGGTATCATCTTTAATTTTTCTCATGAGTGTCTTGTGGTTGTCAGATTATAGGTTTTTCACTTCCTTGGTTAGGTTTATTCCTAGAATTTTATTCTTTTTAATGCAATTGTGAATGGAATTGTTTTCCTGATTTCTCTTTCTGCTAGTTCATCATTAGTGTATAGGAATGCAACAGATTTCTGTGTATTAATTTTGTAGCCCACAACTCTGCTGAATTCAGATATTAGTCTAGTAGTTTTGGAGTGGATTCTTTAAGTTTTTTATGTACAATATCATGTCATCTGCAAACAGTGACAGTTTAACTTCTTTCTTACCAATCTGGATACCTTCTATTTCTTTGTTTTGTTTGATTGCCATGGCTAGGACCTCCATAACTATGTTGAATAAAAGTAGGGAGCTTGGGCATCCTTGTCTTGTTCCTGATCTTAAAGGAAATACTTTCAGCTTCTTGCTGTTAAGTATAATATTGGTTGTGGGTTTGTCATATATGGCCTTTATTATACTGAGGTACTTGCCCTCTGTATGCATTTTATTGAGTTTTTATCATTAATGGATACTTAAGTTTTTCGAATTTTTCTGCATCATGTGGTTTTTGTCCTTCTTTTTGTTGATGTGGTGGATGATGTTGATGGATTTTCAAATACTGTACCATCCTTGCATCCCTGGAATGAATCCTATTTGATCATGATGTTTGATCTTTTTGATGTATTTTTGAATTCAGGTTGTTAATGTTTTGTTAAGTATTTTTCCATCTGTGTTCATCAGGGATATTGGTCTGTAATTTTCTTTTTTGTGGTGTCTTTGTCTGTGTATTAGAGTCATGCTGGCCTCATAGAATGAGTTTGGGATTATTCCCTCTTCTACTCTTTGGAAAACTCAGAGGACGATGGGTATTAAGTCTTCACTAAGTGTTTGATAAAATTCTATGGTGAAGCCCTTTGATGTAGGGGCTTTGTTCTTAGGTAGTTTTTTGATTACCAATTCAATTTCGTTGCTGGTAATTGGTCTGTTCAGATTTTCTGTTTCTTTCTGGGTCAGCCTTCCATTTTTCTAGAAAGTTGTCCATTTCTTCTAGTTTATTCAGTTTGTTAGCATATATTTTTTCATAGTATTCTCTAATAATTCTTTGTATTTATGTGGTGTCCATAGTGATTTTTCTTTTCTCATATCTGATTCTTTATATGTGTATAGACTCTCTTTTTTTCTTGATAAGTCTGCCTAGGGGTTTATCTATCTTGTTTATTTTCTCAAAGAACCAGCTCCTGCTCTCACTGATTCTTTCTATTGTTTTATTCTTTTCAATTTTATTTATTTCTGCTCTAATATTTATTATTTCCCTCCTTCTACTGACTTTGGGCTTCATTTGTTCTTCTTTTTCTAGTTTCATTAATTGTGAGTTTAGACTGTTCATATGGGATTGTTCTTCTTTCCTGACATAGGCCTGTATTGCAATGTACTTTCCTCTTAGCAGGGCCTTCACTGGTTCCTACAGATTTTGAGGCATTGAATGCTGTTGTCATTTATCTCCATATATTGCCTGATATCTGTTTTTATTTGGTCATTGATCCATTGATTATTTAGGAGCATGTTGTTAAGCCTCCATGTGTTTGTGGGATTTTTCATTTTCTTTGTGTAATTCATTTCTAGTTTCCTTCCTTTGTGGTCTGAGAAGCTGGTTGGTACAATGTCAATCTTTCTGAATTTACCGAGCCTCTTTTTGTGGCCTAGTATATGATCTATTCTTGAAAATATTTCATGTGCACTTGAGAAGAATGTGTATCCTGCTGCTTTTGGGTGGAATGTTCTGTAGATGTCTGTTAGGTCCATCTGTTCTAATGTGTTGTTCAGTGCCTCTGTCTCCTTACTTATTTTCTGTCTGGCTGATCTGTCCTTTGGAGTGAGTGGTGTGTTGAAGTCTCCTAAAATGAATGCATTCCATCCTATTTCCCTTTTAATTCTGTTAGTATTTGTTTCACACAATCAGGTGCTCCTGTGTTGGGTGCATAGATATTTATAATGGTTATATCATCTTGTTGGACTGACCCCTTTATCATTACATAATGTCCTTTTTTGTCTCTTGTAACTTTCTTTGTTTTGAAGTCTATTTTGTCTGATACATGTACTGCAACTCCTGCTTTTTTCTCCCTATTAGTTTCATGAAATATCTTTTTCCATCCATTTACTTTTAGTTTGTGTATGTCTTTGGGTCTGAAGTGAGTCTCTTTTAGGTGGCATATAGATGGTTCTTGTTTTTTTATCCATTCAGTGACTCTGTGTCTTTTGATTGGTGCATTCAGACAATTTACATTTAGGGTGATTATCGATAGGTATGTACTTATTGCCACTGCAGACTCTAGATTTGTGGTTACCAAAGGTTCAAGGGTAACTTCCTTACTATCTAACAGTCTAATTTAACTCACTTACTAGGCTATTATAAACACAATCTAAAGGTTCTTTTTTTCCCCTCCCTTTTCTTCCTCCTCTATTCTTTATATATTAGGTATCATATTCTGCACTCGTTGTCTATCTCTTGACTGACTGTGGGTAGTTGATTTGATTTTGCATCTGCTTAGTAATTAATTGGTCTTCTTTCTTTACTGTGGTTTTATTTCCTTTGGTGACAGCTATTTACCTTTAGGAACACTTCCATCTATAGCAGTCCCTCCAAAATTCTCTGTAGAGATAGATGGTTTGTGGGAGAAAAATTCTCTCAGCTTTTGCTTATCTTGAAATTGTTTAATCCCTCCTCAAAATTTAAATGGGAATCTTGCCAGTAGAGTAATCTTGGTTCCAGGCCCTTCTGCTTCATTGCATTAAATACATCATGCCACTCCCTTCTGGCCTGTAAGGTTTCTGTTGAGAAGTCTGATGATAGCCTGATGGGCTTTCCTTTGTATGTGATCTTATTTCTCTCTCTGGCTGCTTTTAATAGTCTGTCCTTATCCTTGATCTTTACTATTTTAATTACTATATGTCTTGATGTTGTCTTCCTTGGGTCCCTTGTGTTGGGAGATACACTCACCTCCATGGCCCGAGAGACTATCTCCTTCCCCAGATTGGGGAAGTTTTCAGCAATTACCTCCTCAAAAACACTTTCTATCCCTTTTTCTCTCCTTCTTCTGGTACCCCTATAATGCAAATATTGTTCCATTTGGATTGGTCACACAGTTCTCTCAATATTCTTTCATTCCTAGAGCTCCTTTTTTCTCTCTGTGCCTCAGCTTCTTTGTATTTCTCTTCACTAACTTCTATTTCATTTACCGTCACTTCTACTTCATCTAATCTGCTTTTAAATCCCTCCATTGTGTGTTTCATTTCAGATACTGTATTCTTTAATGATTGATTCTCATTCCTGAATTATTTCCTGAGTTCTTGAATATTTTTCTGTACCTCCATGAGCATTTTCATGATTTTTATTTTGAAATCTTTCAGGAAGATGGATGAGTTCAGCTTCATTTGGCCTTCTTTCTGGTATTTGTGGGATTTTGGTTTCAACCAGGTTCCTTTGGTGTTTCATATTCATATGTGGTGCCCTCTAGTGCCCAGAAACTCTGCTCTCTGGAGCTGCTCAGTCCCTGGAGCAATCGTGGAGGTTGCAGGGGAGCAGTGCTGTAGCCTGTTGGGTGGAAAGATCTGTTTCCTGCTTCCTGGCTTCTTTGCCTGTCTCCACTGCCAGGATCTGTGGGCTTAGTGTGTATGTAGAAGCCTCTATGCTTTGTGCTTGTTGCTGCCATAGGTGGGGCTTCCCCCTGGATGGCCTGGCACAAGGGCAGGGGCAGCCAGTTTGTGAGCTGGTGCCGGCTGGGTGGGAGGCACAGCAGGCTGCGTATCAGGGTGGTTGGTCTCGGAGCTGTGTAGCCAGCCAGGGGGCTGGAGCACCTGAAGCTCCTGAAAGTTCCCAACCTGCTGGGCAGAGTGTGTCTGGACAGTTTTTTCCACCTGCTCCTTCTCCTGAGCAGCAAGCTCTGGGCAGTCCTTGCCCCTTTAGCAGCCCTTCCCTGTTAGGAAGTCTCTCAGACTGCCCACCTTTCTTTTGTCCCAGAGCAGCTGCACGTTGATTCCTGTTTTCCACAACTGGCTGCAATCTCAGTCTCTCCACGTATTCTACCTGTCTTAGCTTTCCAACCCCACTAATCTCCAGAGTACCATGCAATGTAGTTTCATGCTCCCAGAGCAGATCTCCAGGGCTGGGTGTTCAGTAGTCCCAGACCTCTATCCCCTTCCTGCTCCATTTCTCTTCCTCCCACTTGTGAAGTGGAGTGGGGGAAGGGCTTGTGTCCCACCAGATCGTGGCTTTGGTATGTTACCTCTTCTGTGAGGTCTGCTCTGTTCTCCAGGTGTAGGCAGTGTGGTGCAGCCTTCTTTCCTGTTGCTCTTTTAGGATTAGTTGTATTTGCTATATTTTCATATTATATGTGATTTGGGGAGGAGTTCTCTGTCTCACCTCTCACACTGCCATCTTTAATCCTACCATGTTTGGATATTTTTTTAAGTAGTACTACTTTATTGATGTCTAACATATGTTGAGAAGCAAGGAAAATAATAAATTTATAGCCCAATGAATTCCTACAAAATAAACGTCATCATGTAATGTCCATCCACATAAAGACAGGGAACATTACTAGTGCATCCAGGTTAAGACAGACATCACTATGAACGTTCCCAGGCCTTCTTCCCGTCATTAATTCTCTCTAGGGTAACTGCTAGTGGGCTGCACCATGAACTAGATCGCCTGACTTTGGACATGTAGTTGCAGTCATAGAGTATGCATACTTCTGTATCTGGCTGCTTTTGCTCAAAATTATATTCTTGATTTGTTGTTGGGTTTAGCTACAGTTTGTTCTTTTGAACTGTTGTTCAGAATTCCATTTAATGTATAAACCACAGTTTATCCATTCTACAGTAGGTGGCATTTGTGGAGTTTTCAGTTTGGGGATATTACAAACAATGTTGCTATAAACATGCTTTTGCATGTCTTTTGATGTATAGATTTCTGTTAGCTCTGTTCTTAGGAGTGGAATTGCTGCAAATGTGTATGCTCTGCTTTAGCACATACCCCATATTTCCAAAGTGATTGTACCGTTTTCCACATTTCACTGCGATTTATGAGTTCTGTGGTGCTGGAACTTTTGCCCTTGTGTTTTTAAATTGACAGATGCTAGTAGAATAAGAAACTTTGTTTTCTGTATTTGTTCATTATATATGTTCTGTGATGTACCTCTACTGCTTAAAGAAAAGGTTCTACAACCCTAGTTATATCTCTGCTTTTATTTCTAATCTTGTGTATTTACATGTTTATTACGCTAATGGTTTTGCCTACTATTGGGTTAATTTCTAGCAAAATATTTATGGGATTATTTATAAATTCTGTTGTTTCTCAGTTTTTTTTTAAATCAGTATTTTCTTCTTTCAGTTTATTAATTCTTAATCTCCTCTCTCTTTATTTTATCTTCCTCACTTGATTAGCAGAATGTCTACTTAACTTATTTTTAGGCACAATAGTGAACAGTCTCTGCTAAAGGAGCGATCATGTTAAGAGAAATCTCCTGGAGGGATTTTGATTATAAAAGATTTTTTTCCATCAAAAAAAAGAAAGAGAGAGAGAAATAAGGAATTAATTATCCTTTTCCTTCCCCAGGACATTGCCATGTCTGCATGTGTGGATGAAAAGTGTGATTTTAATCTTGCAACCAGGAGGGTAGTTAGCCACAGGGAAAATTGCTGAGAGGAAGATGAAAGATACCTTGGTCTCTCCTGACATCACAGAGTCACTGGGTTTCTTTCAAACTTCCTTTTATTAAAGACTAAGAAAAAAGAAAGAAAGAAATGTTTCCCCTGACTTTGATACTGTTTTGAGTTCTGCATTCTGTTATGGGCCAAAACATCCTAACTGATTCTCTCCCCATATCCTTATTCATTTTTGTTTTGCTTGATTTAATAAGGACTGAGAGGTGTGAGAAGTGTCCTGCCACTGTCGTCTTCCTTTATTTCAGCCAGTGTTTGATTTCTAGAATTACGTATTTTATTATTTAACTTGAAGATTTATGAGTTACAATTTCATGTAATAAACTTATATTGATCTCTCCTACCATTTAAAATGTTTAATCTATGCTCTTTAATATACATATTAAAAATATATAATCTATACTATTGTATCTACCTTCTTATTGTAAAGTATTGTTTGCATATGTCATGGCTCAATTGCTTTTCTTTCCAATACTGTTAAAATGTACATTCTGATATATTGTTAAAATAATTGCTTATACTTGATGCTATGTTTAATGTTTTCTAATATTTCCATTCCTCCACCATCATTTCTCCTTTCTTGTGGACTGATATACCTATGGAATACTTTGCTGAGTAGTGTTGTAACTGTTCTTTTCCAGGAAAAACATATACATGATATCATTTCAGTCACTTTTAAACACAAAGCAAACCTTGTGTGATAGAGAACATGTAGCTTAAGGTTTGTTCCCCTGTTGCATTTGTAGAGATGTTTTTCCACTTCTTCTGGCATTGAATATGGTGGAAAAGAGGTCCTAGCTCAGTTTAATGGTTCTTTCATGGTAGATATATTTTTTCCAGCTTCTAGGCTTGTCTTTCTTTTTCCACCAGGGTCTATTCAGATACTGGTGTTTTACACCTCAGGTATTACCTCTTCAAATCTTTAGATTGAATTCAATTTGTTTTCTCTTAATACTTCTTTTCAGTATTTTTTTGCTATTTTCTTTTTCAGACTCACTTATCCAGTTTGGATGCTGGTGTGCTGTCCTCAAAGTGAATACCTTCTCTGTTTCATCCTCATTTTCTTTCTTCTGCAGTCTGGCATACAGCTTCAAAGGGGTTCACCAGACACTTAACTCAATTTTCTACATTAATTAATTCGGTATTGATATAATTAATTTTAATTGGCCTTATAAAATTTATAATTACAGCATCTTTTCCTTTTCTTTTTCAGCTCCAATTTTATTTCCTGTTGCTTGCCAGCCCTTCTTTTTTCCTACTCCTTTGAACATACCGACCACATGCTGAAAGAAGCATTTAGAAAAGAATTTTTGAACTAATCTAAAGATGTAAAGAGACTACATATAAAGAGTACGAATCTTACTTCTAGATAGACAATCTTTTCATCTCTTCTGCCTTTTGTTTTGGAGCTAAGTTACCTGAAATTTGATAGATCGCATTATTGATGTCAATTCTCTGCCCCTTTGAGATCTATTCCTTTCCTATGGCCTCGTCATCGATGGAGTGGACTTCCACCATCTTACCTCTAGGCTTGGCTATGTAACTTTGGCCAGTGATATAGAGCTGAAATCACAGTGGGTGTTCCAAGATCTTGAAGACTTCACATGTTTCTGCTTTTTCTCTTGCATCTCTGTCGGTGCCAATGTGAAGAATATACCACGGATGTTCTTGGATACCATGCAGGTCCCCAGAGAAGGATAAAGACATGTGGAGCAGAGCTACCCCAGCTAGATAACAGGTATGTAGTGACGCAAAAAAAGAGCTTCCCAGTTGAGCCCAGTCTAGGCCAGTCTGATTTGCAGATGCATGAACAATAAGAAAATATCACTCACATTGCAATGGCTTGTTAGACAGCAATAAGTAATAGTACAAAAACTTTTATTCTATTTCCTCCAATAACTCATTTTTAAGTCTTTCTTTGCTTCTTGCTTAATATCTTTCATAGATCTTACTTAAAAACTTTGTTCCTTATTACCTTAAAATCCTTTTTGAAAAGAAGCTTAATTGGTTTTCCCTAAGTCTCCTCTCCTTTAATGGAGATGAGGCTCCCTAGCTCAGACCTCAGGAGTGACGATGGGACTCCTTCTCAGCCACCCAGCACCTTGGAGGGAGTGCAGAGCAGGTCAAGACCCTGATCCGAAGAACTTCACTCCTGCATAGTTTCTTCTGTTTGGCAAACCTGTGGATCCAGTATGAAAATATCTTCTGGTGTCTGCAGGACATGCTTTCAGAGAAGACTCTCTTTAGGGTTTTGTTTTGAGCCTGGACTTTTCAAAAGGCAGATCATAATTCTGACCACCTCCTTACGGGTTCTGCTGCCTACCCTTCTAACAAAGATCTCTGCGGCTTTGGGGAGAGCCCCAGCTCTGCTGCTAGCCATCTTGCTTGTTCAACCCGTGGGAGACACTGGCTAGCTGCTCACAGCCCCACTTTGCCCGCCTGTCAGCTATCCAACTATATCATAGTTCTCAGTTTCTTTTGCCTGTGGCCAAATGCTTGATTTTTTGGGGAATAGAATGTGAATAGAAGTTATAATGTCACTTCTAGGTCTGGCCTATAAAGACTTTCCATGCACAGTTACTCATTTTCCTCTCTCTTCTACTGGCTGGGTGCAGAGGAATCCAATAGCCTAAGTGAGAGCGGAGCCGCAAGAGAGAAGGGGTCTGGGTCCCCGTGTGACCACCAGGGAGACTGCCCGCTCCCCACCCACGAATGGCCAGTTGGACTGCATGTGACGGAGAAATTAAGTATCATGCAGAGCTACTGAGATGATCAGCTGTAACAACTGTTAGCACCACTTGCCTTAACTAATTCAGAAATTGATAACCTGAAGTGGAGGGCTGAAATAACAAAAACTTTAAAATATGTAGTTAGGTTTCAAGGTTAAAGATGTAGCAAGCAAAATTGATGGAGAATATTCTTAAACCATGGCAAAGCATTTGTTAAAAATGTCTGCCAATAACTTAGAAGACAGCCCAGGTGCCTGGCAGCAGGTCTGATCTGTAGGCGTCACAGTGATGATGTGGTTGGCTGGTATTGGCTGCCTTTGGTGATT
The DNA here is from genome assembly GCA_029783875.1 of Phataginus tricuspis. Taxonomy (NCBI): domain Eukaryota; kingdom Metazoa; phylum Chordata; class Mammalia; order Pholidota; family Manidae; genus Phataginus; species Phataginus tricuspis. The sequence continues at coordinate 28,087,492 of JAQQAC010006877.1, read as the reverse complement.
TATGGTAAGAAAGAATTGGCCAGTTTTCAAACAGAGAGTAAAGAAGTAGAGAAGGTCTAGTGGTCAATGACTGCTTCTGACCCATTGTAGGAGGAAATAAACAATTGCCAAAAGACACAGATTCTGTAAGATTTTTCAGTTAAAGTGATTTTCCTTGCCCCCTAATTAATACAGCCAACTATACATTAGGTCTTACAACATAATTTTCTCGAATTTAAACAAGTTCTTTCCAGTGTCCGCTGGCTGCTGTTTCAAGGTGGTGTCCTGGCGCTGTTGTGTAAGCCTCCTCCCGCTTACTCACAGCCCTACACTCCGTTTAATTCAGGTTCCAGGGTCTCTGGAATAATAACTGTGAAAGGAAGGTCGGGGGACAGGATTGGGCAGAGAAACTACCACAGCTTTGATGAAAAAGAGTGCTCCTGGTGAGACCTGCCGTCCAGACAGTGTCCCTTTTGGCCCCAAATGGTTGGGTGTCTGTCTCCTGTTGGGCTGAAAATCAGGCGTCTGTATTTCCACGTCACTCAGACGTCCCAGCAGCTGCTCCCAAAGAGGGGCGGCTCTGCCGATCTCACTCCGGGGGCCCGTCAGAGACATCCTCTTAAGCTGGCATTTCCCCCACGTGTCTTTTTTTTTTTCTCCTCAGTCTTCCCTAGCTTTTAATACTAGGAAACACAATCAGAAACAATAAAAGAAAAGGAGGTGTAAGGTCTCTACAAGATCTCTATGAATCTATATTTATATGTGGCTACTGAGATATATAGATATATATCTATATGTAGATATATAGTAAACTATCATTACTTCCAGATTACAAAGTTGGATTGTTAACCAAAAAAAAAAAAAAAAAAAAAAAATCTAAGAGAATCAAATTATTAGTCACAAGGAAAATTTAGAGGGGCAGCCGTTTTCAACCTAAATAAGAGGAATTCTTCTATATACAAACAATAGCCTAATAGAAAATATAATTGGAGGGTTTTTCCTCCTACAATTTCAACCTCACATATAAAATATCTAGAACTATGCCAAATAAGACCTGTGTAATACCTCAATGAAGTAAAGATAAAAATTTTCCTGAGAGACATAAAGGATCACAGAAATTAATACAGAGACACTTTATATCCTTGAGTAGGATATCATATTATCCCAATTATTACTAGAATGCCTATTATATTATGGTATTTTTCACTAATAATCTAATGTAAAACTCATCTGGAGGAATTGAAATGCAAGAATATTTAGGAAAATTCTGAAAAATAAAGTTAATGAGGAACTAGCCTCACTGTTTCTAAAATACATAATGAATCAATGAAAATGAAAATGAGAATTCCTTAGTCCCTTTAATACAGACAACAGAATACAGTCCTGGAGCCGTCCAAACACATACTGAACACTTACAATAAAAACACAAAAATTCTAGAAGAAAACATTCATAGCTTTATTATTTTGAAGAAAGAAAGGACTTCTTTAGGGCCTCAACCCTATAATTCAGAAAGTGTGGGAATCCAAAGCAAGCTATTCATCTAAGCAAAATTAACTTCTGTCTAGTGCAAAGTGTTGTCAACATAGTGAATGCAACTGCCAGTTTTGGGATTTTCTTGACTTATAATGATTTCTAACAAAGACTATCATTGCAGTCAAAATTAGATAATTTAAATGATCAGTAAATAAGGGGTATACACTCAACAAAATATTCATGGACTATAAAAAAGGCAGGTCCCTAAAAATGTCAATAATGTTCATTTTCATTGTTCTCCCTTTTGTGTCCCCATTATACACCACAGATTTTACTTTGTATCTCAGATTGCTTTCATAAAAACGTCTGTTTCCTTAATTTTCTGAGTGGCTAGTTTCTCATTTTTGTTACTGATTACAAAACAACTGAAGGATAAGAAACACATGTTTTCTCTGTAACTGTTTTTCATTAATCTTGGTAAAACAGAGATGATTGTAATTACTCCTTCATTATCTTTAAGAATCTTCTTAAGCTTCCTCAGTTTCTCAAATCATTCCCTGGGCAACGAACAAGAAAGAGGAAGGCTTATTAGCCAGTGGTGGCTGGCTAATTACCAGTTGCCTGGGATCTACGTAGAGGGAGATTGTTTGAAAAACACAGGCTCTAAACCCTTCATTTTCAAAACTTCCCCAATCTATTTGCCATTGCGTTACCTTCTATTTATTCTGTCTCTGAAATCTTCTCCCTTAGGGTAAAGAATATGCATTCATATGCATTCATATTCATTAGGAGTCCCAGGACATCCATAATATTATGTGAAAATTTGGTGTTCTTTTTTTTCCCCTAGGGAAAGGGTTCTAACACTTTTATCAGTTGCTTAAACTTGTCTTTAATGTAACTTTCCCCCAAATTTAAGAACCTGCTTAAAAGTTAGAATAAAAAAAAACTTGTTTCTTATAATAAAGACTGGGTTAATATTTTGTAGGCCATTGGGTCTAACCTACGGAAATAAAGCATCCAAAGTGGGGAATTTGTAAAGTTTTAGAAGAGGGTTTTTTTTTCCCCTTAACAGGGTGATTGGTGAGGTACTACAGGCAGTTAGTGTGTGGGGTGTGGGAATACCAGACATCCTGCAATGAGATGGGTTGTCTATATAAGGAGGAATTCTCATGTTGACACACAATGTTCCAATGGATATTACTGTAGGTGAAAACACTGTAATGATCTGAGCAATCTGTGCTTTACGTATATACATATTTTTTCTGTGTTTCTGTTATATGTTGAATATGTGAATATAACTGCATTTATTTTTTTATTGCTGCATAACAAATTGCCATGCACTTAGCAGCTTAAAACACACATATTTATTATCTCATAGTCTGTGCGGTTCATGGGTCAGTAATCTGAGTCTGCTTAACAGGGTCCTCTGCTCAGGGTCTCTCTCACAAGGCTTCAATTTGGATGTTGACCTAGGAAATGGTCTCATCTAAGGATTGGATCCTCTTCCAAGCTCATGTAGTTGGTGGTGGAATTCACATCCATGCAACTGTGGAAGTCATAGCTGCTTATTTCTTCAAGTCAAGCAACAGAGAGGGTTTATGCTGCTTTGAGACTCTCTGATCTCTAGATTCTCATTTAATGGGCTCTCCTGAAAAGGTCAGGTCCACTCAAGATAATCTCTCTTTTGATTAACTCAAAAGCAACTGATTAGGGATCTTAATTACATCTACAAAATTGCTTCTTCTTTGCCATATGATGCGATGTCATCACCAGTTTAATATCTCATCACTTTTGTTGTAGCGTGGGTTGGAAGCAAGTCACTCACAGGTTCCATCTGCATTCAAGGGGAAGTGATTACACAAAGACACTATTGTCTGGGGGTCACTCTTGCTGTGTCTGCCATAGCAGCCATTGTACAGACCAAAGAAAGACTGAACTCTGTTCTCTCTGAAACTAAAGTTGTTCACCATTTTGAAGAATGATAATTAGCAGGACCACCACCTCTAGCGGTGTGTACTTACAGGTGCTCTCGTGACCATGTTTCCACACAGACAGTAAATAGACAACTGTTTCACTGTGTCTTCTAGAGTACACAGTTTAACATACAGAGATGTTTTGCTTTATATAAATTGCTTTTTTATTTTCTCTATAATCTACTCAATGTGTTTTATACACTTTTTAATATCATGTGTATAGGTGTTGCTTATGAGTGAGTTTGATTTCTGAACACTAGAAGCACCATTACCAAATACTTATTTAAAAAGGAAAGGGTACATCTAGGGTTGACATTTATTGTGATAAGTAGTTAGAGTTAATATCTCTTTTTCTACATAAGTGAACTTAGAGTCTTGTAGCCATAACCTTTAACCCATTAGCACAGAATTATTTATTAGATTAATTGGAAGGCATGGGAGGCCTGCCTTTGGATGGATTAAATAAAATAGCTAAATTTTGAAACTTGGAAAAGAAAAAAGTGTGCAAAACTGGGTAAGGGTGGTAAGAGAGCCTGTGGGTTATCTGACAGCTATGAGCTTCTCACCCAGGCAAGACAGAAGAATCCAAGAGGTGGACACGAAATGGTGGGAGTTGTAGGAAGACACACAGCCTTTGGAAAAGACACAGTAGTGGACTTTGTTATTTGGCTTAGAGTGACCTTACTAAAATAAGACTAATTCTGAAGCATGAAATGTATTTACTGAAGGGTTTTTGTTTTTTGATAACTAACTAGTTATGAAACTAAACAGATTACTTGTATATCAGTTAGCAATAACCCCCTAGTTAATGAAAAAGCTTTTTCCCCCTTCCCCCAAATAACAAAGAAACTCTCTCTCTCTTCCATCCCTCTTTTCTCTTTCTCTCCCTTGTCCTCCTCCATCTGTGGAAAGATCAACAGAGTGTAACTAACAGGTTGATGTTCAGACCTCACTGCGTGCCACACACGGCTTACATAGGAAGCCCACCGGTGATTTGCTCGGTGGGCGGGCGGGGCAACTAGGGCTGCATCTCTGAAGGACAGTCACTCATTACCCCGGTTGCTTTAGTGCTCATCCCCACCTGCCCAAAGCTCCAGGCAGTCTGAGGGGTGGCCCAGGTGAGAAAGCCATGCTCCTGCCTGGTGATGTCTGCCTCACTCGTTGAAGACTGCATTTGTGTGGGAGGAAAGCTCAGGAATTCATGTATGTAGAAAGGCGGTCATTACTTGAAGAAGTAGGTTCCTTAACTGCAGGATCAAAGCACATGTTGGGAAGGGTTCAAGGGTAAGGGGTAATACTGGGGACTTGGGCCACAGTTTTCATATTTAACTTGAAACAACCTCAGCAAGGCTGATGCGATTGTAATTTTAGAGACACACATTCAAATCTCCTTTCTTGAGACATGGCCAACTTAGCAACAGGTAATTATGTTATAATGGAGAGAGTAGCTAAATTTGGCCATGACAGATGGCCCAGTGGGTGGGTGAGCTTGCACTGGAAAGGCCTTCTTATTGGCATTTTATATTAGTTTAAAAGGCTAACAATTTCCTACAAAACCAAACATCATAGTCACCTTCCAACGATAAGCTTAGGTTCTGAATATGATTTTATAAGCGCTTTAAATCCAGGAAGGAGGATGCAAAGCAACTGGATTTGACTTAGTCATGTGTTAGCGAAATTTTCGTACTAGAAAAATGCGTTGTTGCTGGGCACAAATGCCACTCTATTCCCTAAATTCGTCTGACAGCCTCCCTGGGTGCTTCTCTTTTTTCTCTGCTCCTTGTCTTCCCACAGGGGCTACTTTGGAAGGTAAAGAAGAGACATAAATGTTGTTGCAGGAAACCTTCTGTCCTGCAATGATGGTGATGTGGGGCCTGGCTTACTATTCTTTGTCTGCATGTGGTACTGAGCTCGGCTGCATTATATGTGTACAACCAGCTGAACTTTTAGCTCTGCTAAGTATTTTTGGCAATTAGGATATAATGTTAAGAGGATAGTCTGTGTGATGATAGATTCAAAGATTGAAAACCTGATCATATAAATCAAGTCAGCAACAGCACTGGCAGAAACCAGGGGGAATTGGGATAGGGAGTGTATGCATGTGTGTGTGTGTGTGTGTGCACATGTACATCGTGTGTGTGTGCACATGTACATTTCATGTGCACATGTACACGTGCACATGAAACATAAAAGTATTTCTCTGAGGCCACACACTACCTGAAGTGCCCCAGAATAAGGAAGTTGATGTGATGTCAGCATAGTTTCCCGTGACCCTCATGGGTAAGACAGATTTGTAACAGCACCCAGTTGGGCTTGCGGAATTCCACTCTAGACTAACTCATGTAACCATGATGACTTGTCTCACTGAATTCCTGGCTACCATCCTCAGCTCTTAGAGTAGCCCAGCAATCTTGATATATTTCCCCAGCACATTTCACTTTCCCCCTTTCCTAGATAATTATTTCATCCTTTCCTCTCCCTTACCCTGCTTAACCACTTCCTCTCCCCAGCCTTATGCCCTTATGCCCTTTGCTCCCCTTCTCTCCCTGCTCCTCACCACCGAAGCGATCAGAAGAGGATGTCTGCAGCTCCCATCACAGCTCCTCCGTTCTGTCTGCATCTGCCCTCCACACACTTGCGGTCTGTGTACAGCCTAGTTTATGTTGACTTCTAACTTCCGAAGCAGAATCATCCTGTTGGAACAGACTGTCGCTTGATGCAAGAAAATACACAAAACCCATGTTTCCGAAATAATGCTGATTCCTAAAAAGGGGGAACTTGTATATGATTCTCAGTCTAATTGCTTAGAAGAATGAATCCTGCACTAGCGATAGCACTTGGAAATTTGTAAAAATGAATTTTATATTTTCTTAAAAATAATTTTAACCCACCATAATTTCCTTCCCCTTTAGTTTTTGACAAACAATTAAAAATAAGCCAGTAATGAGAGAAGAAATAGTTCTTACTTCAAAAGAAAAATAAACACAAAAAATAAGTGGCTGGTTTCTACCAGGGAAAGTACATGTTTAAAACTGTGCCATGAGAAATTGCTTATGTACACATTCTGACACACGCCACCTCTGTCGTGATGAACCACCTGTCATATGCCGGCAAAGTCAACAACCCCCTGTTTACCTACGCAGGAACAGAAAATTTCAGAAAAACGATTTCCTCTCTATTTACACCTTCGTTTCTTTCTCTTCCTACCAGTTATTTGCCAATCAGCACATATTCATTCTCTTATTTCCCTCCACTTTCAACAGAAAAAGAAATGATCATAATCACTTTTCCTCCAACTATTGCAGCGCTTCTGACTTTCTTTCACAGCAAAATGACTCATTTGTCTATTTCCACTGTCTCCAATTTCCCTCTCATTTTCTCTTGAAGTCATTCTATTTATGATTTCATCTCTATCCCTTCATTGCAATTACTTTTGTTAAGGTCACAAATTCCTCTCCAATTTCTCAGTTCTTATTTTATGTAGCTGACTCCTTTCTGGTTTCCGGGACATCACCCCCTTTGGTTTTCCTCCTATCGTACCGCCATTCCCTTTTGGACCTCTCCCCTCTGCCCCATCTCGTCGCCCTCTCACTGCGGGGCGCTCAGGACGCCGTCTTGCACCTGTTCTCTTTTCCGACCGCACTTGATCCCGTAGAAATGTCATTTGTTCTCATGGATTTTAAAAACCACTTATACATTATTAATCCATACTGCATAAATCTTCCATCTGAACCTCTTCTCCGAATGGCAGCCTTGTGTACATGTAACAGTCTACTTGGGGTTTCCGCTTAGATTTTCAAGTGTATCTCAAAATTAACAAGTCTAAAACTGAGCCTCTGATGATCCCTCGCCCCAAATATGCTTCCCATTTCAGTTAAAACAATTCCAGCTTCCAATCCTCAGACCAAAAACCCTAGAATTTTAAGAGGATTCTTTCTTTTTCATATAGCTCTGTTAACAAATTGTTAGACCTCTAACTTTAAAATATCTATACCCTGACCACTTCTCTCCACACCCACTGCTTCCCAACTGCTCTAAGCTACGGTCAAGTGTCACTTGGACCATTCAGTAACCTTCTAGCTGGTCTTCCTATTTCTGTCCTTGCCTTGCTTTAGCTTGTTCTCAACACAGCCTACAGAACAACTCCTAAAACACAGTTTATATTGTGTTACTCCTCTATCCCAAACCATCCACAGCATTGCATCTCAGTGACAGAAGCATCTCGTCAGTGACCCGGCCCCCATGCCCCTCCGACTCCTTTGCTCTGGCCAGGCATTCCCAGCCGCCTAGTGACTCCTGATGCATACCGAGTGCATGTCCTCTTTTTAGGGGCTTGAGCTCTGTTTTCCCTGCATGAAGGGTTCATCCTCAAGGTACCTTCATCCTGTGTCCCTCACTCCTTCATCTCTTTTCTAAAAGGTCATTTTTTCAGTGGGACCTTTCCTCACAATCTTGTTTGTAGGCAGGCGTTGCTGCCCTTGACCCTACCTATTCCTTATTCTCTTCGGTGCTTAAATTTATCTCCCTTTACGTTGCTCTTCATCTACTGTCAATATAACCTATTTCTCTATCACTATGTCTGTCTGCATGTATCTAACTACATCGATTTATCCAGATTATTGTCTGACATCTTCAGAAGATTGAAAGGTCCGATTTATCTAGTTGTTTATTTCTATGTAACCAGAGCCTAGACTAGTCCCTGGCTCATACTAAAATGTCCAATTACCCTTAATTAAAAAAATAAAGAAGAATATTGCTAAAACATCTATGGGAAGCCCTGTGTTGGGCTTCCCGGCTTCCTCAGTTTACTGTTGTTTCCATTAGAAAGGCTCCTCAACTCTCTTTTCTTCTTTTGTCTCTCTCTCTGCCTCCCTTTTCAGAATCGATCCCTATTCTCAGCTCAAGCAAACAGCTCAGAGACCATTGCGTGCCTGGGGACGCCCTTGGGTTCTCACCCTCGATTCCAAGTATCTTTTTCGTATATTTCTTCATAGCAAATATTACGATATTCCTAAGGAAGATAGAAATTCTCTATTTTTGTTTATAGTAAGAAATATGAAATACAATTTGCAAGTTATGTAAATTAAATCAAACAGTAGGAAGAAGTAAGGATTATATTAATTTCCTGGCTCCAGATTAGCCCTCTAAACAAGTTTTTCTTTTCAAAAACCTATGCATGTATTTTAGAAATGCAAAGATAGATTCTCACAACATTTTATTTGCAATATATGCTCAAACTTTCCTGGGAATAGCAGGTAAGATGATTCATGTTAATTAATACTAACTGAGGCTCATGTTACTTTAAGATAGAATGATTAGTGGAAGATGTTTCAACACAATATAGGGGCCCATTTGTAGAGACTAGAGTATACAAAATTATTCTTAGAATGATTGAAGGAAGACAAGGCAACACATAAAAGGATTTAACAAATGACTCTAAATTGTGAGGTGTTGTAAACACCACCCAAAGTCAGAGACTTTAGACAAATGGATTCTAGAGGACCACAGTAGAGGCAGGACATTTATAATTCAGTGTGGATGAAATGCAGATAAAACTGGAGGGATGAGAGTAATGTAAATGGCACATACTTGAAAATTAGCTCATAAGTAATATTGACGCCAGGGGAGTCTTTAAAAATGCTAACATTCCAGTGAACTGGAAATGAATTTTTTTTTATTTACAATTTATTTTGGTATCATTAACCTACAATTACATGTGCAATATTATGGTGATTAAACTACCCCCTTCATCAGGTCCCCCCACCAACCCCATTACAGTCACTGTCCATTAGCGTAGTGAGATGCTGTCCAATGAAATCGTAGAGTCCAATGAAAGTATTGGGAAAGACAGTTCTGCCTACCAGGATTTCAGAATTAAATCCCTATTCAATTTGTCTGATGGAAACACTTCTCCCTAAATAGCATTCACACCAATTAAGAAAAATATAAAAATAAGATGGAAAGTCTGTAGCAAAAGTGAGTGTGGCTGCACTAGCTGCAGAGAGGGTCGCATGGGCTGCGTCCCCGTTGCTGGGTCTCCTGCACACACTGGCGTCATCAGTCCTGCCTCCCCGACCCCTGCTCTCCCTGATGTTCTGGCTCCTCCAACCGCACTCATTCCTGCCTCAATACTTCTTACTTGCTTTTTTCTCTTTGCCACAGATGTTCTTCACTCTTGCACCTACTTTTCTTTTTGCCTAGAAAGTCCTTCCTGGAGATATTCTATGTTCTGCTTTCTCCATGACATCTTTCTCAACCACCTTACCTAAAAGTTTGTACTTTCTATACCTCTTCCTCATTTATTTTTCTCCTGAGTCCTTATTATAATCCAACTGACTACATATTTTATGTATTTCATGTGCTTATACATCAGAACGAAAGCTACATGGGGTTGGGAATTTTAGTCTGTTTTGTTCACTGATAGTAGTGACTGCCACACAAAGGGTGTTTTTAGTTAGTATTTGTCCCATGAACAAGTTAATCCTATCAAGGTAACTTTACTCTCTGCTATTTGATGGAACAGTCTAGAAAGTGTTGAATTGGCTGTTAGAAATTCTGGGTTTTAATTCCTGGTCTTTGACTTACTGCCCATGTTACATTGGTCTAAACACTTAGTTTTCTACATCTGTAAAATGAAGATGATATACTATTAACCTTGACAACCTCCAAGATGTTTGGAGGAACAGACGTATCTCTTCAGAATTTCCATTACTGGCAATATTTAACCTATAATTATTTGAATTAAATATCATATTATAGCATGGGTTTGGATATTTCCTATTTATTATCCTGCTCAGAGTATTTATATGTCTCTTCCTCCAAATTATTAATGGTTAGTGGAGAATTTCTAGTAAGGGACATGTAGACTGTCTTCAAGACCAGCTGGCAAGTAGTTTGTCCTTTGAAGGGGAGAAGTGGGCACAGCTCCTCTTGCAGTCAGGGTGGATTTTCCCTCCCACTCGGCAGTAGCTGGGAATGTCTCTGCCATGACTGGGTTGGAAGGGTGGCGGTGCCTCTCGCATTCAGTGGGTAAAGATTTGGCAGTGGTAGTTTGGGAACCTTCTGGGAGTGGGAGTGTGTCAAGGAGTTCATGGGGACTAAGTAAGAAGATGCAGAAGAAACTCTTCATATACATTTATTGAAATGCAAGCTAGTAGAATGAAAAAAAATTCAGTAAATACTACCTTGGTGACCTGTATGTTTTAAGGTCTACAGAAAGGAATATGAAATTATGCAGCATAAGTGAAAAATGGCTTTGACCTCAAGTCTTCTTTGAAGGCTAAAATGCAAAGAGAAAGCCATGGTCATTGTCAGTCTTTTAAATTGGAATTGTGGGTGTTCAGATATAGGCTTACTTTATTTGAATGTGTCTTTTATGAAAAGAGAAAAGGGTGATAATTATTTCAGTGGCTTCAACTTTGTTCTTTTAATTTAGTAAAAATTCTCTTTAAATGTTCTAGTAGTAAGTTGGATTCAATTTTGAACCAGAACAAATGTGGAAGAGCTGCAAAATTTAGTTAGAAAATCAGACAATATGAATTATATAAACCAATATTTATATATTAATTTGAAAGCAATTGTAGCAGCAACGTACTTAAACAGACCCAATGTTGTTACACAGTGATTCTGGAGAAGAAGGTGCCTTTTCTTTATAGAAACCAAAACCGTAAGAATTCTCCGTTCCAAATTCTTTCTTTTTCTTTTGTGGTTAATACTGAAGAAGTCCAAGGAATGTAGAAAATGCTATTTCCTGAATGGGCTTATTTCTATTTTTATTTTAAAGGAATATTAATTTTTTTATGCAGATACATGCCTGAAATATCAGAATGAAAAGTTTTAAAAACGGATTACTAACAGCAAAGTGACCCTTTGCCTCTGATTTCAAACAGAAGGTGCAAACAAATGACACCCAAGTAACCTATTGTTCAATCCAAGGATGTGTTCTGTGGGCGTATTTTGAAAGCTTGTTCTTTACATTTCTTTTTATATGAGTTCTAAATGTGACATCTTAATACCACAATACACATGGACTTGAATTTGCTTTCCTTCATACTCAACTAGGGATTTGTTACTAGGGATTTGTTGTGCTTGACTATTTAACATAATAACATTAAAAGACACTGGTCTTTCTTCCTTTCATGTTTAGGAGGCATTTAATGAATATTTAATTCATGGCAGCACTCAAGAGATCTTAGTTTCATTTACAAAAAAGACTGAATCCCATGACTCTATTACTATCTGGTGAACGTGCCTTATCACAGCGTGTCTGCATTTTTGCTGTGCATTTCCTTGTGATAAGATTCCTGGGCAGAGCAGGTCTTCGGAAGTAAGTCCACAGGGCTGCTTGGCAAGTTTATTTTGGGAAGGAAATAATCAATTTAGAGCTATTACAGCAAGAGTCCTTATTAAGCTCATTTCCTCATCTAATGCTTCACAAGCTAATATTACATGTTTAGTAGCAACTTCAAAGGAACACAACTGTGCTTTGTAGGGTTTATTAATGTGAAATTTCTCTGAGGGCACCAAGTGTTTGCCATTAACATGACTACAGGGTGCCGACTTGCAAACACAGGTCATAAAAGCCATATCAAAGACCTGTGCTGCTGTGGCCCATGACACCATTGCTCTGACTGTTACTATTGAACTACTAGGGAGAGGGCTGGGGGGGGCAGTACTGTGCCCACAGCCTGGATTTTTCTGCAGCACCTCTTCTCCATGATGGTTCAATGTACTGAGAATAGTGATTTAACTAAAGAGCAATGTAGTCAAACAACGTGCAGTCAGCCTCTAGTTCACACCCAGGTTAACAACAGAGGGGTTGTTCTTGTTTTCCTATGACACATTGAAATGCAGGCCCTTGTCTTCACAGAGAAGTCTTTGATGTTCCAAAGCAGAATAGCAGAAAAGAAAATATTTAGGCATGGCATGTAAGACACTTGAAAGAGGAAGAGAGTTAGCTTCAAGGCAAAAGCCTTGATCCTCCTATATATTCTTAATTAGAAACGTGAAAGGTCACCTGTATCTGTCAAACCAAGATATCTTGGTGCATGTTTCAAGATACTGCAGTAAGATTGCCTTTGGCCCTGAATATGAGAATATTATTTTCCTTTGTTATGTATTTGACAATGCTCACAGGGAAGACTGTTTTTCAGCCAGTAGTAATCCCCGGTTGGACAGAAGTAAGGTCATTTTGTTATATTTACTTGTCTAATATAATTGCCCATTTGAACACTATTTCTTTTCCATTTCCAACTCCTACCATTCTGTTTCCGTACAGCCACACCAGGAGGGCTTCTTTTTCGTATGCTGATTAAAACAGTTCCAAAAAAGTCGCAGGAGAGAAGAGCTCATTCTCAGGGCTGGTTAGGTGGTTAGGCTACGCGGACACCCCCGCCGCAAACGAACGGCAACTGCGCGCTGGGCTTGGGTTCCAACGGCCAGAGTGAGAACACCGAACCCTCCCCTGGAATTTGGCTGGTGCTTTAGGAAAATACGGAAATCATAGGGAAATCATTAACAGTTGTTTGGTTATTTTTCTGTGTCAATAGACTTTTGTTTAATATTTTGGATAGTTGAGTAGTACTGTCACTGCTTTTGTTTGGTTTCCTGCACATTTATATTAGCAAGTCGAGCAGCCAGATCTTTAGAGTAGGGATATAAATCAGGAGAAGAAGAGAAAGGAAAATGATATGGAAACTCCAAGTTAAATAGACCCTCTTATCCAATTTAAAGTTCGTGAAGGGAAGAGATACATCATCAGGGAGACTTTATTTTTGTCCTACAGTTAGCTATTAAAATACCTCTGTGATTAGTATTTGTTTGAACTCAGAACCTTATTAAAAGGGGGGTATTTTCTGAGGGAAATCTTCTTTCCAATTAAAACAAAAATTGCAAAACTGTACATAAAATCTATGACAGGAAATTAAAGACAAGAAAGCAATTTTTTTTAAATTATTATTTCATAGTTCCACACAATTCTTTGGAAGAGTTGTTGTGGAGTACTTCTTCTGAACCAAGATGCCAAAGAATGCTAGTGTTTCGTGAACCAAGAAATATCAAAAATGAACGTTTTTTTTTCAATTTTTCTCTTTTTAATAACTTTTTTAAATTTCCCCACACTCAACTCTAATGCAATATTTGCTTTAGCACAGACATGTATTTAGTTTGTTCAATAATTATTTGTCTTAGGAATTCCATATTTCATGGTGTTCTACAAAATGGTTCATATCACCCACCTGAGAGCAGCTGGGAAATGAGTGCCTATGCCCACCCCCCAGGCTTTCTATTTCCTGGGTTCTGTTATATTTTAGAATCATGAGGCTTGGAAAGAAAGAAAAGCCTTACCACAAACCCTCAAATCCTTTAAGGACAAGTAGGGAATAGTTTGAAAAGAATCATTTCCTAAGAGCCTAGGTTTGACCCTGAGTGTCCCCGGCTCTTCCCAAGACACTGACTTACCTTTAAATCTTGGTCCCACCATCACACCTGAGCTTTTTCTTCTTGTACTTAAAAAGACTTACATATATCTTAAGACACAGTTACTTTTCAGAATCTTGTCCTCTTTTTCCTTTTCCCCCCCTCTCTCTTTTCTATGTGTTTATCCCGACCTCTTTCTCTTGGAGCTGGTAAATGCTTGTAACCACTTTATCTTGCCACAGAATGACAGGCTTATTCCCATCTAGTGCTTCTATGGATTCTGGGTACAGGAGAGATGACATACAATTCCCACCAAATAACTCTTCTATTTCTTTCAGAAATGAGTATTCATGTCATTTTCTAAAGTTGTAAAAATCCACAGCAGGATATATTAGGCTACTATAGAAATTTCCCTTTTTGTAGGTAAAAAAAATGTCCATATATTGCCAGTTTCAACAGGTCATTATGTCACACCTGCACTTATCAGAGATGTTATACTGATTCCCATTGTTTTTCACTTCGATAAACCCTCAAAACGTAAACATCCATTTTGAAATAAATATACTTAGAATTCTTCCCATCCCGGTTTCCTGAGAAAACCACAGTAAATGTAATTAACATCATTTTAGATGTTTAATTCCCTCGTGGGCCATTTCACAATTGCATATGGTTTTTCTAAGACTTCAATTGCTTTCAGTTGTTACCCTAAATGGGTGAAATGTATAACATCACTTGCTGATTTTAGCTAAAGTTTAGTACCAAAAATACTTGAGAAAAAAGTGTACGTATTTTACAATGAGATAATTGTGAGTGCTTTAGCATCGTAGACCGGCCTGCCTGATGAGGCCACTTTTCAGCAACTTACTGAGCAAGACCAATTTTCTCCCCTGTGGTTTTGATGATTCATAGGTCCCTTCCTGCCTCTGGAACAAGGCCATATTTTACCGAGTCCTGTTATACCTTCCCTTGTTCGGTAGAGACTTGCTCTCAGCAATGCTCTTTTTCCTGTTTACACCTGTACCAAGCTGTTGAGGAACTCATTTTCAAAGCAATCCTTGAAAAAGAGATTCTTGTCTCTTTAATGGAGGGAACATTTCCTTCAAACAGGAAAGATACTGCTTATAAAGCCGAACTTGTGCATAGTTTTATCTACATATTTAATTTTAGTCGTATTAGTAAGATTCATTACTTAATATAATAAAAAATTTTCATGTGTGTAGCACACTGAACATTGAGCCCAGCGTTCAGTATATCTTAATTCCATGTCATTTATTACAATATATTCATGAATCTAATGCTTCCTACACTTGAAGGAAAAGAAAATTTAACTTAAAGCATTTTTTTGTATCAGTACCCAATATTTGTAGTTAACAGACTTCATCTTTGAGAACAGTAATAGTTTTGAATGTCTACCAGATCCATCCATCCATCCATCCATCCAGTTCATTTATCAGCTATCCTCATTCTGGCTATTCTCTTTGTGGAGATATTTGAGACTGAGGATTTGGAGAAAACATAACATTTTCTGTAGAGCTGAAGAGAAGACAGGGAGGTGGACATAGGATGGGGAATGGACGTTGGAGCATGATTCTGCATTGCGTTCTTGAAGGATGTGGTCATGAAAACTCAGGAGAGGAGAAAGAGAATAAAACACATCATTTGTTGAAAGAAAAGCCATGTAAGAATTACTGCAGTTTTACTTTTACAGATGTGAAATGCATCACATAGGTACTCAGTAATTATTTCCTTCCAGAAGTAGCCAGTATGCAACACAGAAGCCCTCTGACATCTGCATCCGCTTTTCTAATAGGAAATAAATCTCAGTATCAACTAAGAGATAAAAGAGAGATTCTTAGAAGAGCATAAGTGCCCAAATCAAGGTCTACAGAATGAAAAAAATTAATACATAAAAGAAGAAGAAGCTCTAGAAAAAGAAACAGATGACAAAGCCAAACACATGTAATGATGACAATAAATATGAGATTGAATTAAGAAGGAAAAATAAACAAATTGGACTTAAACAGAACTGGGTAAGAATCCAGCTCTGTTTACCTTTGCACACTCAGGCAAATTATTTAGATGTATCTTAAAATACATTTTCTTAATTGGCAAGTGGGCCTGAATGTTTTCTTGAGAGGATTTTGTCTGAAAAGTCACTCAATATTTATTAGATACTTCCTTGCAACACTTTTATCATGAATCTCAGATGCCTAGTAAGCTTTGGCCACCATGACGTAGCTGTCTACAAATATCCTCACTTCAACAGAGGTGGGGCTTCCTAAGGACCCTCATAGTTCTCATTAAATGTTAAAAGTTACAAAATATTCTCAGATACATTAATAGTATAATATGTGAAGGAAGTCATATTCTATGGGGCTTTTATTTTTTCCAATTTAGAGAGTAAGAACATTTTTGGAATTATGTGTGTATGTGTATATAAAAACAAATCTTACCTAATTATTATGATTTTCTCAGTTTATATTTAACTTATTTATTCTACAATGGTTTAGATGTTTCAAATCTTTCTCAACCATGGTATACTGTCAATTTTTTCTTATTTTTGAATGCCTTTTGTTTTATGGATAAAGACCTATGTGATCCATAAATGTACACAAAGAATGTTTTGTTACTCAACATATTATTTCTTGATTCACAATTACCTTGAAAATTATACTCTAACAATGTGAAATGACACTTATTCTCAGTTTCTGAATTTGGTCTTGTATTTGATTTAATACTGCCTCTTGGTTTTCATTACTTTTAATCTTATGACTATACTATTATTCTCTTGGTAACTCTTTGTATTTATTTTTAAGATGTGATTATTTTTAAATAACTGATAGTGGGGATTTGTCTGGAAGAGTAGTCTGTTTTGTCTTTTTTTTAATTTTTAAATTGAATTGTTTTTAATGAGCAATACATTCAAATGATACGAAATCTAAAATGTAGGCAATGGTATGCAGGATTAATCTTCCTTCTATTATTATTTTATGGATGGTTTGTCCCTTCCAAAAGTAACCATTGCTATCATTTTCCTGTGTATCTTTTTAGAGGTAATTTATGACCATATAAAACAAGTGTATAAAGACATATCTTATTTTGCGCGCACACACACACACACACACA
Organism: Phataginus tricuspis; assembly: GCA_029783875.1. Taxonomy (NCBI): domain Eukaryota; kingdom Metazoa; phylum Chordata; class Mammalia; order Pholidota; family Manidae; genus Phataginus; species Phataginus tricuspis. The sequence goes on along the minus strand of JAQQAC010006877.1, from coordinate 28,070,524 downwards.
CACACACACACACACACACACTGTTCCTGTCTTGACTTTTTTATTTAACATAACCTTGTAGATTGTTCCGTATAAGTACATAATGAGTTTTTTCATTCTTGTAAATGACTCATAGAATTACATCTTGTATGCAGGTACATTTTATTTACTATTCCATGGTTGTATACTCAGATTGTTTTCAATCTTTTCATATTGCAACTGTGCAGTAAATAACATTGTACATATGCCATTTTTAACACTGCTAACATATCTATAAGATCCTAGAACTGAAATTGCAAGATCAGAGGGTATTAAACTTCTTTCTTACAGAATGTGTTTTTTTTCAACTTTTTGAGTAGGTAATACACTATACATGAAAGAATTCAAAGGAACCAATAGGGTAAACAGAATAATTGATGCCTCCCCCCAAAAAACATGTTCACATCTTTATCTCCAGAACTTGTGAATATATTACTTATATAGAAAAAGGTTATTGTTAATTAAAAGATTACTTACCTTTACTTTATGTATCTTCTAATTCAAGAAAAAAGTTGACCCAAACATTTTGTTTTATAATTAGATTATGTTAATTTGGGGGTCTTTTGTCTCAATGGTATCATTGCTTCCCAAAAAACTCTTTACAACATGACTTCTATGTACTAAATCCTTAATTTTGATTCAACTTTCAATTGGCAATAATGTGACTTCAAGTAATATATTCATGAAGGGTTCATGACTAATATATTTTTAAATCACTTACATATTTATAATTTCTTGTTTTCAGTAATGAAATACAGTTAATTATGAATAAAAAGCTTAAATTAAAATAATTGTCCCTACAGTCCTCTGAAACATTAGTCTGTTGCCTCTGGCATTCTGAATAACAGATGAAAAGCATGACACTCCACTAATTTTCGTTTCTTTATTGATAGCTTGTAATTTTATTTCCTCTTATGTGCTTGAGACTTTTTTTCTTAATTTTCAAAATTCAATTATTTTGTTTCTTTCCTACGTACTTTGGAAGGACTTTTTAGTTTTGTCCTCTATGTCATTGATTAAATTTTTTTACAGAATTTAGTTTCCAGTATTCATTTTACTTGAATTTCGCATTTTATTTTTAGCTTTGTTGAGCTACAGTTGACATATTGCACTGTATCGGTTTAAGGCATACAATGTGTTGGTCTGTCACACTTACACATTTCAAAATGATTACTACTATAGCATTAGCTAATTTCTGCATCGTGTTACCATTTCTTTTTTATGGTGAGAACATTTAGTATTTACTGTCTTAGCAACTTTCAAGTATATAATACAGTATTATTAGCTATAATAACTATGTTATACACTGGATTCCTGGAACTTACTCATTTTATATCTAAAGTTAGTATTCCTTGACAAACATCTCCCCTCCCTACCCCAGCCCCTAGTAGCCACTATTCTAGTCTCTGAGCTTGGCTTTTTCCATGAGCTTGGCTTTTTTAGATTTCACAGGTAAATGAATATAGCACAGTTGTCTATCTGACTTTTTTCATTTAGCATAATGTCCTCTAAGTCTATCCATGTTACTGCAAATGGGAGAATTTCCTGCCTTTTTAAGGACGAATAATATTCCATTGTGTATATATACCACATTTTCTTTGTACACTCACCAGTTGGTGGACACTAATTTGTTTCCACAGCTTGTTATAGTGAATAATGCTGCAGTGAACATGAGAGTGCAGATGTCTCTTCCAGACAGTGATTTTCTTTCCATTGGATCTATGCTCAGAAATGGGGCTGCTGGATCATGTGATGATTCTATTTTACATTTTTTGAGGAACCTCTGTACTGTTTCGCATAGTAGCTGCACCAATTTACTTCCCACCAACAAAGCACAAGCGTTCCCTCTTCTCCACATTCTCACCAACATTCATTATCTCTTGTCTTTTTTGATGATAGCCTTCCTAACAGGTGTGAGGTGATAGTTCATTGTGGTTTTGATTTGCATTTTTCTGATGATTAGTGATACTGAACGTCTTTTCATGTACCTGTTGACCATTTGTATGTCTTCTTTGGAAAAACATATATTCAGTTCCTCTGTCCATTTTTTGTTTCTTTGGATAGTTTCCCTTCCTTCCTCCCTTCCTTCCTTCTTTCCTTTGTGATTGAGTTGTATGAGTTCTTTATATATTTTGGATATTAACCCCTTACCAGGTATATGATTCACACATATTTTCTCCCATTCCATAGGCTGCCTTTTCATTTTGTTGATGGTTTCCTCTTATGCAGATGGTTTTTAGTTTGATGTTGCTTCACTTATTTATTTTTGCTTTCGTTGCTTTTGCTTTTGGTGTCATATCTAAAATTATGGCCAAGCCCAATGTCATGGAGCTTACCCCTTATATTTTCTTCTAAGAGTTTTTTGATTTCATCTCTTTAATCCATTTTGAGCTGATTTTTGTATGTAGTATAAGATAGAGATCCACATTCTTCTGCATGTGGCTATCCAGTTCTTCTAACACCAATTATTGAAGAGACTATCCTTTCCCAATTTTGAATATTACATTTTTTTGTTTCTTTGTGATTTCTTCTCACCTCATTCTCTTTAATCTTGATTTCTTCTTAATCTCTTCTTAATTTCACTTTACTCTTTCCTCTTTAATAGTAATTTTATTTCAGTCACAAACCAGCTATATTTTCTTGTTTCCTATTAGGGATGAATAAAATTCTCTAAAATGTTTTATTGGTTTGGGTTCCTCCAGTTAATAATTTTCAGTCATGCTACTCTTCTTATGTTTCCTTCTCCTTATTCATTTTTTCCATTGTCCTCATGTGAATATTTTGTTTTTGTTCTTTCTCAAATAAGGTGTACCAGCTTTAATCTGCCACCCGAGAGCGCGGAGGCTCTACTCTTGTCCCGGCTCGCTCTTTTTTTTCGGTGCTGGTTGTACAGTCTTCTGCATCCACAAACGGACGGTGTGCCCCAAGCTCACTCACCCACACTTCTAGGGCGAATCAGTAGGGCCTTCTGTCACCCTCCCTGCTGTACTTTCTAACTCTGGATGGATTTAGTGTGAAACAACATAATCATGTCCTCATGCCTCTTTCTTTCTCTGGACAGCTCTTTAACGACAGTGTCTGCCGATCAGTGTCAGGGTACCACGCTCCTCCACCCCTACCCAACTTCATACCCTGTCACTCCTTGGGTTTTCAGTTTCTTATAGAAGAGATCTATAGGAGGAAATGTTCAAGATGGCATGGGATAGCAACACTCTAGCAATCCCATAAGACACATGACTGCATTTTTTGTTTAGTTCAGCATTACATTTCTGACTGAAAAGATTGATAATGTGGTAAGGGTGATGGATATTCTACCTACTTTCAATAATATAGGCTGAGTGGGCCATATTATTATTATTATTTTCATTCTAGTTCTGTCAAGCTTACAATGAGTAGAAATTCCTCTTATACTCTGGTGACTATTTGATTTCTAGTCCTAGGTTTTGGTTAATTCTACTAACCTAATAGAATACAAAGACAGTTTAATGAGAAGTTGGGAGATGTTTTACCAGGACCTGACAAATGAATTCCTACTAAATTGGTAGTTAGGCTCCTAACATATATGTAAGTTAGTAAAATCAAGTATTTTTTCCCTGATTCCATTACCACTTCATGCCTCTAATAGGAGCATATCCCTCACGTTAGCAGATACGCGGGATGCACTAGTGGAGCACTAAAGTGAACCCTGATTGGGAGGATTGTCAACATTCCATAAACAGCAAATGGTGTACAGGTGTTCTCAACTCCTTTGTACCAGTGCTAGAGAATCACCGAACTGTAGAAAGGTAGACTGAGACACAACATTTTTATTGTTATGTAAAGTGATGTTAAAAGATTTTAGAAGAAGGATGGAAAAAGAGTTTGATATGAAAGAGACTAGAAGGCAGAGCTCCTCACTGCCTATCTAACATTCACTTCGTGACACGGCGGTATTCTTTGTAGAGTGGGAAGCAAAGTGGGGAGAGCCTTATTTTTGGTTTCTTTATCTTTAAAGCAGAGACTTATTAACTAACCCAGCATGGGATGCTCTTTCCAAGCGGATGAGTGATGGCTAGAGAAGAATGGGTCAGGGCTTGAGACCCTTTACTGAAGAGTTGAAATCTAAGGGCTTTGGACTCCTTCCAGGCGAGGGCCCACTCTAAGACGATTCAGAGAATGTACAGCGCAGAGGAACATGATGGGGCTCAGTTTATAGCTCTCCGTGTAGACAGAAAATGTTGTAAAATTACCTCATCTCTTTCTATGTTTCTCCTTTGGCCTCCTGTCCAATCAGCATATTCGGAATACCATAAATAGAAAACTGTTTTGATTAAAACACTGTGAATCTTCCAGTCTGACCCCAGTTCCTACATTCTGTTGAGCTTCAATGTATTGTTTGTGGAGTAAAGTCAGTTCTGATTTATCCTGACTTCCCTCCAAAAAAACTTCAAAATTGCCAAAGCAAACAATGATAATTTTACTATAGATCAGTCATGGAGATTTGCTAAGGGGAGAGTCCAAAAATCAGATGCACCCAGCTCGATTTCTGCATTCATTTCTTTTGGTCATTATGACCATCTGCCCATCATTTTCATGACTTGGAAATTAGGACTGATTTCTCTTTCAGGAGAGAAAAAAAAAAAAGGAAGCAATTAGAATGCATGATTTAGGAAAAGGGGATAGATAAGTAAGTACCAGAGAACAGAAGTGAAAGATAAAATTTCCAGCATTTTTATTGCTGTTACTTGTTTGTTTACTTTAATCTTAAGGCCACTTGCCGGGGATAGGGATGTTTGTAGATTAGAATGACCAAATAATAAATTTGGAAAACACAATTTTTAAGTGGAATTGTTTAACACATTCTCTTCTGCCTTACAGGTTATATTGCAGAGCACTGAAATTCTGAAGGCCTTGTGTATAAAGCCATTCAGAAGGCTAAGGATTACAAGAGGTTAAATCTTGATTCCACCCAATTCATAGTTTTTAATTAAAAATATGCATTCTTACATTCATTTCAACAAACATTTATCCTGATGGAGTACCTCATTATAGGGGTGATACACTGCTCAACATACAAGTTTGACTAATATATAGCTCTATTCTCAACAAACTTACAGTCTAGCTGTGAAGATAATAGATGAATGGATATTGCAGTATAATATGATACATGCAGAAGGTTTTCCATCACAAATTCAATTGTACATCACAGGAAGTGGTTTAAGGGCAACAATGGACTCATCTTCCTGTTCATTTTGGCACAAATGCATTGACACGTTGTCACCATTCTTATGTCTCACAGAGTAGTCCTGGCTTTGTCAAGCTCATATCATTATCAGCATGTCCATGGGAAAATAGAGACTCTGTTTTCCCTACAGCCCCACTGGAATCATGTCTCATCATCTCACATTGGCCTGATTTGTTTTGTGAATGCCCCCCTTTGACCTAGACTTTCAGCTGGTGTGACCAAGTATGCTGGGTACTGAAATAACACTCATATGCCTTGAATGAGTTGTATGTGTGGTGAGATATTGAATCTCTTCTACCTTGTGGAGTCAGGCAGGTCCTCGGGCAGCCAGAGACCAGGCTAGTCATCTCTTGCCACGTGCAGCTTCAAATCTTTTATCTTAACGGAGTACTCTGGTGTTACCACTGTTCTGTGTGTGGCCCTACTGTGGACAAAGATTGGGAAATGCTGCCTCAACCAATTTTTATCACTAGAGAAATACAGCATTTAGTTCAGCCCATCCATGAAACTGGATGGTGTCGATTTCATGTGAATTCTATGGATAGAGAGTGGGTGAAGGCATGTAATTTCTCCCAGACACATTCGAGAAGTTCTTGGCAGAATTAGGGGGCACAAAGTGACAGATGGCCTCGCAGTGTAGCGACAGTGGTGTGATTCTATGCCTCATCGTGAAGAAACTGGAGCTTTGCTTTATTTATTTATTTTTAATCCAGAAATAAAATATCATAGGGCTTAAGCTTGAAAGGGTTTTTGAATACACTGGTAAAATATTTGTAAGATTACTGCGTTTTCATATAAAATAATTAAATCTTAGGATAATCTTCATGAGAAATATCAGTTATTAACTTGCAAAAAATAACCAATTTGTATCAGTTAAAATAATAAGAGGAAGATAAAGAGAGAAAGGGTTTCAGGCAGATTTTTCAGATAAAGGTCCCCCTGTGTGCAGGCCTTTGGTCCATGGGCATGACAAATGCCTGGTGATTTCTGCTTGACCATCATTTATGGGCCTGGGATTCTTGTAACTGTCTGGAGGTACTGCTAAGAAATTGGTTCCTTAGGGTTATTGCAAATAAGAAGATCTGATTAGCCAATTATCCCTTTGTCTGAAAGAGGCCATTAAATAGGACGAAGGAAGCTGTCGGTGCACTAAAAGGTACAGCTGAGTGAAAGGTGAGAACAAACACTGACAAGTGTGGTCAACATAAGACACACCTGACAAGACGCAGGACAGGCTGAGCAAAGGGCTCATAAAGCCGAGTTAGCAGGAGGACAGTAAAAACCTTCCTTTCAAGTGGTTTGACTTTTTACTAAGCATTTATGTGGAGACAGGGTCTACCAAGGAAGGTAGAGTACATGTTTTTACTAGATCTTGCAGACATCAGTCTTGTATAATCATTCTTTATTATAGCACTAAATCTATTAAATTCTTACAGTCTTTTTCTCTTACTAAAATCAGATATTCTCTCTTTCTAAACCACAATAATTGTTTTTGACAGGTACTCATCTATAGCTCTTTTAAAAGTCAGGCCGAATTGGGTTTCTGTTGTTGTGAAGGTTGACATGAGGTAATGATTTAGAAATAATCACAAAGAGAAAGTGGCCTGAGGAATACCCAACAACTCCCCCTCTACCAAGAGATTTCATAGCTACTGCCTCATGACTCCTCTAGTGGTAGATGATTTCATCCCATCACCACTATAGTAATAGTCATCATTAATAGAAAGTCCTCAAGAATTAGAGATTTATTTTGTTTTTAAATAAGCACCCAAACATTGGGATGTTAATTCAAAGCTCTTCAGAACCTCATTGGTCTGGGAAATGCTTCAATTCATGAACCTTAAGTAGCTTCTTGCAAGATTTGTAGCTTTGGTCACTTTGGAAAACAATGAAACCAGACTTCTTGGTAACTCTTCCCAGAAGTCTGATACTTTCTTATTGGAACTGCCTGATGAGACATCTACATGTCTATTGTTTTTTTTTAAGGCTGTAGTCAAATGTCCAGTTATGCTTTTGGCTTGGCCATCATTGCTATTGGGCAAGGGCTGCTGTCTAATTTATAGCCCTTTATTAGCAATGTAATGCCAGCTGCTGAAATAAATAAAGCCCCTTTTCTTTGTGGCTTAACATAATAGAAATTCATTTCTCACTCATATCAGGTTTAAGTGTCAGAAGGGACTCTCCTCCATGTAGCGTCAAAAGCCCAGTCTTAGAAACACTGCTGTTCACAGTCACTCTCAGCCTCAAATGCAGCCTGCAGGAAGGAGTTGAGAGAGTGAAGAATCTCACGGCAGAATTTTTTGTTTGTAGTATCACATAGGCCCACTTTCCACTCACCAGAATTGTCTCAGGGCCTCTCCTCACGTAAAAGGTGTTTGAAGTGTAGTTCCTTCCTGGCGACCTGTTTCTCAGCAACAACCACGCACAAGAGAAGAAAAGCACAGATATTTCGTGGGCAATTAGCATTCTCTCCACAACCTGGGCATGGCCCTTAATTCTGAGGCTACAGGGGCTTATGAAGTGTGCATCCGAAACACAAACTTGGAAAAAAGTCATGTATAAAAGCCTTGGAAATAAACCTTCTCCTCCTTTCAGTGGACCTTCAATTAAGGCAGTCAGAAAAAAAATCCCCTTGTATTTTTTTTTTCATTCCCAAAGTTTCAGGTACAGTGAAAAGAAAATCTCCAAATTCCCAATTGCCTAATGGTCATAAGGAATTCGTACAGCCTCTGAGAACATTCTGTTCTCTGTGTTGACCCGGCTCTGTTGCGGGGACTTCAGTCCCAGCCCACCTGATGGCCCACCCATCCCAGGTTTGGGAGTGCTTTTTGGCTTGTTGGTGGCCTGAAGGTCTCCCTGAAATCTCGCTATGTGCTGGCATGTGCTGAAGACTCATGTTAAAGTAATTACTTTTGGCAAACAAAACTAACATCATAAATTTTAAAAACTGAAAAGATTCCTATGGAAAGAGGTTTTTTTGTATAAGCCTGGACTATTTTCTCAGCTTACTCAGTAGTAAAACTAATATTCTTAATAGTTGTAGCATGACCGTTTATATAACACCCTGCTCAAAGTGCTTTAGAAATATTAGCTAATTTAATCCTCACAACCACACTGTCAGGTCCCATATTATTTCCATTTTACAATGAGAGCCTTGAGGCTCAGAGCTTTGCTCCGCGTCGAGGAAGTGAGACACCTGGCATCCTGGACCCAGGGAATCTGGCTCTGAAGTCCAGGCCGTTGGTTACCACCCTGGGCTGGCTTTCCCTTGGTTCCCTTTAAGCTGATTAGATCAAACTCGTTGTTATTTGTTCTCTATTTTATGCGAGAAAAAAAAAGTGTGCCATGCTGGGCCCCGTAATTAATAGAAGGCACTAATATTTCTTATTCTGGGACCATGATTATGGTTTAAAAGTTTGGTGGAAATCTGGGATAGGAGGTTGCGAATCAAACATCTGACTGAGACAGGCAAGAGGAGGTCAGTGCACTGATGGGAAGGGTCAGCTAAACTTGGTACATATGTGCATAGACGGTTGTGGGGTAAATTGCAGAGTTTCCAGAATCTCCTGCCTAACCTTAGCCATTTACATATCAATAGGTGTTTACAGCTGCAGCCTCCTGTAGTCTCCCCGGCAATGGGTGGAAAGATAATGGCCATTCTCTCCTCCCCTCTATTCCTGGTATATGATTGGTCTTGCATCTGTCCGTCACCAAGAACCTGGGGGTGAGTGGACAGTGCACTGTAGCAGCAGAGCTTGAGTGGCAGCAGAGGAGACGGATGGGGCGGGCCTAGCTAGAGCATTCGAGCAAGCTGTAGCAATAAAAAATGGTTTCTCCCAACCTATCCTTTGCCTTGACTTATTTTGGTTTCACGGGTTTTGTAGGAGATTCGACCCAGGCGGGAACACACTTCCCCACAGGAGCTACAACAATATAAACAAAATAACCATTGGCTGGATGCTGTCATTCCTTAAAGTGAAGGTATGGCTAAAAGCACATGGTCCTCAACCCCACAGCACAGCCCTTTAAATCGGTCAGATCCCAGGCTGTCTATCCTGTCTCTGCCCCTTTATCCGCATCTGAGCATCGAATGTCTTCTCTCTACCTCTTTCTTATCTGGCTCCTCCACAAACACTCTAATCCATTTTGGTGTCTCCCTGTTGAAAACGTCTGTGACTGACTTAGAAACTATTATTCAGATGTCATCTTTTAAAAAATGTCAATGTCCAAGTTGTTTCCCTCATATTAGGTTTTAAATGCACTGAGAGTAGAGAACACATCTTTACTTCCCTTTCATCTTCCTACATCACTTGAGGTATACGCTTCATTCCTAGTTAATGAAAACCATGATTAAGTCTATCTACAGAGAACCATGTAGAGTGAAAAACCCTACCTGTATTTGAGCCCTGTAAAGATATTATCTGTCGATTCTTTCTAAAATTCTTACTGGATTATGATTTCCCCTGGTTCAGTAGTATCAGTCCTTTCTCAGATGTCTGAACTTAGAAAAGCACACACCTCAGACCAAAATGTTTTCTAGTGAAATAGCTGCACCATTGTTTACTTTGTTGGCTGGAAAATGTTCTGACTCAACCAGAGGGCACCTCTAATCGTCACAGCTGTTAGAAGCCGAATAGATGATCAAGGTGAGGGTGCTTAGACTTTCTGCAGGATCTCAGGGCGGGTGCGGCAGAGCAGGGACTGCGGGACCACACGTGTGCTGAGGGGGCTCGGACACTTCCTGCCACACTTCAGGTGGTGTGACCAAGTTATCTCTGGCAGCTTTGTCCCCGGTTCTCCAAACATGGGATGAGATTCAAACAGTTGTTTAGAATTATAGTAGATTGTCCTACTTAAATTTATTAATTTTTTTGTTTACATTTCAGAATGTAATTTCACATGAAAAATAATCAAGCAGACAAATAAAGAAAGGTGAAACCCTCTGGCAAACATCTGTGAGTACATTTTTTTCCTTCTGGGCATTTATAGGACACAAATCCAATGTACTCGCTAGAGCAATTATCTAGAGAATCTTCTAGAAATATCATACTGATAGAGTCAATAATTCATCACCTGTGAATCTAGGACTTATCTGATAGCAATTATTCTGGGAAGCCTAGGACAGAATTTTGGGGAGTGTTCACTTGACACATTTATAACATTGTTGGTTATACACATTCTGAACCATCACCCTGTGTTCTTGAGAGTGTAGGATTCTGAAACACCACTACTCACTGAAACATGTTACAGTTCCTTAGGAAAAGATCATCTTCTTCCACAGTTTTATTTTTGTATTTGGAGTTAAAGAACTATAAATGTCAATATTGTTTACTTTCAGGAATTATTTCTATGCATATTTCTGCATGTTTACTTCCAAAATTATCTGTAATTCCATAAATCAAAGTTAAGTCAAGAGTTATTTGGGTTCAGCTTACTTTACGATCTAAGGGTAGGGTTTTCGCACACATTCATTCATTTGGCAGATATTCATCAAGTGCCTAATGTGCGGTAGGGCTGCTGTTCTAGGTCATGAGGTGCAGCATTGGAAAAGCAGAAACCTAAGTCCTCATTGAGCTGGTTTGTAGCAAGGAGAGATTGGCTATAAACAAGCATAATAAATTGTAAATTGTGTAGCCTGTTAGAGGGTGATACATGCGATGGAAAATAATTAAGCAGGTCAGGTTAAAAGAATCAAGAGTAAATTGCAGGGTGGGCAATGTTACAGTTTTCATAGGCTGATTTGGGATGGTGTGACTGAAAACTTGGCATTTGAGCAAAGAGTTGAATGAGAGAGGGCTGGCCTGTGGACATTTTGAGATGAGTGTTCTAGGCAGAGGAAACAGCAATGTAAAGTTTCTAATCAGGAGCTTGCTTGGCAAATTCAAAAGGCAGCCAGAAGGCCAGAGTGCCTGGGTGCAGGAGAGGAGAAAGGAAGAGAGGTTGGAGAGGTACACACACAGGGAGGCATGTGATGTGAGTGAGGGCGGCTCAGGAAGGGCCTTGTCAACCACAGTGAGGATCTCCTTCTGTTCTGAGTGGAACGGGCAGCCACAGACAGTTCTCCGTTAGCTCCACACGGCTGCCTGGTGCAGGTGTATGAAATGCTGTCACTTTGTCTTATGGATGAAGAAATGAGATGCTGAAGGTTGAGGTAGCATGAAAAACAATCTGTTTTCAATAATTTAATTTCTTATGAAGCAGAAAGGAAAGCATTTGCAGATGGCCACTGTTTTTTTTCTGACACTCTTGTAAGTCTGCCACCATTCCTATTTTCATTTCCTTTTAATCCTTACAAGTAATCACATAAGATCAATTAAAAAAAAAATGGAGGTTTAGAAATGGTATAAAATTTTCAGAAGTTGCACAGCTAGTGAACATAGATTCAAGGTTAAGTCTTTGAATCTAAATACAAAATTTTTTGTAAAGTTTTATTAAAATAATTTAAAAATTTTGACTAGGTATCATTTCAAACCCAGAAAATAAAACAAAATTGTAAAAGCATCCACAGACACCTCCAAATTCAAAAGATATTAACCTTTCGCCATTTTTGCTATAGATCACTTTTTTTTCATTTAGAAAAACATTTAGAATTTTTTTCCATTTGATGGAGAGAAAATGCTGTGTTGTTATTATATTAACTGGAATTTGATTATTGGTGAGGTTAAAAAAGTTTAGGTATTCTTATTAACCACTTAGTTTACCTATTTTTTATTTGTTTATTCATATTCTTAGCCTTTTTCTCCTCATTACTTTTTTCTTATTCACTTGGAGGAAGTCTTTATACTTTCTAGTTAATATTCACTTACCTGTTCTAGTCCTTGCAAATATTTTCATGCAGTCTATGTATGGCTGGTAATTTTGTTACTGTTAATTTCAAAATATACAAAAGTTCGGATAAAATGTATTTGTATGCTTAACTCACTTTTCTGATCACAAAGGTAATATTTCAGTTTCTTCTCTCTAAAATATATTTCCTTTAGGTGTCTGGCAAATACGGTTTATTATACTAAGAAAGTTTCTAAAAGAGGATGCTACATATTGTTGAATATATTTTCTGCATTCATTGAGGTGACTATGTAATATTTTTCCTTTAATATGTTGATATGGTGAATTATACTAATTGCTTTTCTAATGTTCCAGTAACAGCATTCCTGACATAAACCCAAGTTGCTAATTACTGTTTTAATATATTTTTCTATTATTCCGTTTTTTGTTTAATACGATGCATCAATGTTCCTGAGTGAAATGGCTAGTAATTTTCTCCTACTTCCTTCTCAGATTTTTTATCAAAGTTACAGTAGCCTTATAAAATAAGTTTGGGAGTGTTGCTTCTGTTTCTGTTCTCTGGAAGTATTTGTATAATATTGGAATTGATTGATCCTTGTATGTTTGGTGAAACTTGCTGTTGAAGCCAGCTTGATCTGGAATTTTCTTTATGGGAAGTTTTGTGGCTATTATCCAGTTTTTAAAATGGACTATCCTGTTTTTTGTTTTTTTTTCTACATGAGTCCCTTTTGGTAACTTACATTTTGAGGAGATTATTCTATTGAAATTTCCCTTTTTTTTGACATAAATCTGTTCATATTATCTTTTTAATATGTACATCAATAATAAGGATGTCCATTTTTATATTACTGATAGTGTTTTTTGCCTTTCCTGTTTTACCTTATTAATTTTGTTAGAAGTTTGTCACTTAGTTCACTTATTTTTAAAAACCAACTTTTGGCTTAGTTGGCCCTTTCTATAGCATGTTTATTTTCTACTTCATTAACTTTCACTTTTTACTTCTTTATTATCCTTCCTTCTTATTTTTTTACATTTGTTGTACTGACCTCATCCTATTTGGCTGAAATGGATAATTCATTCATTAATTTTCATTTTGTTGTATTTTCTTTTAAACACATGCCAAGCTATTAATTCTTCTTAAAGTCCTACCTTGGGTGCATCCCTAAGTTTAGCTTGTATTCAGATAAAAATGTTTTCTAATTTTAATATGAGTTTTAGAACGCATTAAAAAGGAAATGCATTTGCTAATTCCCAAACATAAAGGATATTTCTGTTTTTTTTTTAATGACATCTAATTTCTAGTCAGAGAAAATGGCTTGTGTGGTTTAAATTCCTTGAAATTTGTTGGAAATATTTTATAGCCCAGGATATGGTCAGTTTTTTACAAATATGCACATTGTAAACAAATATGCATTCTGTGGTGGTAGAACAGTATAGTCTGTAAAAATCTAGATAACATTTTTAAGTTGAGTTATTCAGATTTTCCATATCCTTATTTTTGTTTTTTTATTATATCCTTATAAAGAAAATTTTGTTAAATTCTCCCACTCTGATTTGTGTCCTCCCACTTTGCTCTTTCTTTTCTCTTCCTACTAGTTTTATCAATATTTATCTTTTATTAGATAGAGTTAAGTAAAAATTTCATAACCTTTTGGTGATCTGGGCCTATTATATCTTTTCTGTTGTGAAGTGGCCCTGTTGAAATACAGTAAGGCTTTTTGTTGTGACATCTTTTCTCTGTTATTGCTATAATTAACATCCCATTTGTGAGGGGGATTAGCATTTACAAAGTATATTTCCAACTCTTACAGTTTTATTCTTTTTGTATCCCTAATTTTAATATGTATCTTGTTTATTTGGTTTTTGCATTTTAATCTATTTTATCTTTGTCTTTTAGTTATAGCATGGCTCATTTATATTTAATATATTAACGATATATTTGGAGTTAATCTACCATCTTTTTGTCTTGTTTGTACAACCTGTTGTATATTGCTTTTTTATTTTTCCTGCTCTCCTTTGTGATTGTATTATTTCTTGGTACTGCATTTTTTTCCATCCTATAGTTGGAATTTACAACTTTTTATTCTTTAGTGGCTACTCTAAAAAATACCTGACCCTTCATTTATCAAATACAAAGTTATTCAATACATATTTTCTGAGGAAGTTGGGCTTGAAAACCAGACAGCTGGCCTCCTGAGTCTGTTCTTTTACCACCTATTTCATTTGCATATTTGAGGGGCAGAGTAAGGTCACATCACAGAGCTGAATTTGAACTTGGTTTTTTTGATGCCCTAGGTCAGGTACATTCCTCAGTAAACTAGAACTTACCACAGAAGCCCCAGAAAATCATGAGAATAAACTTCATTACTTTTGAGTATCGAGAGGTTCAAAAATCTCTTATTTGATTCATTATAGAATTACTTCAAAATCCCATATGTTGTTTTTGCTTGTGTAAAATCTGAAATATATTAAAAAATACCTACTGCTGTGTTGCCTATTTGCTTTTCTCTTTTTAAATGTTCTATTGAGAAATGCTGCAGAAATTTTGTCCTGACATGTGGGGGCCCAACTATTTCCTGCCACACTCAGCTTGGGGGATGTAGCCTCTGGGTTATACTCTTTTGAAATTGTCCTGCTGAAATGCATGTTTTGATTTTGGGATTTTCCAGATGCTTCAAAAGCAGGTCCCATGTGTTAAAATTTGTGGAAATTCAGCATGTCTCTCAATGTGAGGCATCTAAGTAGTTCACAGATTTAGAACAGTTAGTCTATTAGTTGTGATGAGGAGATTGCTATTTAATTTTATTTCATTCTATTGTTTACATATTATGTCTATTCTTCTATGCTTTTTTTTGTTTTATCTGGGTTTTTTAAAAGTCTCTGCAACACACATTATAAATATAAAGCAAACTGAGATAAGTAAATGGATGATGTGCTCACTACTGACAGGTTGTCCCTGAAATTGTCTGTTTATTTCAAGTTTCAGAATCATGTAATCACATGATATTTTTAAAAATTGGAAAGAAATTTCGTTACCATGTCTATGGACTTTCTCACTTTACTGATGAGGAAACTGAGACCAGGAATGTTTAACAGGTAATGGTGAATTAGACTTAGAATCCAACTTTCCTCATTCCTGGTATAAAGCCTAGAAATATATATCATGTGTCTTAAACATAATGATTTCAAATATTAATGAAGTATGATTCTGAAATATTGCAATGTTTATATAAGTCTTAAATTTTAGTCTTTGCCTGGGTATCTGAAGCCTTTGCCTGGGTATCTTGTCTTAAAATTTCTCATTGGGGCTAAACCACTCACTGGTCACTTTGATAGGTGCCAGAGATTTTAATGGTGAGAAAAACCAGGTATGATTTCAGGCTTTTACAAGCACCGTATCGTATAAACGGAAGAGAAATGTGAGACCACAACTGATGCAAATATTCATTCCCTTTTCCCGACTCATTCCAGTCACCTCTCACAGATCTTTCAAACCTTAGACTCGATTCCCTTTCTTGAGGGAAACTTTCAGACTAGTGTAGATCTCTAATCACACCCTCTTCTGTTATTTACATGTTTTTACTCACTCTTATGGGAGACCACATATATTTGAGATGTGTGAACTAGACCACGGAAGGCTTTATAGGCTTTGGTAAGAACTTGGGTTTCTATCCTTACATAATGGAAAGCCCTTCAAAGGCTTTAATAAGTGCTGTGTTTTAAGAAGATTGACGGCTGCCTTCTTGTAAGGCGGTAAGCATGGTTGAAGGAGTCCAGTTAGAAAGCTGCTGTACTGGTTCAGTGGAAGATGCTGGTAGCTTATTGTCGGGAATCTCCCAGAATAGAGAAATGGATGAATCTGAGAGATATTTAGACATTAAATGGAAAGGGTATTGGTAGAGATTTGGTAGGAAAATATTGTAGGTGAGGGAAATAGCAAAATAGTGCCAATATTTGCAGGTCTTTCCAATAAGAAGTGAGCTTTTCTTCACTATTGAATGTGGACTGGTTTCTTGATCAGCTTTGGTCAATGGGGCAGCAGCAAATAGATGCTTGAAGGCATTTGCATAGAAGTGATCTCTCTCACTGAACTTAAACTGCCCATGTGATTAATCAGGCTGGCCCGCTGAAGGATAAAAACCATGTAGAGGGAAGCTCCAGTGATCCAGCTGGCCCAGTGCAGATCCTTTAAAGAGCTCAGCTGAGAACAGTCAGTCTGGACCGTACCAGAAGGGTGGTCCAGCCCAAATTGCTGGCTGACTGGTATTTGGACTAAATGGTTGATGCCTGAATAAGTTGAAGGGTGGCTTGTTACAGAGCAGGTGCTAACTGGTACTGTGTGTGAGAGAGAATTCTATGGAATGGATAGTACTGATGCTTTTAAAGAGATTATATTATATGAAGATCCCTAAAGGACAAGGTCCCGCTCCTCTCATCCTTGTTTCAGTAGTTCAAATTTAACTAGATCCAACTTGTTAATAGCCCACTTTATGTATGTCAATTCCCATAGCCTAACAAGTTTTTCTTTCAAAGGTTTATTTTGTAATTTACCTTTTGCTTATTGCTTTTTTCCCCTGAGTAAAGGTTTTTAGGGTTTTTGTTTGTTTCTTGGTTGGTGCAAAGAAAGCCTTAAAAAATCAGATGTAAATATCAGTGATGGAAAATGGTTTCAAATCATAAAAAAATGTATATGTTTAAGTAGATAGGGAAATATTTCATCATTGAAAAGCTTTGATGTGGGAATTCTTGATGCATTTTGTTAATTAAAAACATCTATTTATAAACCTGAACATTGTAATACAAATGCTTGACATGATGGAAATCTCTGAAAATGTAAAGGACGCTTTATTTATCTGAATGCAAGAAAAGGCATTGTACTCATATTAGCTTTCAAATTAGTTTTAGATACCACACGAAGAATAGAAAATATTCTGTCCTTTGAACTATATTCTTTACCGATCTGGTTATGTTTATCTGAGGTAAATGAATGGCTTATTTTCATATACAACAAGATTTAACAAGAGAAAATATTAGACACAGAATTAGTATCAAATTAAAAAGATTTATTTATCGCTTTTGTGGAAGGTAGGAAAGTTTTCTTCACCACCATAGAAAGTCAACCCGATTATTTAGAGACACCAATTTCTTTTTGTGATGTGTAAACTTTTTAGCCTTTCATAGAAAAAACAACTTTAGAAAGTGATCTAGGTATCAGATATGTCTTAACTTCTTTGTTATTTAACAATGTCTTGGGTATTGACTTGGTTGATAGTCTCATGCTATTAAAATCTAATTGAAAATCCATCAAATATTTTTAAATGAATTTTAAAACCTATAAGGTGATCCTCTTATTAGAGAGGAGGCACACATTGGCTAAGTAACCTGTTTGAAGCAACACAGACAGTGAGTGGTAGAGGTGGGGCCACACCAGGGCATGCTGACATTTCGGCATGAGTTTCCCCTTGAAAAATCATTACAGCGTATAGTAAGTGATGCACACTACCATCTCTGCCCCAAAGAGGAGTGGAAGAAGCTAGAGGCATGAGGAGTTTATACTTTGCTTTATGGTTGCACGTTTTAAAGTAACGTTATAGCAAAATAGTTTAAATCAGCATTGGGGAGGGGGTGTGAGCTTAAATAACTTTTTCCTTTAAAAGTGCCCATATATTACTCAGTTTTGACACATACTGTACTGGTCCATCCAAGTTCAATATTCTGTGATTATGTGATTCTTTTGGCTGGGGGTTTTGCTCTTATAGGAACCATTTCAAATTACTTCGATGGCTGCTATGTAATCCTACTGTACTGGGAAAGAGTTCAGCTCTTTTTCCACAGGAGCCTGCATTTATTAAACTCATCCACACCCTGTGGTGTGTGTTTATGCACACTCGTTTTGTCTCCCGAAGGAAGTTTCTGCATGTGGGAGAAGGGCGTTAAGGAAAACAAAGTCCTGGGCTCAGCCTGGTTGATGATCACGACTGAGACAGGAGAACATCTGCGGGGTTAAAGGCTCCAGCTGTGGGCCGTGCAGGGCGATCACACACAAAGCTCTAGGTCAGGAAATCAGGACGGCCGTGGTGTTCGCTGGATCAAACTGTGAAGAATTCTGGAAAGACTAAATATTGTTCTCCACACTGACGTTTGACCGATACAAAGGACTTAAATAAAATATACTTGTTTCAAGACAATTTCCTTTTCATTCCCTCAATTTTTATCACTGAGTGTAGTCAAATAATCTCGAGCCATTCTCAGAAAGGAGTGAACCTAATGGTACATAAAAACCCTGAGCTGAGAGGAAACGTTTTAGATCTTTAATTCACCTGTGTTTTTCTTATCATCACCAAAGAAACTCTGCTCATATTTTGTAGCAGAAAGTACTTCTGAAACAGATTTAGCATTTAACTCATCACTGTTGGTACGCTTTCTGATTTTTCCTTCAACTGTAGCCCTTGTTAGACAACACAAAGTCTAAATTTCAAAAAAGCACACACCTTAGTTATTTTTAGGAGTTGTCAACAGTATTTCCATAAAATCAATAGGCTATATTGGTATTGACTAAATAAATATCCATGTCCCTGAAGGGCTGTCCTGTAATGTACCATGATGGTGAATCCCATTTGATGGATGACCCAGTGGAACAAGACTTATAAGTGGAATGTGGAAGGCTAAAATTTTATAAAGTAAAGGAATGAGTCCGAGTTTATTTTATTTGATACATTATTAGTATTTAAGTACAAATAGCCGTAGCAGTGAAAATTATAATAATTGACCAAATACACATACCCTAAAGATTCTTTGAAACTCTGGGAAAGGCAAAAAAAGATGATAGACTAGGTAACTAATTCTCCAATTATTAGAAGCAAAGAAACACATTTTTAATGGGTCTTAAGTATTTGGGCAGAAATATTTAACTCTGATGCCTAACTTTCTATCCATCTGGAGGAACATCGGTTTACAAAATGCTCCTGGCCCCCTGGCCCACCCTTCCTCCTCCCATGGATGTCAAAAGGACTGTCTGATTGCCGGGCATCTGCCATGGGTCCGCGGCCACTCAGTCATGTGGGGCTGACTCACTGGATCCCTGTGCATGGGGGTAGTCTCATGTTTCTCCTTCTCTTTCCATCAGCACCAGAGGGAGGCCATGGCCTGGGTAAAGATATTTGCTCTCCAAGTTCAGAATCTCCTTCGGGTTAAGTGTTTCAAGACCAAAGCAGTCAAACTGGGAGCTGTCTCACCAAGTAACCTCCTCCAGTTTAACATTCCTAAGATGGGATTTTAGCTCACAGTGGGTACAGACCTAGGTGGGGGAGAAGGACATTTTTAATCAGACCATCTTTACCCTGAACTTGACATACTTAGTTGGGAAATGGAAGACAAGGCATATAACTGTAGATGAAAACACATACAGGGAGACCGAGGGCACATCAGGGCTTTAAGCCTCGCATTTTAGTAGATGACTATTCATCCTTAATGTCAAGTGTGCCGTGGCTTATGCTGTGTTTTCAGGCAGCTTTAGGATTTAGGCATAAGCCCTGTGAGATTTTCACCTTGAAAGATCATTGCAACTTAAGGCAAGTGACACTTTTTTATAGGCCGGTCTCAATTTCCACAGAGGTGGTGGCCCTTAAGTGAAGGAGCAGGTCTCAGGACAGACACAAGTCTACGCAAACATGGGTGGGTCTTAAGAGCTTCAGCTCAGAACCACCAGCTGAGAAGGCTGGGTAGCCTGAGAAAATGTGCAAGGACTACACAGGCCTTAGCCAGGGTGTAAGCTTGGTTCCAAATGCCACATGTGCGACCATCCAAGGGCGGGCATGGATTTCACAGACAGTCTTCATGCGTGTCTGGTCGGTAATGGACTCGGCTGCTCTTGGCTGTGTCTGCCATGCTTTCCATCAAATCCACGGGACAGGAGGGAGCTTTGCCCTGCCTTTGGAGCCGAGGGAGGGAACAGGGGAGAGTAACCTGTGATTCCTGAGGCCGGTACTGACCCAAGAATCACTTTCTTCTACAAGTCCCATGTTGCTCTGTATTTGTTTATTATATCAGATCTAACTATCCATGAGCTTTTTAAGACACAAATAATGGCTTCTCTCAAATAAGAGTGGCAGAGCTAATCACTAATTCAATAAAAGGAGCAGGTGCCTTCACCGTAAGTTAGTGACTTGACCCATCCTGGAGCTTCCTGATAACCAAGCTCCCCCGACCACCGGCAGCTCTGAAGGACGTCCGAGGAGCGGGTATTGGTGTGGAAGCCTCACGGAGGTAGGCGAGGGACCTCCCTGACCTCCACCTTTAGTGCTTAACTCTCTCCCACCGAAAATGCCTTCTGTTTTGTCAACAATCGTGTGAAAGCTTCAACTGCTTTTACACTTGGAACCTAAATCATCAGGAGTTTGGTAAACAAGTTGCACAGTAAAATGAACAGCTTATAGTTTCCTGTTTTTTTAAAAAAAAATTATTATTTTGGCCCCTGTCTGCAGAAAGAGATCCATAATCACATTACTGATTCCAGATATGACTTGAATCTTGATTTACAGTTTAGGGGGATGTGGGCATGAACATTTGGAACTGAATTTGTTTCTTTTGTGATGTGACGGAATTCATCCCACGCCTGCAAACAATGACTTAATTAAGTTCCCAAAGTGCCTTAGGGGGACAGAGGACAAGACTTAACGAACTTGAGGCGTTGCAGAGTAACAAAAGAATTTTAAGGCTTTGTTTCCCAGCTACGAGGAGGGCCTCTTAGTGTATTCTGCTTAGAGGGTCCCTAACAATAGCGGTGCCATTCCAGCCAGTTTCCAGCCCTGAGTTTCATTGGCAGAGACAGCGGGGCCCTAAGGCACTCATGGCCTGTGCCATCTGGCTTGTCAGCAGCCAGGTTCAATGAAGTAGTTAAGAAATATAGTCATTATTTATGCATTTTGGCTCTATTATTCATTTTGATATATTTTTCCATGTTTCCACTGATTAGTCAAGATCAAGACCAGGCCTGTGTCTCCTTGCATATGTCATTTCTGTGAAGGTTTTAACCTAAGATAATTTTGTAGTTATTTGAGTAGAAGATTCTTCTCATATGAAACAAATGGTATCTTTTCTGTTATTTGGTAAGCTATTTAGAAATAAGCTACTTAAAACATTGCATAAAATACCTCTGTTGCTAGGTTAAGGTTTGGATTTAAGATTGGAAATACTTGGAAGCATGAACTGTGTAGAATGTAGAGTGGCCTATTTATTTCTTCTTTCTAAATTGTACTCAGAGTTTGGAGTCATTAGGATTGATGGTTGCTTCCTTCTAGAAATCTAAAAGCAGTCTGAGGCATCTTTTTGAAAATTATTGTCTCAGCAATTTTAGAGCTTGAATGAATCTAATCAAAAGGTAAGCAATTTTTCTTAACATCACCCAATTTTTCAGAAGTAGATCAGTTCAAAGACTATCTTTCTCTCCTCCTGATTTCCTTTGCTGTGTCCTTCTTTACTAAACTGCCCTTAATTTTGGGGTTTTTCGAGGGACACATGCTCATTTCACATATCATTATGAAGAAATAGAGATACAGAGAGGGTAAGTTACTTGCCCAAGGTTGCACAGCTATTAAGTAGCAGAAATGAGATTTGAACTGAGGCTTCATGAGGTTCTGGAGTCTTTAATGTCATAAATTCCCATACATAGGCCTAGACCCTCTTGAAAGATTCTGATTCAGCGAGTTTGAGTGGGGCTAAAGAATCTCGTTTTTATAACAGCCAAATGAGGTGATTTTTCCCATCAGAAAGTTTTGGGAAACTCCAGTGAATAAATGTACAGTATCTATCCTGGAAATAGCAAACATTTAACAGTAATTTTGGTTTTGCATAGAAATGAGAAAATACCTATGCAAATTTGAAATTATGTATGTTCTCTCCTGGGTTCCAGGTTCTTACATAGTTCTTTCTTACAAGTAAGTTGGGAAATGTTGTTTTTCATAACTATTCAGGAAAATAGCCTGAAATTAATAAAAGTGGCCTAATAGAAATTAGGCAGTAGGCCTGAAGAAACTGGCTGTGTCCCCACATTGCAAGAAATCACCGAAAATGGAACCAGCCAATTTATAAGGATAGACATTTTTCCTTTGTTTAGAAGCTTCTGTGACCTGCTGGGTTGAGGCAAGAACAGGAAATACGAAAGTCTCTGTTTTCTTCCAAAACTCGTTTTGGCCCGCTGGACATACAGGAAGTGGTAAAAGGCTGTATGGTCGCTCAGTAGGTATTGAAAGCCCTCGGGCAAGTCAATCAGATCCGACTACTCACATCAGCAAGCCAGGATAACAATATTGGCTGAACTTATTTGAATCCCATCTGGATTTACTTACTGGCAAGTGTAAAGTGTTTTCAAAATACCAAACATTATATAGGGCATCCAAGCAGCTTAAATTTCTGCAGCCCCATTCTTCCCCTTCCTGTACTGTGGGGTACACTGCTTGGTGTGACGGAATCGAGTAAAACCCAGGCTTGCCCAATGCTGTCTCCACGAGCTGCTTGTGCCAGCCAGGACTTGCTTGAGGGTCACCAACTCTTTATTAACCTCTGACAACAATCCCAGCAATCCTGAAGAAAATTGTGTTTTCAGCCTTATTGGTATCTGTATAAAAGCATATGAATGCTTTGCAAATACAAGAATTCATCACTGTGATTGAAAAGTTTTAATGTTCCCAGCACATAATTTTAAAAATTACTTCTCCCTGCCAAAGCCCAGGCCTGTCGAACTATACTAACTTTCATAAATGGGAAATACATGGGCCTCTCCTGTTTTAATTTTGTCGGCATTTCAAATGTTCTGTTCTTAGATCCCTTTTGCATCATTGCTAGACAACTCCGGCCTCCATGGGCGGCTTACATAGGAACTTGTTACATATTTACTTGATTTATATACCTCAATCCTAGCTTCATTTTATGCTTCCTACTTTGTTTCCCTTTTGTTCTGTTTTTATCATCCAACTAATACCAACATTGTGTTTTCATGTGTCTTCAAGTTGCCTTAAAACTCCTGAAATAAAAAGCATGGTTGTTAAATTAAAAGAAGAGTTTGTTAAAGAATACTTGCTTGCATGGCAAATCCTTACATCCATCCTCCAGAACTCGAGATGCATGAAAATATGAAAAGACTATCTCTAGTTTTCTTGCCCTGTGCATTCTTTCCACTATATACCACAGAAAACCTTATTTCTCTGCTGTTGTTGAATATGTAGTATGCCTGGGAAAAGCAATTTGATGCATTTGTGATAAATTTCCTCAGATTTGTCCTCTTGAGACATCTAAAACCTTCTGCAGGGAATTTTTCGCACTGATGGACTCCACTTGGTTTCTGTTTTCTGGGAGCACTTATTTAAAGCAGAGGAGCAAAGGTAAAGAAACACTGCATTAAAAAGAAAAGCAAGTGAATCCAGGTTGAGGAAAATCCTCCTTTATAAAGTTCCTCCATCTCGGAGCCTATTCAGCGCTTGGAAAAATTCATAACCTGGCAAAAATAAAAGCATTCATTCTCCTCCAGGCCGTAAGCCAAATCAAACCATTCTTTTTAATTACAGGTGAATAATAACACCCTTAAATTTCTTACAAATAACGTCAGCCTCCTTTTGCTTTTTGACTGATGGAAGGTGATGAATGAAGACCTTTTAATTCCACACAGCTGGGTGTCTTTTGTTGCACTTCCTCTCGGAGGTTGCCTTGCAGATCTGGCCTATTTTGTCAGATGTGCTGAGAACAACCTGCCTGTCTGGAGGTGGAAACAGCCTTCAAACAGAAGACATTTGTGTGATTGAATACCCTGTCGGGACAGCAGCTGTGGCAGTCAGTGTATGAGGTGGAAGATATGCCATTTGTTTGAGTGTGTGTGTGTGTGTGTTTGCATGTGTGTTTTGATGTGATGGTTCTCCAGGGACTAGAGAAGTCCCCTCTAGTCAACCTTTGTCCTGGTATGAACACGACTTTAGTACTGCTGTCAATTTTAAGGCTGCCCCTTAAAATAGAGAACCTACTGCCTGGACCTAAAGTCTTTGTTCCCATGTGGATGTCAGAATGCTCAGTAAGCCAGACCTTCCTTGAGCAAATCAGGTCTGTGAGCTGCAGGTCTCGGTGACACCTGGATAAGGAGCTGACTGGCCTCCTGCTGGAGCTTACTCAGCTTCTTCCGAGAGTGAACTCAGAGCATTTACCTGAGAAGATGGGGAAAGAGCGCAGCGGCCGCCCTTCACCATTTCTTTTGCTTTCTGTAGGCTTAACGGACATGAGTAATGTATGACAGAGTGCATCTGGACCTTCTGCCGGCGGAGCTGATCTGTGTCTCCGGAGGCGTGCACGCAGTCGCCTGTAGTGGATAGCCTAGTAAATAGACTCCAGTCTACTAGGGCTCTGTTCTTCATGAACAGGGGCCGAATCACAGGGCCAGCAAACCCGTTTCCCAAGCTAGAACGACACCTTGGCCTCAATAAATTCTTTCTTTGTGCTAGACTAGATGCAAGGTGTTTCTCAACCACCTGTGAGCTAGGTGTTATCTATAATTTGCAGGTGAAAAGAAGATAATAAAATGAGACATGGAGGAGGGCTAGATAGAGAGTGTTGTGAATTTAGAAAGTGGTAGATCTAGAGATTCACACCCAGATGTAGCTTGAAATCCTGTGCTCTTTGCCAAAGTTGACTTTACCATCATTTTAGCAATGTGTGTAACAAAGCTGAAAGAGATCCATTTGGAAAAGGAAACCACACATTTGTACTTTTAAGATCTGTAAAGATCCTCTACAAAGATGTCTAAATTATTAGAATTTATTTAATATGCAAGCATCATTTGCTAGATTTTCCTTGATATTCTTCCTCTTCTACTCCTCTGAAACAAAACTAACCCGACAATGATTACTTGGATGGTATTTGCACACCACCTGAGAAAGAGGAAAAAGAAGACAAGGTGGGGGAGACTCTCTTGTTTGAAACTCTGACTTCTTTCCAGTTGCTTTTAAATTCTTCATGCGGCCCAGGACAACATGATTAATTCACTAAACAAACTCAGTAACTGATCATCAGCATATAAGTAGTACCTAGTATAAGTTTAGAGGGTTTAACACTTTCGGTTGGAATATAAATGCTGTGTTTGGAGGAACTTTGAATATGGTAAAGAAATGTTCTTAATTAGCTGAAACTCTCAGTAACTGAAGGAAGCCCTACATGCTTACACTTCATTGCCTCAGCACTACAGATACTTGACAATGGATAGTTCTTTGTTTTGGTGACTGTCCTGCACATTGGAAGATTTTTAGCAGCATCCTTGGCGTCTTCCCACCGGTTGTCAGCAGTGCTCCTTCGCAGTCGTGCAAATCAAAAATGCCTCTAGATATTATTAAGTGTCTCGCGCGAAGTTAAATTGCTCTTGGTGGAGTGCAATTGCTTTTCAAGATGTGTGATCATATCAAGCAAGAGTTAGTATATATATATATATCCAAAACAGCACAGAGAACAGGGGGTGGTAAATTGAGTTACATTGTTACAAGGTTTCTATATATTTTATATTAGGTAGTTTAATATTGACTCTACATGGTTGGTAATAACTTAGCGATTTTAATTCCTAGGGTAACCACTAAAGAAATGAAGATACTGAAAAGCACATAAAAAACAAAAATGGAATTCTGAAAATGATTGATTAATTCAAGTGAAGACAGGAAAGAAGAAACAAATGAGCAACAACACAGCAAAAACAAATGAGAAAAAAGAAAAAAGGGCACAAAGTGGCATACCTAGAGCTGATCCTTTCACCAGCTGCATTAGGTGTGAATGGGCTGTTTTCCCATTAAAGGCGATCAGTGGCAATCTGCATAAAGCAGCAAGGCCCAACTATGCCTTGTTTCCAAAGATGAATTTTAACTAAAAAAGCCACAAATATCTTGAAAGTAAAAAAGGATGAAAAATTATGAACCATGCAAATACATAATAAAGCTGAATAGCTAAAGATCAGCCACCAGGGTAAGTACATCAGGAAGAATTAATTTAAATGTGTATATGCCTAAAAACAGAGTTTTGACATATATAAAGGAATAACTAATTGATGGAAAGGGAGATATAGGCAAATCCACAATTATATTTGGAAATTTTAGCATGTCTCCCCAATAATTACAGTAATTAAGCAAAAATAGAAAAAAAAAGAAAAGAGAAAATACGGCTAACCCTATTGTGTTAATTAGGATTCCCCAGAAAAGCAGAGCATATATTTATATTTGTATTCATATTTATTTATTTAGAAGGAGAGCATATATATCTACATATATCAGGAGGTTTATTACAGGAGATGGCTCAGTCGGTCATGGAGACCAAGAGGGGCCGTGATAGGCTGTCTGCGAGCTGGAGAACCAGGAAAGCCAGTGGGGAGATTCAGTCTGAGTCCGCGGGTCTGAGATGTGTCGGGCTGGGAAGTAGGGAAAGCAGTGGCAGCTGATGGCACAAGCTCCGGTTTGCGTCTGAGTCTGAAAGCCTGAGGACCAGGTGCACAGACGTCTGGGAGTGGGAGAAGATGGATGCGGGCACATTTTCCCTTTTCCACCAGTTTGTTCTGTTCAGGACCCCAAAAGGATTAGGTGACGCCCTCCTGCCTTGGTGAGGGTGATCTTTACTCAGTCACTTGACTCAAGTGCTGGTCTCTTCCTGAAACACTTTCACAGACACACCCAGACATAATGTTTTACCAGCTGCCTGGCATCCCTTAGCCTAGTCAGGTTGGCACACCATCACAGCTATCCACCATCCTGAACTTGAGACATTTATAGGCATGAGTTCAGAATCCCATTCTTTTAAAATGAACATGAACTATGAACCAGGATAGATCATATTGTGCCATAAAACAAGTCTCAAAGAATTTCCAAGGACTACTTGTACTGGTAATTATATTCTGTGACTATATGTAATTAAGTTGTAAATCAATAAAATATCTAGACACATCCTAAAATTTGAAAATTAGACAATCAACTTTTGAATGACTCATGGATCAAAGAAGAAATCACTAAGAAATTAGAAAGTATTTTGAGCTGAATGCTGATGAGAATACAACATATCAGATATTATGGCATGTAGCTAATGTAGTAATTAGAAGTAAATTTATTCCTTTAAATGCTTATGTTATAAAGGGAGAAAGATTAGTGATCTAAGTTTCTACCTTAGAAGCCATTGTGATTATCTGAAGACTATCATAAGATTATTTTTTAAGAAGCTAGGATAAGGTAAGAAAATTAAACTCAATAGGTGAAATAACTTAAAACAAGAAATCAAAGAAATAGGAAAGAGTTGCAATTGAAAAGTTTCTCAAAACCAGGAGCTGGTTTTTAGAAAAAGTGAATGAAATTTGTAAACCCTAGCAAGACTGATGAAGAAAAAAAGAGAAATCACAAAATACCAATATGAAGATTGAAAATTGGGATATTACTCCAGATCCTACAGAAATCAAAGCATTTTAAAGAGATACAGTGAACAACTTTATGTGAATGAATTTGATAATATGGATGAAATTGTTAAATTCCTTAAAGCACACAACTTACCAAACATATCTGATACCAGGAATAGGAAGTACAGTATCTTATGCAACTAGGAAATACAAATGTCTTGTATTCATCAGAAAAGCTGAATTTATATCAGAAACTTCCACACAATAATTCTAGGCCCAGATTTCATGGTGAATTCTCTCAAATTTAAGGAAAACATAAAACCAATCTCATGAAATTTTTTTTCACAAAACAGATGAAGCACACTTCCAACTTGTTTTATGAGGCAGCATGACTGTGATACTTGACAAAGACATTCTGCAAGAAAAGAAAATTGTAAATCCTTAACCAAAAAATCTCCTTCATAAAAATCCTTAACAAAAAATTCCACAATAAAAGCATAATACATATGGACCAAGCACGATCAGTATTAATTGTCTGAACTAGCTACTTACTTGAAATTACTGCTTAGTCTCTTATGGTTTCAAACTCCCTGGTGCCTGCTCAGGAGCCTGGTGTAGCTTTGTTGCTGTCAATAATTTATGATGTTATTCTTTGCTCTTTTTATTCCTTTTCGATCCACAGTAGAGTATCTGCTTTTTTTTTTTTGCTATTATTAATATAAAATCACATGGGCAACATTATGGTTACTAGACTCCCCCCATTATCAAGTCCCCACCACATACCCCATTGCAGCCACTGTCCATCAGCTTAGAATGTTATAGAATCACTACTTGTCTTCTCTGTGTTATACTGCCTTCCCCATATCCCCCATCCCCCCCCAACTACATTATGTGTACTAATTGTAATACCCCTTTTTCCCCCTTGTCCCTCCCTTTCCACCCATCCTCCCCAGTCCCTTTCCCTTTGGTAACTATTAGTCCATTCTTGGGTTCTGTGAGTCTGCTGCTGTTTTGTTCCTTCAGTTTTTGCTTTGTTCTTATATTCCACAGATGAGTGAAATCATTTAATACTTGTCTTTCTCCACCTGGCTTATTTCACTGAGCCTAATACCCTCTAACTCCATCCATGTTGTTGCAAATGGTAGGATTTGTTTTCTTCTTATGGCTGAATAATACTCCATTGTGTACATATACCACATCTTCTTTATCCATTCATCTACTGATGGACACTTAGGTTGCTTCCATTTCTTGGCTATTGTAAATAAACATAGGGGTGCATATGTCTTTTTCAAACTAGGCTGCTAGCATCTGCTTTTTGTATGAGGTCAAATTCAAGGAGGATAAAACAAACAAAACCAAACTTGTAAAAATTGACAATGAAAAATTCTTCCACCACTGTTTTAAAATATTGCAAAATAGTAAACCTAAGGAGGCATTTAAAACTTGGAGATAGACAGTAATTAGGCACATTTTTTTCTTTCTTCTCCTTCTGTTCCTTTTTTCCTTCTAAAGTTACAAATGTTCATAGCCTCTTTGCGTTGCCTAGTGCACTGTTTGTCAAACTGTGTTCCAAGGCACCCTCAGCCCCTGCCACCAGGAAGCTAGGGCTTTCTGTGTCATGTTCTGTTTTAGTCATAGCAGTCCTGCTGTGTGAGCATTTCTGTCTTGGCACTTTGAACAATGGTTGTATGGCTTAAAGAATTGGAATACCACCAATTCAAGTCTAACTTTCTAATTGTACAGGAAAAAAAGCAAGCAAAAATTAAGGACATTGTCTAAAGGTCCAAAGAAACATCAGGGACTTGGCTTGGCTTGGCTTTTATTTATATTTCTGAATATTTCTACCAGTAATTTTTTAACTCATGTTCAACAGATTGTTAATTAGTTAAAATTATGACTGTCAGTAAAGAAATAGGCCGACTAAGGGGCTTGGCATAGAAATTGACCTCTTGAATTTTAGTTCAATTAATTGCTATGTAGTATTTGCTTAGTAAAAATGTATTTTCACAGCAGATTCATTATTTCACCTTGAGGTTTTATTTATGCAAAAAGATTTCTATTAAACAACATGTATCTACATTTGACCTATTCTTGAAGATCTTACACATTCAAATTAAGGTGCACGATTCATCTATGTAACATAGATTGCAAAACTGTATTATCAGACAGTGTGTGTTAAGCAACTCTGTTAGTGGCCATTGCTCTGGGGAACTCAGAAATACTTTTGTGCTTGGGAGGGCATAGCGCTGAATACCTGGTCATATAATCAGAAAATATTTTTCTGCATTTCCATGAGTTTTCATAAGAATTTGGGCCAAAGTGGTAAAGATTTTGTTACTAAGCACTACAATAATGATGGCACTGGTAGATATATTCTTCTCTGAGAAGAAAATGATTATATTCACTATTTTTAATCTGCATTGGCCAAAGTAATTTCTGCTTAAAACCACAATGATAAAGCCAGGAAGTATGACATTTCCAACTTCCCCACCAAAATCAGTTTAAAATCTTTTTTTGAATTGATATATATCTTATTATGATGAAATTCTTAATGGTTTTAATTATTTGGCTTATGATTTTAATTATATATTCATTTTTATAACAGCTTGCAACTGTTTCATATTTTGTCAGGATGGCAAGCAAGAATATGTGTATCCCTTCATAATATTTGCTCCAAATTCTTTGCTTATTATTTTTAATAACTTCTTGAAAATCTTAATCAGAAAGGAGTTATAGAACAAAGAACTTCAGCCTTGACTATAACATGAGGAACTGATTTTAGCCCTCTGAAAATATGCTGAAGGATGAGACCGGCACAAATAGGGTGGCGCTTCGGCAGACTCCCTTCTGCAAAAACAACAGCTGGTTGTGCCTGTTGCCACTGGCTGGGGAGGGAAAGAATGGGAAAAACATTTTGTTTTAGGATTGGAAAGTTTTCAGTGAAATCATGATGTCATCAGGATATGTTTTGTCTGTGAGTATAATTTGCATAAGTTCCTTCCCATGGAACTATGTAAAACACAAAGGAATGTTTCATGGCAATTTTACATCTATGGTGCCAATAATTTTAAGAGTCCATGAAGGAGACATCATGTACAAAGAATTTCTTCTGTAAATTCTCTCCAAGGAAGAACTAATGAGAAAGGAAAGAAATAGGACATGTAAATACCAAATTTCGCTTTATATTCATAGAAAGACTGGGATTGTTTTGCATTTCTAATCATTGACTAATATTTTTACTTTGTACTACATTTTTGAGAAAATGATCTGCATTTTCTTTGATATTTATGGCTTAAGATAATGTATTCATTTTATTTTTCTTCCTGTTATAATTACCTCAGACATTTTGTCAAATTCTTGTCTTTGAAAGATTTTGATCATCAAAATATGTGTTTGGGACACATTTTTGGAGATCTATTTTGATATCAAGTTAGGGAATATTTGCTATAGAGCAAAGATATATAAATATCAAATAAAGAGTCTGGTAATCAAGAGCTACTGAGTTTTTAGCATTCTACACAGGAATTTAAATTGCAGAAACATTATTCGAACATCGGTATATCATTCTAGTTGGCTTGTCACTCTCCATGTAAATCAAAGGAAATAGATAAAACAACAGGGAGAGAAGTGGAGGCAGTATCGATGTGCCAGAAACATCCATTTCTAACCCCTCAGTACTTTTGCAAATGTATATTGAAAATACATATATATTTTTACATTTATTGATCACTTTAATTTCTGGTATTTGACTAGGTTATTTGAACAAAAACCCCCACTGAAAACAAGTCAAAATACTGGCCATATATATATATACATATATATATATGTGAAATATATTTAAATCCTTAAAAACATCAAAGAACAAAAAAAAATGACTTCTAAGGACAACTTCTAATGAAAAGCAGGAACCTTAAGACAATGACTGAAGCCACTTTTATCCTGAAGGCTTTTGTTAAATGAGGTGAACTTGATCTTCAGTTCTGAGGTCTGACTGGTAACTGGTATCATTGTGCCAGATATATCAATTTCTAACCTCTCAATACTCTTGCAAATTTATACTGAAAATATATATATTTTTATATCTATTGATCACTTTAATATTGAATTCCAAGCTCAAGTTCTTCCCAATCTGGAGAGTCTAGCAACAGCCTCACCCTGGAAACAGAAAGAGCTAAAGCTGTATCCTCAAGATAAGGGTGAAAAGGTATTCAACCATCCTCACCCCTCTTTACCCCAAAAGAAGGCAAAAAAAAAATTTGCCCTTATCTTGAGCCAAGATAGAGGGACAAACAATTTACTGAGAAACTGTAACCTCATGCCAGTTCTCTCACAGATCTGTAGCAACAATTAATACTACTAGTATTATCTATGACAGCTTAAACTGTAAATTAAATTTTAAATGATTCTCTAATCAGTTAAATGATTGGTTGTATTTACAAGTGCCTGAAAGAAACACATACGAATATTTTCAGGAGGAATCTACCTTCATTTTAGGCTTTCAAAATAATTTTTCCAAAAAACAAGAGCATGTCCCATAATTAAAAATAACAATACATGGGAAAAAAAATCACATGAGCAGCATAACTAAGCAGAAAGAACGGCAACACAAAGATACCTACAGAAAACTCTCCTATTTTTGAAGCAAATATGGGAAAGAAAAGGCTCCTGCATGTCTTACTCTCTTTATCCCCTCTGGAGCAACAAAACCATAGCATTTCTTCTCTCCATAACTTTTGCTGTTTTATTCATTTTTCGACAAAGAAATCCTCCTGTTCTGAAAGAAACAGACCGACTTAGGACTTCATTCAAAGTTTCCTTGAGGAAAATAGTGGGAAAAGAACAGATCCTGGGAGCCTTTTGAGTTTATAATACAGAACCTAACAGATCTGTGAAATGGGAACTGTCAGATTGAACCATATAAGATCGCTGTTTTTCCAAGGTCAACAATGATAGTATGAACATCAGCGATTTGTATGGTTCGACCTAATATATTAGTTGAATTAACCTGCTGTTTCAAAGGGACCTTAAATATAGGGTATCAGACACTGTCACCAATTCTCTTGTGTCAGATATGATCAGTCATTGGTTGGTAAAGTAACTTTCTCATTCCCAACGTATGTCTTTCAAGTTCGTTCTAATTTTTTCCATTTCTGAACCATCAAGCAGAGTAAAAAGATGAGGCCCTGGGCAAGTACCTTTCTCTAAAAATAGAAAGTACAAAAGTTTAGGGCATCTCATTTGCTTATATCCCAGAGGCCTGAAATTAATACACATGCTGCCCTTAATTTCAAAGTTCATGTTCTCAGTATTGTCATCTTGTCTTCTCCTTTCTTGAGGTTTCTGCTCTGATATTTTTGTTTGGTTAGAATCCATTGTCTAGTAATTGCCCCCAATGGGGTACAACTTTTTTATGTTCTAGAATCTTTGCATATCTACACATATCTTTTTCTTTTTTTTTCTTTTTCCGCATTGGCAAATGATCAATCCCCTTCTCACTTCCTGTGTTGCAGATAAGAAGTTCAGTGCTAAATGTCATTGTTTTTCCTTTGAAAATAACAGGTTGTTTTTTTGTTTGGAAGCTTAGCAAGATGGTTCCTTGGAACTCAGGAATTCTATCAGGATATATTAATTGCTTATAATCTGAAAATTCAACTCTTTCTTCTGCTCAGAGAAATTTTAAATGTTATTGGCTTGATGATTTCCTCCCCAGCATCGGTTGCTTTTCCTCCTCGTGGAACTCCTATTTTCACATTTCAGGTCTTCTTGCAGAACAGCCCACATAGCTGGGATCTCCTAGAAACCCCTGGGTTCCTGCACAGCATTCAAGAAGGCAATCAGATCAGGCTGTGTCAGCCTGCGGAGGCTTCAGACCTGGATGGCAAGATGTTTCAGGCCAGAGTACCGAGTGTCATACTGCGGCGCTCACACGGTGCACGGTGTACCTCCAGACCGACGAGGTGAGCTTGGGTCAGGATGAGATCTGCAGTGGGTTTCCAGACAAGGCTCTGTCCTGGAGTGCTCGGGCTGTGTGGAAGGCCAGGCTTAGAGGAGAACAGGCATGCTTTCAAGCTGATATGAACTTGGTTCATTCAGATACTATTAACTGCCCCTGTATGGGTTTTAGTAAGACCTTTGAGGGCCAGCAAGTTTGCATCTTTCTTGAAGAACGTTATTCAGCTTTCCACTATGTACTCTGATTCTTCTGTTCTGAATTCTTTATATGGGTGCAACTTGTTTGAGATACTAAAGCAGTTTAGCTTCTGTGCCTGACCTTTCTGTCAATTATATGATTGTTGATATTTATCAATACAGTAGTCATGCCCTTCTGAATATGTCATCCAATTCTTGTATATTTTTCTGTATGTTTGCCATACATTTGTATTCTTTCCTCTATATTTTTAGAACTCATTCTCATTTGATCATTCAGTTTCATTGTAACTGTCCTCTCTGAAATTCTTCACCAATTTTTTTAATTTAAAAATTGAGCTGTTTACTAAACCCCAGAAAGGTAGTAAAGTGTGTGTGTGTCCATGTGCTGTCATTAAGTTAACTTTTCTTAGGTGTTTTTGTTATTATGTTATGGCCAGTTGTCTTCTCTTTCCTCTGAGACTTCTGTTCCACTGCGGGCCACCTGTTCTCAGTCTGCCCTTGCTCTTCCTCCAGCTGGCATATCCGTTTTTTATTTTATGTATTTTTATACCATTAGGCACGTCACAATTGTTCTTTGTCTTTTCCTTGCAGTCAGTGCTGAAGCCAGAAGCGGCAGCCATCTGTGGGTGGAGGTAGATGCAGCAGCGTCTTCCAGTGGGGCGGGAAGTACCGACGTGGAGGTGACCAGCATCCTGTTGAGGGCCCTTGAGGATGTCTCTCTGTTCCTCCTTCACAGCTACACATACTCCCCAGTCCGCCCAGACTCCAAGGGGAAGCACATGAAGAGACAGAGAGGAGCAGATTCTTTAAGAAATCGTCATGAGAGGTAGTACCCCATTTCCTTTCATGGGACCATAGATGCCATCAAACCAATCTTTCTAGAATGCACTCTGTTCTCCTCACCAAAGGCTCTCTTTGGCTGGCACAAGGTGGGGAATGTGATGAGCTTGAGCCCCTTATTAAGACACCACAGATTCTGAAATTTGTTTTTGTTCACCAGCAGTGCTATGCTGAATCATGCTGGAACTGGAGGCAAAAAAAAGAAAAAAACTTCAGTAACACTGCTCATGCTTTTATTAAGAAGTTTGGTATTTTGTTCATGATGAATTTTTTTGTGTTGATTTTGATTTAAAAAAATATTGCATTAAAATATTATTTATCTTGGTTATTGAGTTTCTTGGGACCGCCTTAACTTTTGTACTGAGGCAAGTCCTCACCCTGGTCCTGGCCCTCCCAACGGTCCACTTGTGTTTGAGTGTTTTGTGTTTTACAGAAGATGTCTGAAGTAGCTCAGTATTTTTTTGCTTTATAGTTAATGCACTAGTTCTGCCTAGATGCTTTTCTTATATTTATGTGTAGTCATACAAAAATGTAACTGAACTTACCTGGGTGTAAATATTTTTTCCTAGAGTCCATGGTAAATTCCTGCAATATACATGCATAAGGAAGAAAGAAAACATATATATACCCATTAAGAACATATTTTCTGTCCTATAGTCTGAGTTTCCTCCTCTCTAAATGGGACTAATACAAATGAACTCAGAGGATTATTTTAAAAAGTAAATGAGATAATTTAGCCAAAATACTTAGCAAAGAGAACTAGCACATAGTAAAAGCACATATTAAAATAAAATATTTTTCAGTTCAGATAAAGTTCCTTACTTTTTATTCCTTCTGTTCAAATAGTTTTCATTTTTCCACTCAGAAATGGCAAGAATTCTTAGTTCTTTCTCCAATCTTCTGTTCTTTAGGTCTACCAACCATCCTAATTTTTTCTACCTCTTGTCTTTTCTTCACTTTCTGGCAAGCTTTCTCAAGTTTGCCGTGATGAACTTCCAGGAAACTATTAATGTTCTACAAAAGACATTTGGAGAAACAGAAATCCAGGAGCATTCTTGTTCTGTTGAGGTGGAATATGCCTCCCTGTGCCCACCCTCCCACCACTGCACGCCCTGCACCACCTGCTCTGATTCTCTGATACTCGGAACTTAAAAATAGCTGAGAAACTACATTTTGTAACGTATTCTGTTACCAATGCTCTTTCTAAGTGAATTTGCCTGAAGTGTTTTGTCTGTGATTCTAAACAGCTCTGAGTGTGCCACTGTGCTTGGAGTCCACCCTGACAGCCTAACATCTGTGCCGTGCGAGCTGTGTTCTCTAGAGGCTGAGTTCTGTCTCCTTGCCTGCGGTTGGCGGCTGCCTGAGCTGCCCTGTATTTGCTGGAACCATCAGTGCCTGGGGAGCATGTTATTTTCCCAGCAGAAGTAAGGCAAAACGTCTCTTTCCTTATAACTGGAAATCTGTCATACCTATTCTATAGAAGCATCATTTAATCTCTAAATGTTTCATAAATATTTCAGAGAAAAGTGTCATCTATGTTGTTTTTTTCTCTG
This sequence comes from Phataginus tricuspis, assembly GCA_029783875.1. Taxonomy (NCBI): domain Eukaryota; kingdom Metazoa; phylum Chordata; class Mammalia; order Pholidota; family Manidae; genus Phataginus; species Phataginus tricuspis. The sequence goes on along the minus strand of JAQQAC010006877.1, from coordinate 28,034,562 downwards.
TTTTTACACACAGCCTACCTTTAGCTAAGATTTAGATAAAAGTCTGAGGGACATATAAGTTATACTCAGACAACTCAGAGATCAGCCACATTGGTTCAAGTGCCTGATTTTCTCTTCTGTTAGGGAGAATTCTTTCCATGCAGCTTGCTTGGTAGCACCTGCAAAAGCTTTGCCTCGCCAAGTGTTCAGGCAGGCCAACCTCCATGGTCCTGGGTGGGTGGGTTCCTGGGTGGGTGGTGGGTCCCACCCTTGCTCCTTCATTCCTCCAGCAAGGCTTTCTCCTATGTGGGAAACACTGATACCAAGTTTTCACAGTGATTAGAACCACATTCTTACAAGCTTTCATATGGATAAAGGAGAACATTCAAAAGAATGAAGTGACTTTTCTAATGTCCTAGAGTCATAGTAATGCTTTGGAACCAGAATCTGAGTTTTTTAACCTTAGATTTCACTTAAAAAAAAATTACAAACCACATTGCTTCTTCACTTCTTTTCTGCTGGCCAATAGCCTACCTAACCCAATGAATACCCGAATCTTACCCAGATACATCTCCAAAAACTAGAATTTATAACAAAAGTAATATCCTTTTCTGGACCTAATAAATAAAATCAACACATTCAGTGTTTAGACTTTAAAAACTAAATTAACCATAAAAGAACTTCAAGATAGATTAATAGGCTACAATGCCTTATTTCTAAAAAAATTGCTACAAGTGTTAATAAAACTCTAGTGACAAATTACTACTGTTATGAAGGGAAGGTCTTTTAAAATTCAGCAAAAGTAAAAAGATTTATGGTCACTACAACACTGTTTATTAGCAGATTGCTCACAAGAAAATATCCGATAAAGAAGTAAGGGTAGATTTGGTCACATTCAGTGACTGTTATTTTTATGATAAATATCTCATGCTTTTCATTCACAAATATTTTAAACAGTATTTTACTGCCCCCTAATCCTTCCCAATTCAGCTGTTTTAAGATACTTGAAAGGAAGTGAGAACCCAAATCTCATTCCTGTCTTGTAGCTGAATATCCTTTTCATCCATTCCTTTCTGTACAGAAATTTTTTAGGTAAATATAACCCAGAGGAAATAGATGCTTCAAAGGAGCCTAATTCTGCTAGTTTGGGGCTTTTACAAGGGAGGGTTGCTGTCTTTGAAAAGCAGAATGTCTGGAAGACAAGAAGCCTCAGGCCAGGCCACCTGCAGGGCAGGCCATTGGGGGAACAGCCTGACGGTTTCCCGTTGCCACTGGCAACCAGGAAAAGCATTTTCCACCCCACTGGCCTTCCTTTGTTAGAGCAGTTTCAACAGGGGTGTAACTCTGCTTTCAATAATGGCTAGGCCTTGAAAAACATACCTGTCCTTCAAGTAGGAAGTCGTGCATCTAGGAATCTATGTTTAAAAAAAAGTAGATCTCAAACATTTCCAAAAAAATCATGGGGAAATAATGTACAGCATGGTGACAATAGTTACTAATATTGTATTGCTTAACAGTCCTCATCACAAGAAAAAAAAATTAAGTACAGTGATGGATGCTAACTACATTTATTATGGTGCCCATTTTGTAATGTACATAAACACTGAATCATGTACACCTGAACTTAATTTAACTTTAGAAACTAATATAATGTTATATGTCAATGATACCTCAGCAAAAAATTCTTTACAGATGAAAGTGAAAAAAGAATGAGATTTTAAAATAATAATAATAGCCAAGGCTTTGAGATATATGAAGAATTAGGGTGAGATGCTACTTTATTAATCATGATTATTTAAATTAAACCCAAATGCACGTCCCTGGCTACAACATTTTTATGCCGTCGACCATGCATATATGAGAGGCGTCAAAAGACTTATCCAAGGTTGAGAATAACTGTGAGATGGGGAATAGGAGACTTAAAGCCCAAAACAGGGAACCTGTTTTTTAGATTTATTCTACCAACCAGTTTTCTCTTATTAATTCCAAATATATTTTAAATTTTGGTGGGTGTATTAGTTTGCCAGGGATACCATAACAAAAAGGCACCGACTGGGTTGCTTAAAGAACAGAAATTAATTTTCTCACACTTCTGGAACCCAAAGTCCCAGATCAAAGGTGAGTTTCTCCTTAGCATGCAAGCGTCGTCGTCCGGTCTTCACAGTCTTCCCTCTGAGCGTGCGCACCCTCGGTGTTTCTTCTTCTTATAAGGGCTCCACTCAGATTAGGTTAGAGGGCCCCCCCGATGGCCTCACCTAACTGTAGTCACTAATCACTCTAACTTCCTAAACGTCCTGTCTGCAGACACAAGCAGTTTCAGTGTTAGGGCTTCAATATACAGATTTGGGGCGGACCAACAGCGGGCTAGTTTTGTTCACTCAGGTGCAGCCAAAATTTATTCAGAGGTTATTTTTGCTAGGAGATATTTTACTGAGTTTTCCTGTCAAATGAAAACAGTAGAGGATCTTGCCTCCTGGCTGACAGATTCACTGGTGCTTCTCTTCGGCTTGTTCTCATGCATGTAGTTGACACTAAAAGATTCAGCAATGCTCGCACTTTCCATTTATGGAGTTTGTACTTGACAAACTCCTTTCGTCATTGTCTTACCTCACAGATGAGAGTTTTCAGTCTTGTAGTTCTATTTCTATTTTTAGTTTTTGTTGTTTTAAATATTAGATTGCATATATTGCCTAAAACAATATTTTCTGGTTTGCGGTGCCTGGCTTCCCAGGCGGACCGCAGTCACTTCTGCCCCCTTGTTCCCATGCCTACGTGGGACCCTCTTTCAGCCCGGATCACGGTTGCTCCTCTGAGACCCATAAAGTACAGTAAAAGTGATAGTGTGTGATTCTGAAATTTTATCATAAAATTCATTACACTTCCGCTCTGACCTCTTGGATTGCACCATACTGCCGGCCATACACATTCAGACAAGTATTAGAGAGGCCTCTGCGGAGAGATGGGGCCCCAGGCCAGCAACCAGCACTGATTACCAGCCGTGACATGGACCACCTGGAAACGGAGCTCCCAGCCCCGGACAAGTTTGGAGAAGACTGCTGTTCCCCCGACGTCTGATTTTCTAGCGTGACAGATGCCCAAGCAGGAATGCCTCAGCCAAGCTCGGCAAACGCCTGGCTCACAAAATCTGTGAACATGATAAATGGTTGTTTTTTGCTACTAAGTTTGGGGTAATTTTCTGCCTAACATTAGATAACTACAGCAGGTTGAATAGTGTATGATTTAACTTCATGATTTTTTAAAGCTATCATAATTTCATTACTTTAAAATAGATTAAATGCTATTTCTTTGTTTTAAGAGATTGGGTTTACTATCCCCTGAGTATTTCCCCCTGTATTTTGGTGTGCAGCAAGTCTAAAATATTTTCTCCCCATTTATTTCCCCTTCTTTGACTCTCTCTTTGCTTCCTTTTCTTTTATTCTCCTTCCCACTAGTGTTTCTTTTTTCTGTTCTACAGATGTTGATTCAATATCTACGATATAGAATGGACACAAAAATCTTTGCAGCTCCTCCTATTGAGGTGCAGTCCATTTCCCCTCGTCCTTAAATCTGGACTGGCCTTACGGCTTTCTTGGACTGAATGTAATGGAAATGATGTGCCGTCTGGGTCTATTCCTTGAGAGCCCTTGGAGCATCTGTTTCTGTTTTGCTGCTTTGAGGTCGCCCTGGGAGGAAGCCCAGGCTAGCCTCTCAGAAGAGAGAGTTGGGAGAAGATCTGTCCCTGCTTACGCTCTTCAACCACTCAGTGCCCAAGCAACCCACAGCCGCCTGCAGCCTCAACAGTGACCTTGTAAGTTAATCAGGAAAGACTTAAAAAAGAACTGTCCCGCTAAATCCACTGAACCATAGGCAAATACAATATTTGATTATTTTAAGCCCACCATGTTTTGGGATAATTTGCTTTGCAGTAATAGAAACCTAATACAGTATCCATGTTAGTCATTGCTAGTTTTCAGTCCAACATCCACTCTTTCTTTTCCTGAGTAAAAGAACTTCCCTTTTATCTGGACACCAATTGCCATCTAGAATGGAAGTGGGCTGCCAGAATGCCAGAGCATTAGGGGAAATAGTAGCAAAGATTCTGAATGTCATGGTGTACGCTGCCTTGAAGCATTTAGCAAAGTGCAACAGAGAGAGAGGCATTTGAGTTGGAGTAGCCACTCAGCAAGCAGAAACAGAAGAATGTGTGATTTTGCGGGGGGGAACCAGTAGCAGACTCTGCCTGATGTCTAAATTGCCCGTGTCCTATAATTTGAAATTATCTCTGGTCAAAAAATCCAATGGTTTTTGTACCCCAAATTGAAAAAGTTATAAGCAGTGAGTATAAAACTGAGGAGATAAAAGTAGGCAGTAAGCAATCGATTGGCAGAGATGAAATTAACTGTGTTGTCCTCCCACACAAAACCATTATTTCAAAAAGTATCAAATCAGCAGCCATTCTGAGGAGCAGCTGGGGGAATGAGAGGACAGAGTCTATTAAGTAAAAGACAACAGTCTTCATGCTTTAAATTCATTTTTATAAAGATCCTTGGCTTGGATTATTGAAACAGAGAACTAACTTAAAGCCAGTTTAAAAGAAACGCACTGAATTTTAGAACCCAACAAAAACCAAACAAAGAAACAAAAAAATCAGGCCTGGAGCCCGGCTGGGGGTAGTTGAACTCTATGCTTAGAGCTGTAGGAGGTAGGCTTCAGAAGGCGAGCAGCCTCTATACCAGCTTCACCTAACGTGCATCTCAGATACAGACAAGCAAGAGTCTTATTCAGGGCAGAGCTGCAAGCAAAACTGCTAAAAACTTAAGTGGCTTAAAACAACGCAACATACATTTATTACCTCATAGTTTCAGGGCATCAGGAAACCAGGCTTGGCTTAGCTGGGTCCACTGCTTAGAGCCTCAGATGGCCACAGTCAAGGTGTAGGCTAGGCTGCATTTTCATCTAGAAACTTGATGTGGGGAGAATTTGCTTCTGACCTTCTTTAGATTGTTGGAATAATTCATGTCTCTGTGGCAGCAGCACTGATGGTTTCAGTTTATTACTGGAGTTGGTCTTCAGCTCCTAGAGGTTGCTCACAATTCCTTGACAGGTAGACTTCTCCAAAGTGGCCATTCACTCATGCTTGCAGCAGAGTGAGAGAACAGAGCTAACAAGTCAGTCTGCTAGCAAGAGGGAGTCTTATACAATGTCTGTAATCACGGCAGTGACACCCAGTGTAATCACAGAAGCAACATCTCATCACATTTGTCACATTCTTGTCATTAGAAGCAAGTTGAAAGTCCTTCACCACAACACAGGGTGAAGATTATACAGGGTGTGACCACCAGGAGGTGGAATCATGTGGAAGACCTGCCCGCCATAGAGAACCAGGGCTCCCAGAAGGGCCGAGGGGTTGACTCCACCATTAGAGGGGGAGGCTCAGCAAAGTTTGGTAATTATTACGGGTCTGAGACTATTGCACTTACTACTTCATTGAATTTAGGGAATGTCTCTATGAAGATTATTTTGTTCTTTCTCTACTGTTTTGTATTGGGCATACTAGAGACAGATATCTTGCATTTTAGTTTACAAATTATAAAACTATAAGAAGCACATAGGACTAGAGACCTCAGAACTGGAACTAAATACAGTAATTGGATAAACATCAGGTGTGTTTCTTGAGCTTGGGGTGGATGTGTTCTGTGGATGGGGGGACCATGAATGACTATTTGGGTAGCCAAAGAGGTAGATTTTGTCAGAGAATGTTAGTTCCGTGCCACCACATCCACTTTTGTTCCCTGTCCTCTCGTGGTTTAGCTGGGCCCATGGAGTTTGTCATGAAGACAGTGAGCAGGTCGTCCAAGTATTCATCAGGGTTGCAAACACAGCTCTGGGCTGCACAAGAAAAGGTGGTCCCACATCCTAAGGGCTTGCAAATGCCACCATTTATATACAATTAAAGAAAAACTTGTTTACAATTATCTGAGCCCAATATAGAACCATGGTTAAAACTAATCGCAAATATTTTTGCATGGTTTTGACATACTTTGCATTATCTAGAAACAAACTATTATGTAAACTGACAGACAATTGTATTTTGGGAATTTTTTTGTTTGGAATTGTTTGTTTGGAAGTTTACCAAGCGTAGTTGATCATTTCAGAAAACCACATCATTGACATTAATGCCCTGTGTGTGTTTAAATGACCAGCACTGCTTCAGTCTGTCCTTCTAGCTGCCATTCCCATAGTACTGAAGCATGGGAACAAGCGTTTGACTATTTCATTGTCTCTTAGTGTAGTCACGATCATATCGAAATATATAGAGTTATTAGCATGTTGAAATTATTTGTGAACATAGATTATATATTACCTATAAAGTTATTTCAGGATAGAGAAGGTATCATAAAGTATTTGTTAACAAAAGAGATTGCTCTTTAAAACAATGAAATAATTAGTCCTGACAGAGTTAAAATATACTGATTTAGAAAAATGACAGCTTAAATGCAGACAGCATTTATCTCTGTGACAATCTGGGAAAAGATCATCTTTTATAAAAAACAAAGGCAGAATTCCTGTAACAACGACAAAAGAGAAGTAGCCACATGTTTTTAGTGGACACGCTGTATTAGGCCGTCTGCTGTACACCCAGTGCCTCAAGGAGTCCTGACTCTGACACTGTTAGTAGGTATGTGGCACTGAGCTACTAATCAAAAGGCTCAGGTGTGAGTCCTGGTTTTGTCACCTATTATCACTTGGGGAAGTCAACTTTCTAAGCCTCAATATTTTTGTCAATAAAATGAAGGAGAACAATAAATGTAACTCATAGGAGGAAAACAATAAAGGCAGGGTGATGTGAGGATTGAATGCGATGCTATTTTGAATATGACAGATCTTGTGGGTTATTTTACATACGTGCTCCCTAACTTGAAAGGTAATATATGACAGACCTAGATTTAATATGTTTATTATTACCCAACAAATCCTCATTTTTCACATTTCTTTTTGAAATCTCTGGGCTTGAAATGAATATTTAAAAGTGTTTCTAAAAATTTGAAATGAATTATATACATATATCACATCTTTTTGGGGGGATAAAGGGACCCACACATTCTCAGCCATAATATAAGTTGGTCCCAGGGCTAGTAGAACCGCGTGGAGAATACAGTCAGTGATTCGGGAACGTTCTCCTGTGTTGACAGGTGGCGGCCGCCCTGGAGGTAACTTGAGGGGGTCGGGACGTATGGACCCACAGGGCGGTGGAGGAACGGACTTAACGCCCTGAGGGTGGCACCGCGGGCAAGGTTTATTTTACAATATCCTTTAACACAACACTCAAGGTGGGGATCATGCATACCTGAAAATCACACGGATCTCGCATCAGTCCCTGTCATACCAGTCCCGACGAACGGTCCGGGTCCGGGGGATGCGCAGGAGCAGCTCGGGGCGCCCGCTAGAAAGGCCTCCCTAGGAACCGGCCCCGGCACACCTTGATCCTGGACTTCTAGCCTCCAGGGCTTTGAGAAAATGAATTTCTGTTGCTTCAGTCATCAGTGTGTAGTATTTTTTTGTTGTTGTGTGGCAGTCAGAGCAGACTAATAGAAGTGGAGAAAAAAGGAACAAAAGGAAAAGAATAGAATTTAAGCTAAGAGCAAGAAATAAGTTCCTTACATGAATTTGGAGATGAAAATTATGGAATCATTTCCTTTGGCCAATTTTAAGAACAGGGTAGGGTATTATTTATCTTGTATGGTTTAGATTTTATTCTTCTTGGAGGCAGTGGCATGAATTAGATCATCCATTAAAATAACTGCTGATCTATGTTTCCAAGGACTAAAAGAAATGAAAAAGATGGTTCTAATGAGAATCAGATCTTAATCTTAAAGGGAAGACACTTACTTTCTTTCCTTCTTCTCTCCGCTCTGGTTCCCCCATCCTCTTTGCTCCTTACCTTTCCAAAACCCTGTCTTGGTGATGGGGCTCTGTTACAGAAAAAGTAGGAAGAAGTTTTGCTGAGGGAAAAATATTTCGTGTGAATAAAAAAGATTGTAATGAGGGAGAAGACAACTGAGATACTTCAAAGGTAGGCAGTGTGAAAGGAAAGTATAATGCATCAAATCCTGCCCTTCTTGGAGCTTGCAGAAACATGCTGAATACCCAGATGGGGCCTTGAAAAGCATTGTCTTATAGGGGATCCATTGCCTTTGTAACCCCAATGACTTTTGGGGATATTTGGATGCAGCAGCTTTACAGTGGGACGATTACTATCTCGGAACGCTCAGAGGATCAGGCTTCTTCTACCTCTCGTGGGGGTTTCCATTCTTCATCAGCAAATGGTTTAACAAACCATAGGTGTCTAGTGGCTCTCTCTCAAGCTTAACATAGGCTAGCTTAGACCAAAATTTTTCTGTTTAAAGTCCCTTGAGGAGGCCACAATAAGTAGCATATTTAGTCATTCATTCACTTAATCCTTTATTTAATTATTCACTTAAAAATATATTTTACACACCCACTATGATCAGACACATACTCAACAGTGGGAATATAGTGATTAATTAACAGGAAGATAGAGTCTTTGCCACCATGTAGTGTACTTTCTCATATAAATGACTACAGATTAAGAAACAAGCTAGAAAGAAAAAAAAGGGGGTATTATAGTAAAAAAATAATGTCAAGCAGTGTCTCAAGTCGATAGGCTAGGATTCTGGAAATGCATCTTAGAGAAGTCAAATACTTCAGCATTCTAACATTTTTCTAGCTAGTCTGAACATCAGATGCAATGGACACATTGCATGAGTAACAACCAAATAGAAGTAGCCACTTGAACAATTGCTTCACCACCTTATTCTTTCAGATAACACCTGGAAAATTTTGCCTTGCAAGCCAAGATTCCTGGCCATTTGATCTGTGATAATTTTTGCTTGTCTGGGAGAAGGAGGACTTGTTAAACTCTCACTAGATATATAGAGCATGGTGCCAAAGTAATCCAAGATTGTAATTGTCTTCCTTGTTTGAGATCCTTATTTTGTCCCAACATGCATCAACTCAAACATTGTCACATTTTAGGGTTTTCCATTAGCAGTAGCACAGTTCGGTTATCATTTTCAATACTAGGTCACTGTATTAGGATAAGCCAGGATTTTTTAGGATAACAAAAAGTCCCAAATCTCAGTGGCTTAACAACAGAGCTTCATGTCTCACTTAAGTCACCTGCAATTCAAGCCATTGGTTGTTATCCTCTAAGTGTGACTCTTACCTCCAGTTCCTTCCTTCTGGTGATGTCAGTAGCTTAATTATGTTGCCCGCAGAAGGGAAAGAGGGAACATGTATGTTTCACGACAAAGATAGAAAAAGATATATATTATTTCTGTTCATGTCCCACTGGCCAGAATTGTCACAGAGCCCCAGTATACCCAGGAAAGAGGCTCAGAAATGTATCCACCCTGTTTGCCCAGGAGGAGAAATGGAATCAGTGTGCATGTTTAGTTAGACTTTGGCACAGTTCACCCCTCAGATCACCAAATGACCATGTCCCTATTCCTCCCATACCTGCAATACACAGTGATTCTTCTCTAAAACGAAAAGCTCAAAGTACTACTAGTTACTGAATCCAACAAAAAGTTCGTAATAGTCAGGTGTATTAGTTAGGAGTCCCCGGTGAAACAGAACCAATAGAATGTTTGTATATATTTAGAGAGAGGGAGATTTATTTTAAGGAATTGATTCACATGATGGTGGAGGTTTGGCAAGTCCAAAATCTCATGGGGTGTCCAGCAGGCTGGAGATTCAAGAAAGAGGTCCAGTTTGAGTCCAAAAGCATTTTGCTAGAAGAACTTCTTGCTTGAGGGAAGTCAGTTTTCCTATTATTAGGACCTTCAACTGATTAGATGAGGCCCACCCATATTATGAAGGGTAAACTGATTCTCTCAAAATCTGCTGATTTAAATGTTAATCTCATTTAAGAAACACCTTCACAGATACATTCAGAAAAATATTTGACCAAACACCTTGACACTGTGCCAGGTAGGCAGAAAAATTAAGTATCTGATCAGGTAATAAACCACTCTATTACTAGGTTGAGAAATGGTCTATCTCAATATAGTCATATGTGAATTAAAAGATAAGTTATTTAGCTCATTTCTTTGCTTTTAAGCCTATCTGAAAACTAAATAGATAAGGAGGGCATACCCTTAATCTCATATTTTCATTGATTCACTTTATTCAAATAAGAAATTTTTTTATTGGGCAACTATTGCTTATAACTTCCTTAAAATCCATTTCCCATCTCACTGAGTTCAGAAGCTGCTGGACTTTCCAAATTTGCAATGTCCCAAGTTCTTTTTCCCTAAGATAATCATTTGCAAACTAGACGATTCTTTTCTGAACTCATCCTTTTCCTGAAATAACTTGTCAAACATAGCCAGTAATAGTTAAAACACACTAATATGGTATTTTCCACCTTTTTCCCCTAGAGCTTTTCACTCAGCAGGCACATGTATGCCTCTCAAGTTATTGCATGAGATAGCTTATCCAAATATTTTGCCCCTGTGTAACATAGATTGTCAACTGCTAAGCCTTTCACATCAGTTCCTTTACTTATTCCACCTAAGTGCTTAGTCAATGCCCTGCATTTGAAGTTTGTTACATTAGCACTGTATTTCAGAGTACCAATTTCTGGAAATGACATGATAGAATAGTCCACACTGCAATAATAAATCCCCATATCTTGGTAGCTTAATATAATAAAAGTTTATTGCTTGTTCATTTCACAGTTTGAAGTGGGTTGGGAGGTTCTTTTTGGCAGCTCTCCTGTGACAAGTGACTCCAGGCTCCTTCTAACTTGAAGTGTTGCCATCTTAAACATATAGCTTTCAAGGTTGCCATAGAATAGGAAGACAGAGTGAAACATAGAGGTTGTAATCATCAGATCTGGAAGTAGCATACATCATGCTGTCCACACAGTCTTTCCTAGATCTTACTGAATGACTCCAACCCAATGGCAAAGAGGGTTGGGCAATTCAGACTTGCTGGGTGTCCTGAAAGAGAAAGTGAGATAGGAATTTTTACAAATATGTTTAGAGGTGACAGAGATACAGTTTATTTATTCTCTTTTGCTGTGTGTGTGAGAGAGGGAGAGAGAGAAAAAGAGAAAGAGATTCAGTGAGAGAGAGAGAGAATGAGAGCAATAGAAAGAGAGAGAGAGGGAAACACACACAGAGAGACAAAAATAGAGACAGAAGAGATCATTAAATAGAGATTTCTCTTATTTTTGAGTATTTTCTGAAATCCCAAACCGAAGGCATGTGGTAAGTGCCCAAATATCTGAAAGAAAGGGACGGACACTTCCCTACCAGACCGATAAAGGGTTGCATAGTCTAGTGCGGTTATCCGCCTCCATCGTGCCCTGTGAGACTGAATGACAGAAACTTAGAGACCCTAGATAAGGTTATGTGAAGAGACTGGGAAGAGAACACCAAGGTAGAACAGAAGTGGGCATGCTTCCGACCTATCTTTCAAGACAAGGGACTATCATAGCAGGAGAGTTCCCTGGAAAGATTTGGGGAGTCTGGCGTTTTACTTCCTAACTGCCCACTTGTGGAGTTGCAAATACATGTAGGGCCGTGCTGCAGGTCGGCCTTGAAGTGGCCGGCTTTCTTCTTGTGGGGTGCAGAGGCAGATACTGACCTTGCCTGGAGGAAGTCCTAGGTGACAGGTTGACTGCGGCCCACAGTGGCAGAGTGAGGACAGAAGGTGACTATGGGATCGGCCTGCAGTGTCATGGTCTAGCAGGTCTCAGGTGCACGCATAGTCCTGCGACCAAGTGGGGGCTGGAGGACATGACTCTTTTTGCTAAAGGAGTCAGGGAAGCAACTGAGGGTCCCAATGGAAGGGAGCATTCGCAAGAACCAACCACAGCACCCCAACAGAGAGAGAAACAGCCAGTGGTTGGAAGCCAGGCACGGCAAAGGACATCCGAGAGTCAGAGGGCACGTAAAGTTCCTCAGTCAAGTAAAAGGGCACCGCCCCCTTCACCCCGCACCCTTTCTTCTCCTGTCCGTAGCCTCAGGAGGCCCCCAAAGGGGCCCAGGGAGGTCGGAGGCAGCGGCGCAATGGCTGGGCAATCACACACGTGCTCTTCTGCCCGTGCCACGACCATCTCGTGAAGTCATGCTGCTCGTGCTTCAGCTGGGACTGGTGAGATAATGCGTGTTTTGATTTATATCAGGCTATTCTTAATATATAAAATGAGGTTCTGCCAGTATTTGAAACTGACCGGATAAGCTATGGGTTTTACCTGACTTGGTGTCCAGGCATCTTAAAGGAAGATCCAGGCAAGCATATTTGAAGGCAGAAGTGAAAAAACAAACTTATTTGTGGCCACTTAGTTTAGACCCTTCAATAAAATGATTGCATTTTCAGTTAATGTTTTATTTTATTTTCAAATAAGCATAGATTTCTCACAAACCAATAAAGGGTGTGAAGAGAACTGAATCTTCTCTAAACTCTCCTTAACGAAGTTGTTACTTAAATTTTTTATTGGAAATGAATTAAATGCAAGAAAAATAAATTGTAGAAGGTAAAATTTCCATGAGTAGTTTCACTGTTGACTTAATTATGTCAATGACTACAATAATAAAGACAGGGATTTTTCAAAGAGCAAACTCTTCTCCACAATATCTCTTTTGTATATGGAGTAAGGGAAGGCCTATTTTGGGAGGCAAATCCATCTTTTCAGATTGGGGCTGGTAGATCTCCCTTTAAAACACTTTCTTAAAGCCCTTAATGTAACTTGAACCAGATGAGAACTCAAAGCCTAAACATTCTCAGCAAGTTTCAGAAAGATCAGAGTAGATCTCTCCATCAGAAATACCCTTGACATAATGTTGTCTTTCAAGGGGCTGCATCCCCTCAAAATCACATTGGAGTATTTATTGGAGTTATATTCATTTATAGGTTGACTTGAGCAGAAATTACACCTTTATGGTACAGAGTTTTCTGATTCAGGAATATAACAGCCCTTGTTTTATCAGGAAAACCAGACTGATACAGAAATATCTCTAATGTTTCACCCGGAAGTATATTCTCTGCTGGGTTTTGATACTTATATTCAAGTTAAGAAAATTAAAATCTTTATACTCCTAACTTGCTAAAGTTCTGTTAATAAGGAAAACCACTGTGTTTTACTGTCATTTCAACATCCATTGATAAGGTTTTTCCCCACCGAGCTAACCATCCTCATATATTACCAGTTGTTTCTTAATGCATAAAAACTTGCGAAGGTCCTTCTTCCAGAAAGATTGTGTATTGTATCATTGTGAAGGCCAGATTTATCTACCTGTCTGTCTATATCTATCATTTTATCTATCTTTCTGTCATCTATATATCCACCTATTCTTTTTTTCCTTGAGTTTGACTATGGCAGGCTCTTTCAGCAGGACTCCTGTACTGGGTGCATGAATCCACATGTTGATTTCTCTCAGCTGTGGAGAGAAGATAAGGACATATAAACAAGTGAACTTGATTTCTGGGTTGCACAATCAGGAAACAAGATGACAGTTGAAAGATTGAACTGAGAGGTAAGGAAGGACTTTTCCTGGAGATAAAGAGATTTAGTGAAATTTAATGCTTTACTCATCTTCTCTCCTTTTTGATTTTTATTTTCTTTCTCAGAGTTGCATACATTATTGTAGTCTGCAGAACATCTCTGTTTTTCCCTCTGGCCTCATATTAAGCATCTTCAAGGTGGCTCTCCCAGTCTTCTTTGAGATCTTTCTCTGTTTGAAGTGAACACCAGATGGATGTTCACATATATTGACGTTGGAAGAGGAATCATTATGCTATTGTGCCAAAGCCCCATGGCCTTCATGTGTTCCCAGCCTCTGTATAAAGTTTGCACTTGGATTTTTTAAAAATACAGTTCGAGTAGAAAATTATTTTATGATAATCTGTTCCTTTAAAGCTTCTACTGATCACAAGAGCTTTATTCCAATTTTTCACTTGTTTTGTTGTTAATTTGATCCCATCTGTTTTCTATCTTGCAGGAATTGCACTAATGGCTGCCTTCCTGTTTGCTAGCACTATTAGTTCACTGTTATTTCTCTATTTCCATGTGATATTAAGAGGGAAATAAGGTAAACATATGGGTTCAGTATCTCATCTTGGATTCTTTTTTGGGTATCAAACATAGAGAGAAGTTAATCACTTACCTTAGTTGAAAGCCAATTATCATCATATTTTGTGCAAGGCCCCTTTCATTTAAATTTTTTGTGTGTTCTTTGTATGTATATGGTATTCTTCCCCCCGCATGCTTATGCGCACTCCCATTGTATATCTCCCTTATTACTGACACCCAACCCCCGAATATTCTTTTCTTGCCTTTCCCTTTTATTGTTTATTTTCATGATTCATCAACTTCTTCCCTGCATTTCTGACTCTTCTAGGATTGGCTCTTAGGGAAGGAGCCATGGTATTTTGTCATCTTGTCAGAAACAGAAAGTGGGGAAAACATTTATATCAATATAAATAGGTGCATAACTTAATTATATTGTCTCTGAGGTTGCTACAGTGTTGCTTCCCCCAAGATCTAGTGTATTCAAAACTGTGTCTTCAGACAGGTTAAAAAAATACTTTTATTTGTTAAACATGGTCATTTATTGGGTTTGTCCTGAAAAAGAATCTAGAAAACAAATTTTAAGAGCTTTGAACTAGCTCATAGAAGAAAGGATTCAAAGAAATGACAACTTGATGCTTATTAGGGAAAAATATTGTCTGAGCCTCTAATCATTCTGGATGGGTATGGAGCAGAAGCCGTCTAGCAGTCTTACTGACTTGTTTTTTGCCATTTTTTAAATTAAGGTATTATTGATATACACTCTTATGAAGGTTTCACATGAAAAGAAATGTGGTTACTACATTTACCCATATTATCAAGTCCCCACTCATACCCCAATTCACTTACTGTCCATCAGTGTAGTAAAATGACACAGATTCACTGTTTGCCTTCTCTGTGCTACACTGTTTTCTCCATGGTTCCCCACACCATGTGTACTAAACATAATACCCCACAATGCCCTTCTTCCTCCCTCCCCACCCACCCTCCCTCCCCCCTCCCCCTTGGTAACCACTAGTTCCTTCTTGGAGTCTCTGAGTCTGCTGCTATTTTGTTCCTTCAGTTTTGCTTCGTTGTTATGCTCCACAAATGAGAGAAATCATTTGGTACTTGTCTTTCTCCACCTGGCTTATTTCACTGAGCATAATACCCTCTAGCTCCATCCATGTGGTTGCAAATGGCAGGCTTTGTTTCCTTCTTATGGCTGCATAATATTCCATTGTGTATATGTACCACCTCTTCTTTATCCATTCATCTACTGATGGACACTTAGGTTGCTTCCATATCTTGGCTATTGTAAAAAGTGCTGCAATAATCGTAGGGGTGCATCTGTCTTTTTGAAACTGAGAAGTTGTATCTTTGAGTAAATTCCAAGGAGTGGGATTCCCGGGTCAAACGGTATTTGTATTTTTAGTTTTTTGAGGAACCTCCATACTGCTTTCCACAATGCTTGAACTAGCTTACATTCCCACCAGCAGTGTAGGAGGGTTCCCCTTTCTTCATCTGCACCAGCATTTGTTGTTCTTAGGCTTTTGGATGCTGGCCATCCTTACTGGTGTGAGGTGATATCTCATTGTGGTTTTAATTTGCATTTCCCTGATGATTAATGATGTGGAGCATCTCTTCATTTGTCTGTGGCCACCTGAATTTCTTCTTTGGAGAACTGTCTCTTCATATCCTCTGCCCATTTTTTAATCGGGTTATTTACTTTTTGGGTGTAGAGGCATGTAAGTTCTCTATTTATTTTGGATGTTAACCCCTTGTCTGATATGTCATTTACAAATATATTCTCCCATACTGTAGGATGCCTTTTTATTCTGTTGATGGTGTCCTTTGTTGTACAGAAACTTTTTCATTTGATGTAGTCCCATGATTTCATTTTTGCTATTGTTTCCCTGGCTCGAGGAGAGGCATTCAGGAAGAAGTCGTTCATGCTTATATTCAGGAGATTTTTGCCTATGTTGTCTTCTAGGAGTTTTATGGTTTCATGACACATTCAGGCCTTTGATCCATTTCGAGTTTACTTTTGTGTATGGGGTTAAACAACAGTCCAGTTTCATTCTCTTGCATGTAGCTGTACACTTTTGCCAACACCAGCTGTTGAAGAGGCTGTCATTTCCCCACTGTATGTCCATGGCTCCTTTATCATATAATAATTGACCATATATAGTTGGGTTTATATCAGGGCTCTCTAGTCTGTTCCATTGGTCTATGGGTCTGTTCTTGTGCCAGTATCAAATTATCTTGAGTACTGTGGCTTTGTATTAAAGCTTGAAGTTGGGGAGCATAATCCCCCCAGCTTTATTCTTCCTTCTCAGGATTGCTTTGGCTATTAGGGGTCTTTTGTGGTTCCATATGAATTTTAGAACGATTTTCTCTAGTTTGTCAAAGAATGCTATCCGTATTTTGATAGGAATTGCATTGAATCTGTAGATTGCTTTAGGCAGGACGACCATTTTGACAATATTAATTCTTCCTATTCATGAGCATGGGATGTGTTTCCATTTATTGGTATCTTCTTTAATTTCTCTCATGAGTGTCTTGTAGTTTACAGAGTATAGGTCTTTCACTTCCTTGGTTAGGTTTACTCCTAGGTATTTTATTCTTTTTGATGCAACTTTGAATGGAATTGTTTTCCTGATTTCTCTCTCTGCTAGTTCATCATTAGTGTATAGGAATGCACAGATTTCTGCGCATTAATTTTGTGTCCTGCAGCTTTGCTGAATTCAGATATTAGATCTAGTAGTTTTGGAGTAGATTCTTTAGTGTTTTTTATGTACAATAGCATGTCATCTGCAAACAGGGACAGTTTAACTTCTTCCATGCCAATCTGGATGCCTTTTATTTCTTTGTGTTGTCTGATTGCCGTGGCTAGGACCTCCAGTACTATGTTGAATAGAAGAGGGGGGAGTGGGCATCCCTGTCTTGTTCCTGATCTTAAAGGAAAAGCTTTCAGCTTCTCGCTGTTAAGTATAATGTTGGCTGTGGGTTTTTTGTATATGGCCTTTATTATGCTGAGGTACTTGCCCTCTATACCCATTTTGTTGAGAGTTTTTATCATGAATGGATGTTGAATTTTGTCAAATGCTTTTTCAGCATCTATGGAGATGATCATGTGGTTTTTGTCCTTCTTTTTGTTGATAGATGGATGATGTTGATGGATTTTCGAATGTTGAACCATCCTTGCATCCCTGGAATAAATCCTACTTGATCATGATGGATGATCCTTTTGATGTACTTTTGAATTCGGTTTGCTAATATTTTGTTGAGTATTTTTGCATCTATGTTCATCAGGGATATTGGTCTGTAGTTTTCTTTTTTTGTGGGGTCTTTGCCTGGTTTTGGTATTAGAGTGATGCTAGCCTCATAGAATGAGTTTGGAAGTATTCCCTCTTCTTTTACTCCTTGGAAAACTTTAAGGAGGATGGGTATTAGGTCTTCACTAAATGTTTGATAAAATTCAACTGTGAAGCCATCTGGTCCAGGAATTTTGTTCTTAGGTAGGTTTTTGATTACCAGTTCAATTTCATTGCTGGTAATTGGTCTGTTGAGATTTTCTATTTCTTTCTGGGTCAGCCTTGGAAGGTTGTATTTTTCTAGAAAGTTGTCCATTTCTTCTAGGCTATCCAGTTTGTTAGCATATAATTTTTCATAGTATTCTCTAATAGTTCTTTGTATTTCTGTGCTGTCCGTTGTGATTTTTCCTTTATTTCTGATTCTGTTTATGTGGGTAGACTCTCTTTTTTTCTTGATAAGTCTGGCTAGGGGTTTATCTATTTTGTTTATTTTTCTCGAAGAACCAGCTCTTGCTTTCATTGATCCTTTCTATTGTTTTATTCTTTTCAATTTTATTCATTTCTGCTCTAGTCTTTATTATGTCCCTCCTTCTACTGATTTGGGTCTTATTTGTTCTTCTTTTTCCAGTTTTGTTAATTGTGAGTTTAGACTGCTCATATGGGATTGTTCTTCTTTCCTGAGGTAGGCCTGTATTGCAATAGACTATCCTCTTAGCATGGCCTTTGCTGCATCCGACATATTTGCAGTGTTGAATTATTGTTGTCATTTGTCTCCATATATTGCTTGATCTCTGTTTTTATTTGGTCATTGATCCATTGATTGTTTAGGAGCATGTTATTAAACCTCCATGTATTTGTGGGATTTTTCATTTTCTTTGCGTAATTCCTTTCTAGTTTCGTTCCTTTGTGGTCTGAGAAGCTGGTTGGTACAATTAAATCTTTTTGAATTTACTGAGGCTCTTTTTGTGGCCTAGTATATGATTTATTCTGAAAATGTTTCATGTGCCCTTGAGAAGAATGTGTATTCTGCTGCTTTTGGGTGTAGAGTTCTGTAGATGTCTGTTAGGTCCATCTGTTCTAATGTGTTGTTCAGTGCCTCTGTCTCCTTACTTATTTTCTGTCTGGTTGATCTGTCCTTCAGAGTGAGTGGTGAGTTGAAGTCTCCTAGAATGAATGCATTGCATTCTATTTCCCCCTTTAATTCTGTTAGTATTTGTTTCACATATGTAGGAGCTCCTGTGTTGGGTGCATAGATATTTATAATGATATATCCTCTTGTGGGACTGACCCCTTTATCATTATGTAATATCCTTCTTTGTCTCTTGTGACTTTCTTTGTTTTGAAGTCTATTTTGTCTGATATAAGTACTGCAACTCCTGCTTTTTTCTCCGTATTAGTTGCAGGAAATGTCTTTCTCCATCCCTTCACTTTTAGTCTGTATATGTCTTTGGGTTTAAAGTGAGTCTCTTGAAGGCAGCATATAGATGGTTCTTGTTTTTTTATCCATTCAGTGACTCTATATCTTTTGACTGGTGCATTCAGTCCATTTACATTTAGGGTGATTATGGATAGTTATGTACTTATTGGTATTGCAGGCTTCAGATTCGTGGTTACCAAAGGTTCAAGGTTAACTTCCCTACTATCTAAAAGTCTGACAACTCACTTAATATGCTATTACAAACACAATCTAAAGTTCTTTTTTTGTTGGTTTGTTTTTTTCCCTCCTCCTTTTTCTTCCTCTTCCATTCTTTATATATTAGGTATCATACTCTGTACTGTTTGTCTATCCCTTGATTGACTTTAGGGATACTTAATTTAATTTTGCATTTTCTTGGTAATTAGCTATTCCATTTTCTTTATTGTGGTTTTATTACCTCTGGTGACAGCTATTAAACCTTTGGAACACTTCCATCTATAACAGTCCCTCCAAAATACACTGTGGAGATGGTTTGTGGGAGGTAAATTCTCTCAGCTTTTGCTTATCTGGGAATTATTTAATCCCTCCTTCAAATTTAAATGATAATCTTGCCGGATAAAGTAATCTTGGTTCAAGGCCCTTCTGCTTCATTGCATTAAATATATCATGCCATTCCCTTCTGGCCTGTAAGGTTTGTGCTGAGAAATCTGATGATAGCCTGATCAGTTTTCCTTTGTACATGATCTTATTTCTCTCTCTGGCTTCTTTTAATAGTCTGTCCTTATCCTTGATCTCTGCCATTTTAATTAGTATATGTCTTGATGTTGTCTTCCTTGGGTCCCTTGTGTTGGGAGATCTGCACACTTCCATGGCCTGAGAGACTATCTCCTTCCCCAGATTGGGGAAGTTTTCAGTAATTACTGCCTCAGAGACACTTTCTATCCCTTTTTCTCTCTCTTCTTCTTCTGGTACCCCTATAATGTGAATATTGTTCCGTTTGGATAGGTCACACAGTTCTCTCAATATTCTTTCATTCTTAGAGATCTTTTTTCTCTCTGTGCCTCAGCTTCTTTGTATTCCTCTTCTCTAGTTTCTATTTCATTTATCGTCTCCTCCACCGTATCCAATCTGCTTTTAATACCATCCATTGTGCTCTTCAATGATTGGATCTCCGACCGGAATTCATTCCTGAGTTCTTGAATATCTTTCTGTACCTCCATGAGCATGTTAATGATTTTTATTTTGACCTCCCTTTCAGGGAGAGTCATGAGGTCCATATCATTTAAATCTTTCTCAGGAGTTGTATTCATAATTTTACTCTGAACCAGATTCCTTTGGCATTTCATATTTGTGTATGGCGCCCTCTAGTGTCCAGAAGGTCTAGTCTCTGGAGCTGCTCAGCCCCTGATGCAATGTTGGGGATTGTAGGGGAGTGGTATTTGTGCCTTGGGGGAGGAAAGGGCTGTTTCCTGGTTCCTGGCTGCTATGCCTGTCTCCACTGCCTGAACCAGTGTGCTGAGCACACAGGTATAAGCCTCTGTGCTTTGCGTTTTTAGTTGCTGTAGACAGATCTTCCCTCTGACTGGCCTAATGCCAGGGAAGGGTTTCCCGGTTTGCAAGCCCGGTGGGGCTGGCCAAGCGAAAGGTGCACTAGTCTGCCTGTCACAGAAGGGGTTCTTGGAGCTGTGTAGGCAGCCAGGGAGCTGGCACACCTGAAGATCATGAAAACTCCCAACCTGCTGGGCAGAGTGCACCTGGACAATTTTATCTACCTGTCCTTTCTCCTGAGCAGTAAGCTCTGTGCAATCCTTGCCCCTTAGCAGGCCTCTTGCTAAGGGCTTCCTTGTTAGGAAGTCTCTCAGACTGCCTGCCGTTCTTTTGTCCCAGAGCAGCTGGATATGGATCCCTGCTTTCCACAAGCAGCTGGAATCTTAGTCTCTCCAGGAACTCCGCCTGTCTTAGCTTTCCAACCCCCTAATTGCAAGAGTATCATGCAAGTACCATGAAATGTAGGTTTGTGCTCCCAGAGCAGATCTCCGGAGTTAGGTATTCAGTAGTCCCAGTTCTCCACTCCCTCCCTGCTCCATTCCTGTTCCTCCTGCTGGTGAGCTGGGGCGGGGGAAGGGCTTGGATCCTGCAGGACCACAGCTTTAGTACATTACCCTGTACCGTGAGGGCTGCTCTTGTCTCCAGGTGTGTGCAGTTTGTTGCCGTCCTCTTTCCCATTGCTCCTTCAAGACTAGTTGTAGTAGTAATATTTTCATATTCCATGAAGTTTTAGGAGGAAGCCTCTGTCTCACCTGTCACGCCGCCATCTTTAATCCAAAATCTCTTACTGACTTTTGGGATTTTAGTTTTATGTTTTCAAAAACTGTGTCAAGTAGACACAGTTTAACACTAATTTAAACCTCACACACTGTGTTGGTACTTTGTGCTTTATGAGCTCACAAATATCCAGAGATGATTACATGAAGCATATTTACTATAATTCCATTCTTAATGAGCTAAACAGGCTACCTGCGAGTCCCTCACGTGAGGTATTACATTAGGAAAAGATAAGCAGCAATTCACTAAACAGGGACCTAAACTGATGTGACTCTCACGTGACTAAGCCACTAATCCGAAATAAACTGAGCTCTGTCTCTACTAGGCAAATACTGCATGTCTAGAGCCCTGAAGTCGCTTGTTTGATTCTGCTCTCTAAATACACAAAGGGAAATACTCCTTAGAATTTGTTCATTAGCTTTGGTTATAAATGTGTATATACAACTGAAAAATGTATCAACAAATTTCATTAGGAAGTTTAGAATTTTTACTTGAAACAAATTTCCAGTTTATTCATGATCTTCATGCTGACAGAATTTCTAGAAACTTTGCTTTTGTCTGGATCAGACTGATAAATAACTTCATTCTAATTTTGGACTATGGATTCACAGATTTTCTGGGTATGTAATATCTGATGGCCTTGGATATCAGACAGAAAAAGAAATCCATCCACAGAACTGTAAGGTGATTTCCTTCTTAGCATTGGGATTACTTGTCTTATTATTTTGTAACACTATCACAAAAACATCAAAAAAGAACAGCTCTTGAGTACAATTAATTAGAAAAATTATTGGCTTGAATCCTGGCAGTCAATTCACCTTTAAGATTTCTTAAAAAGTCTATGGAATAGATAAACTTGTTTTATATAATTCCTGCTCTTCTCCATTTACTGCCTACCATCCTTTTTTAAAGATAAACACAGCAATAAAAGCATACAGAATTTGTGATTGAAAGATATTTTAACATTATCAGAGAGAGTAAAGTAACAAGCCTGAATTCATAAAGAATATAGATTGCTTTTCCCCTTTTCCTCCTTCTGTTTTCTGCCTTTTGTTGTCTTTTTTTCTTTTCTTTCCTTTTCCCTCCCTCCCTCCCTGCTTCCTTCCTTCCTTCCTTCCTTCCCTCCCTCCTCTCTTGTTCTCTCCTTATCCTTTCCCCCCCTTCTCTCCCTATCTCTTTTACTTTCTTCCTGTCTTTTTCATAAATAAAAATTCCCAAAGAAAGCAGTGTCAGCCGAGGTGGGCCCACTGCCCTCGTCATCCTTGGCTGGGGAGGGGCCAATATTCTTCCTCTCTGGATCTGCTGCAGGGCCCCAGTTTCTGGAGGCTGCATCCTCTAGAGCAAAAGCGAACATTCTGAGGGTTGGACCAAAACAACAGTTCACTGCGTGGCCTGAGCCTGGTGGTGACCTCACGGTTTCAGAGAGAAATCGGGAGGAACTGTGCTGTCAACAACAGGAAGTTGGTGAAAAATGAAGGATGCCCTTGGGGAGTGAAATGAAGAGCAGATGGCTTTAATTGTTAGCCTCACTGTGTCAACTGACAAAAGAAATTCTGCTCTCTTGACATTTAAAAGATACCAGAAATACCAGTGACCACATTCCAAAGCTTCTTGGAGCTTTCCATGTCAGTAAGTTCAATCTCCTCTCTATTTTCATTTCTGAACAGTCCATAAAAACTGCAGGTGATAAGATTCCTGATGGACTAACCCTGTAATAGTTTGATAAGTCACTGAGGTGCTCATAACGTAAGGGGGTGGGAAGTCATAAATGAAGGGAGGCGCCTCATGCAGGGAAGTTCTGAGGGATTTATGTGCTGCACCGAGTAAAAACAAGCCCACAGTTCAGGTGGAAAACAAGATCCATTTTGATAAGCCCACTGGATTTTTTTATTCCTGTGAAAGTTTGTAGAAATCCAGGTTAAATTTTTATTTACCAATTTGTGGACTAGTTCTCCCTCCAAAAAGGAAGTAAAAGATTTCTTGGGAACCTCTGAAGAAATGAGGTAAAAGACAAATGAATGCTAACTCAGATATCTGCTGCCTTATGTGCACAGTCAGTTCCTGGGCGAGAATTAGAATGTCCAAATGCAGAATATGGCAAGTGTATCGCTGAGGACAGCATCTTAGGGAACAGAAAAGTCAGTAACTCTTATGCTGAGCCGCGGAGACTGTGTTACATCAATAAATGATTATTGGATTGAATGCTCTCAGCATTAATAAAGCTCTTTCTTTTTTAGTGATATGAAATAAGAACATTTCACCATTAGGGAAATCTTATTTTAAGGGCTATTAAAAGAAGACGTAAATGTGTAAAATAAGTGTTTGTTTTTTAGCCAGTTGCAATGGCATCTCTGTGACAACTACAATGCCTCAAGTTTTCCTAGTTTTTCTTTGGGATTTGGTGTATAAATGTCCCAGCACCCCGGCCCTGGTACCTCCTTTCCCACACTGGCTCCCAGAGGGCCCTGCGGGATGAGCCCTAATTACACTGATAAGTGGCTTGAAAATGAACGTTTCATTGGCCCCCTTCCCTTCCCTTCTCAATTCTCCTTCCCCCACGCTGTTAACTCACCTCACATCCTACTTGGGCCGGAATCTTTGTGTTGGGCCTGATTCTGGAAGAACCTGAAAGAACCTTCCTGACATACACACCAACTCCAGGAAGTGCTTTTTCACTGAGTTCCCACATTCCCTGTGAGGTCATTCCCATCCCGCTCTATTTTAATCGCTTGTTTATTTGATCTCATCTTTATTGCACTTTTGGAAGTTTAAGAGCTGTGATTTAACTCTCCATATTTGGATCTAAGAGGTGGCTGACCCATAGATAGAGCTTGTAAACCTTGTTGAGTGGGTGAAACCTTCCTCCATTTCTGTCGTCCTTCTGATTGACCCAGTCGTAGGCCCTGGCATTCCTTCTTTCCTATCTCCCACCCAAACTTTCCATTCCCTGCACCTTCACCCGGCTGAGGCCCTTATCGTTTTGAGCACAACTATTGCAGTAGTTTCTGATCTGCTCTCCCTGAGTCCAATATCACGTATTTCTATTTTACACCACCCTCCAAACCATAGAACGACAATCCTACAAAAATACCGTTTCACTTTGTCTCTCTCTTCTTTAAAACAGCCAATAGTTCCCATCAGCCTTTGACCTTAGTCTGACATTTTTCTAGGCTTCTTATACAGTGTGTCCCTCCTGTCTAGATAAAAGTTAGATGCTGGAGAAGAGAATATCCTGATCAAGAGCAAAGGCACTGGAGGCAGACTGCCCGATCAAACCCGAGATCCAATTCTGTGTTGGACTGAATGATGACTCTAAAAGAGATCAGGTCCCAATCAACAGAACCTGTGGCTGTCACGTTAGATGAGAAAGTCCTCACAGAAGTAATGAAAGGAAGGATCTTGAGATGAACAGATTACATTGCATTATCTGGATGGACCCTAAATGCCACCACAAGCGCACTTAGAAGAGAGACGCAGAGAGAGATCAGACACGCCCACGCAGCGGAAGGCCTT
This sequence comes from Phataginus tricuspis, assembly GCA_029783875.1. Classification (NCBI taxonomy): domain Eukaryota; kingdom Metazoa; phylum Chordata; class Mammalia; order Pholidota; family Manidae; genus Phataginus; species Phataginus tricuspis. Next base: position 28,009,931 of record JAQQAC010006877.1, on the reverse strand, counting down.
GTGAGGACAGAGACGTGAAAGATGCGAAGATGCTGGCCTTGAAGATTGGAGCGATGTGCCCAGAAGCTACCCAAGGTTAGCAGCCGCCAGGAATTGGAACAGTCAAGGAAACGTTCTCCCACAGAACCTCCAGAGGTCGCACAGCCCTACTAACACCTGGATTTTGGCGTGGTGATACTTATTTCAGACTTCTGGCACCTAGAACTGTAAGAGAATACATTTTTGTTGTTTCAAGCCACCACGTGTGTGATGATTCGTTGCAACAGCTGCATGAAGCTGATACATACCCATTATGAGTGGTCATATTAGGCAACTTCTTTAAACTCCGTAAGCCTAAGTGTTTTCACCTATAAAATGGGGTCTATAAAGACTTCATGCCTCCAAAGCCCTCAGCAGTATGTCTGCACATCCTGGGCACTCAGTAGGTGTCATTATAGTTCAGGGTTCTTCTAGTGTTTGTCTCCTCACTTCTCTGTTTTGAAGATCAAAAACTTCTACATGTACTTTAACATTTCCTAGTCTTATACACATGAAAATTTAACAAATATTTATTGAATAGCATCTGTTTGTAAGAGTAGACACCAAGGATATAATATAGAGTAAAATATGGTGACTGAAATCAGTGACTCTAAAATACTACAAACATTTTAACTGATTTAGGGTGAAAGAAAAACGAAATTACAAGCTATTTTTCCCCTTGTTCGAGAACTTAAAATGCTTACCTGTGTGTGTGTGTGTGTGTGTGTGTGTGTGTGTGTGTGTGTGGTATATATACATATTTTTTTAGTCTCTTTCTCCAAGTATCAATGAATCAACCAAAGCTGCAATATATTTACCTTTGCCCAAAGCAAAACAAACAAAATTCTATTTAGTTTTACTTTAATATGTGGAAATTCTACAATATAGAAGTTAAAGAAGATCAAATACTTTCATCAATTACTCTGCAGTTTCCTGGTTAGTTGCCTGTGTCTACGACTGATGGTGAACTTCAGGGCTTCACACTGTTCTGAGCCCAGTGCCTTAGACGTTTACTGTGTGAATCAACGATGCTCTTAAGAACCTCTGGGTGGGTGTGTTATAACTTCTCAGACCAAAGAATACTAATGGCAGACGCAGTCATCCCAAGTGGATTTTTAAAAAATCCTTGCTTTCCTATTTATTGCCTGATGGACCTTTGACGCTATATGCAAACTTTAAAAACAATAACTTTGAGGAAAGAGAAGTTGAGGATCTGGGCTCTGACATAGAAGCCCTATGCCTTAGCATTGCTAAAGTTTAATGTTGGTGACTATGGGGAAAGCAAATATTTCATGCAAGGGTAAGCCCTCTAATTGCGTTTGTGTTTAATGCCTGCCAGATCTCCATGTAGAGGTTTCTATAGGCATATTTCTGATCTCACTCTTCCATCTGAGGCCATTTCCAAAGTGCCTGTGGGTGGAAGGAAAGAGGAGGAAAGTCAAAAGCCCAGTAAAAAAAGGCAAAGGGGTAGAAGGAATGGAGGCAAGAAAAGGAACAAGTGAAACCCTCTTGGGAAGGAAAGCTGTGTTTCATTTTAGTTGCTTGGTTTGGAAGGAAGCCTGTGGAAGATTGAATAACATAGGAAAACATACTGCCGCCCTCTCTTCTCATTTTCTCTGAATGTAAGTGAATTGTATTAATAAAACACAAACTGAAAATTCTTGTGAAATTGTATTGTTTAATACTATATTTAATTATTCATAATTTGTGCAGAAAATTAATCAAAGGGCCATATAACTTCACCTCTGAAAAATAAAGTGTTAAATTGCTTATAATCTATTAGCAAAGATTCATTTAAGTTAGTTGATTGCTATAATTTTTCCTTCTTTTTGCTAGTACATTAGACAAGGATTTATAAAAATGTTTTCAAAAAAGAAAAACAGCAAGATATTGTTTATGTGTCTCTTATTTCCATTACTGTAAGATAATAACAACATGAAACAAACACTGAGAAAATGCTGTACTCCAGGGAGTTATAAATGAGGTCTCAAGTCTTGCTTGATAGTTGGATCATGTAAATTTGGACATGATTATTTACTAAGCTTCATTTATCTGATTGCTAAACTGAGAATACAAATCATACCAATTTCATAAGGTTTTTATGAGTATTAAGTAAACATGATTTAGAATGCAGGCACATATTAAGTATTCAGCAAGTATTAACATCATATCTTCAAATGGTTTCGACTGAAGTAGGAAAAAACATCAAAAGTAAAGACAAATAGCATATATTATAGATTTAGCTATTCATAGGAATTATTTACATATCTGATGAACAAGCAACATGTTTGGAGATAGTTTTCCATTCATTAATTCAAGAAATTCATTCAATATTTATGGAGCAACAATACATGCTGAGCATTGTTCTAGGTGCTGAAGTTCTGGTGAGAGTCCAAATGGGAACATGTCCATTTACAGAAAACCAGCATCGTAGTCCTGGAACCTAATGACCCAGCAAAAGGTGAGTGAACAATGTGTTACCAGACAGTAAGTACAAAGAAGACAAAAGTAGAAGAAGGAAAGAGTTGGGAGAATAACAGTTGTTGTGTAGTGGGATAGCCAGATTTCGCAGAGGAAGAAAAATACAAAACCCTGAATTAAACTTGATATTCAAATAAATAACAAATATCTTTTAGTATATGCATGATATTTTGTAGTAAAAATTTACTGTTATTCATGTGAAATTCAAGTTTAATAAGGCATCCTGTATTGTATTTTATCTGGCAACCATAGGGAAAGACAGGTGAGAACCTGAAGATGAAACTTAAGTTTTATTTTTTCCAGCTTTAAGCATATTTGACAAGCGAAACTGTAATATATTTAAAGTGTATAACATGATGATTTGATATATGTATACCTTGTGAAGTGATTCCAACAATCTAGTTAATTAACATATAGTTAACTGCAACACTTCACATAGTTACTATTTTTTTTGGTGAGAACACTTAAGATCTACTTTCTGAACAAATTTCAAGTGTACTATACAGTGTTACTACAACCACCATACTATACATTAAGTCTTCCACAGTTACTTGTTCTAAAAGTGAAAGTTCGTAGGTATTTTATTACCGTTCTGCTTTTTATCCTGTTTACATCTGGGAGTTGAGGGGTGCACTTCAGCTTTCACAATTTCTCCTTGCTCACATATAAGGAATTGATACATATAAGGAATACAAATCCAGTCCTACTTTTTTCCCTAAAAGCATAGTTGAACTGCAAAGAAAGTTTCTACATTGTCAGGCAATAAACACAAAGGCCAGGTCTACCTACACTGAAAAAGGCTACATAGTCTGAAGGAACCATCTATAAAATGTTGTTTAAAAGTTTAATGTAAAGATTTCTATGCAGATTTTATTGTGTGGAGTAACATCATGTTATGTTTATATTTAAACATATATATTTAAAGTCACTGCTGGTCACAAAAGATGATTAAAACTAAAATCTTTGGTATATTTAAATCAGGTGTTTCTCTGGCTTAAGTATTAAACTCACTTGCTGTGAAATGTACATGATAGTCTGGGATGGAGTCCTGAACTCTCAGTCCCCCCTCTATAACCAACTCCGTCTGCTGCTCCGGTGTGTGCTGGGTGGAGTCCATGTGCACCAAATGCTCGAGAAGCCCAGGACAGGTCCAGTCCAGTGATGCCTGGATCTACAGACCAGATGTATGTGGGCAAGGCCTGAAAACGAATGCTTCTGAGCATGGAGAAGGTGTCGGTTGAGATGAAAACAAAGGGGCAGGACCCATGTAGTTTGGGAATTTGAGGTTTGTTTTTGTTTTTTATCCTTCTTTGTATTTCCAAAAGAAGTGCTTCAACAAGAATGTCTTTGACTTGAGGAGAGGCAAGCTGCCTTTACCTGACTGACCTTCTCCACTGTCGGGAGGTGAGGAAGGAGAGACCGGGAGAAGACGGCTGGGAGAGGAGAAAGAAGCCAAGGTAGGGCAAAAAGGAGTGAGAGAAGATAAATAAAAATAGTAGAAAGAAGGGAAGAAAACAAAATTACATACATCTGCTATATTAAAATAATTGGAAATGAGACCATTCATGATGTATGTTAAATTCAAATGTTCTCATGTACTAGAGGACAGGAGAACAGGGGGGAGGGAAGTGAGACAAGGGGTGTCTAGGGACAAGCAAGGGGAATTTCCAGACAAACTTTAAGAATTGCTTCATTTTGCCTAATATAAGTAATTGTCTTTAGGAATTCAAGCATTTCATTTTTACACCAGCTTTTAGAAACGACTTCTCTCTGTTACAATCTTTTTGTTTTACTTTATTTTTGAGTGCGAGTGAATTCGGATGGATTTCCTTTAGAAGGGATTCAAATTCCTTGCTGGTGTCTCATATCTATACCATTTATATTCATAGATTCAGATGTCTTTAAAAATAATGAATCCTTCCTGCCTCCTGCAATAGTCTTCTAATCACTTACCCATTTCACCACCGTCGTCATTCATTAGCGCTGTTGCCCGCTGTGTCATCACCCAGTCTTATTCTCAAGACTCCATCGGGTGCGTGACACGGGGCAGCAGATGTGTGGTGGCTGAGTGGGTGACCCCCTGCCACCCCTTCTCCCATGATGGACCTTTCTGTTATTACGTTTCTCAGGCTGACCCTTAGATGACTGAATTGATCAGTTGTAGCTGTTATTAGCACATAGAAATGTCGTTCTATCTCAGGCTGGAACTTAAGTTGATCTCAAAACTCTTTACAACATCACGGCTTAGCGATAGGAATGCCTGGTTTCCAGCCGCCTCTGACCTTTACTTATTTCTTTTACTTCCACCCATTTATCTTGCAGTTCTAGGGAAGACTGCCAAGTCCCCTCTGCATGGGGGTTAGCACTGTAAATCCCTAATTCCCAAACTAATCTTATAGCAGGGGACATGTTCTGGGCAGCCTTCCCATTCTGCTAACACCACACGTACTTTTTTTCTTCCTGAAGTGTGTTCTATATCCTGCAGGCTTCCTCATCCAAAAGTTAATTATCAAATATACTGCATATTTAAAAAAAAACAGAACACCTGAACTTGGGACAGCACATATTATTTTTATTATACGAACTGAGAAATCAGCTTGATTTTATTTAACCAGCAGAGTCTAAGTTTCCCTAAGACTGGAGACCATTTGAAAGAATTGGGTTTACTGTATTCAAAGACAAAAAATGTCCCTGTAGTTCATTCAGGAAATATTACGAACATGTGCCAACCCTCATTTATTCAGATAATGACGACCCAGTGTTTTCTTTCTTTAGAATGTTCTTCTGTGTCTAGGTGTTTTACTTTTGACCACCAGCTGCTTGTTATAGTCTCTATCAAAAGAAAGGGGAAAAATAAGGTAACATTCAAACCCCATCATTACCATATGGTTCATCAGCTAGTATTTGTAGAAACAAAGAACAATTTTTTGTATATTTTGAATGAAAAGTATGAGCAAAAAATTAGTAAATAAAATTTAAAAGACTGTGAAATATTAATGGGCTCTGAAAACTTGCAATCTTATCACTGTGGATACACATATTTTATTTTTTATGAAGAAATTGTTCTCTTTTTCACTCTGAATACACCTCATTTAAAATAATTCATACAATTTAGAATGTATTGATCCAATTTAGCTGATTACACAACTATGTTTTTAAATATCTTAATTATTCTCATAACGAGTATTTTCTGGCACCATACAACAGGAATTTTAAATTTTTTCTGTTCCTGCTTATAATGAAGGTTAAGCTTATCTTTTATAAGCTTGTATTTTGAAAGTTTTATTTTAAGTGCTATTTGGAGGGTAACATGAGACATACAATACTTTGGAAATTACATGGTACTCTAAGAATTAAACTTTAAATAATGGATTAGAACAGAGCTATGTAAAATCATTAAAGAGAAGAACTAATGATGTCCAGTATTGAGGGGCTAGACAGTAACCTGTCCTCTCTTAAAAGGGGCTATCCACCAGAATGGGGCTGGTCAGCCATGGAAGACTTGAAAAAAAAGCCATAGAGCCATAGAGACAGACACAACTGACTATCCGAGAATAACGCCCAGGAGGCCAATTTGGATATATTGGCCGTGCTGCCATACGGCGGTTATCTTGCATTCACTGTACAGGGATGACGTTCATTATATGACTGAATAAGGAATCACCCCCCCCCATCCTGTCCTGGTACTTCTGATCACATTGTGCCCAAATGAATTTGGGAAAATGGTGCTGGATGGTGATATTTCTCATCATATAGGAATGAATCCATCTTCTGGTTTTGTACATCATTCCCTGTTTGAAAATGTCCCTTGAAAGCTAAATATTGTGCAATGACAGTTCTTTCAGTTAAAGCTTATCCCACAACTGTTGTCACGCAGAGAGTGACACAGATCAGCATTGAAACTGGATTTGCACACTGCTGAGGAAAACTAAGTTTTGTAACAGAAGAAAAACTTTCTAATTCTAAGCTGGGTACTTGATTGACAATAACAATTCAGTTATCAAGCCAACTAGGAAAAATCCCCGTAGGGTGTATTTTCTCTTTTCACTTTTCTGTCTCTTTTTCTCTTTCTCTCACTTTCCTCCCTCTCTCTCTTGAATCTACACAGTATTTTATAACAGATTACTTTGTTATTAGCCACTGCCCCCCTTCAAAGTTTAAGAGAAGGTAGTGTCTGTATGTAATACATAATAAATATCAGTCTTCGATAAAGACGGATGTGATCTAAAGTGAGAATCCCATTCGTGAAAACAATAAATACTGTTGTTCGTATTCACACGTGTGTATGCATTTATTTCCACATAGTGAGTGAGAGTCTTGGAATATTATTCATAACACATAGGATATAAAAAGTTTCATATCAATAATATGCAAATAGCCTTGAGAAATTAAGAACAAAAGTAAGCAACTACTAGAGTAAAATATTATAGACCTTGAGTATGTAATTTCCCAAACAAGTAAATACAAATAACCACTAACATTTTGAAATTTTCCAGTTTGACTAAAAATCAGAGAAATGTAACTAAATAATGAAATATTGTATTTTACTCATCAGATTGGGAAAGATTAAATCCCAGTGATGGCAAAGGTATACAAAAATTAGCATGTTTATGATTTAAATATCAAAATGAATACTAATGTAGTTCTATTTTATAGGCAAAAATATGGAATGAAATAAAACAGGTTATTAAACAGTCTGTACAGTACAGATGCTTTATCATAAAATTTCTGTCATGCTTTGTATCTGCCAATCCATGTACATATAACACAGATAGGCATAAACATGCCTAGATCAGACACAGAAGTCTCAATAGATGTTTACTCATCTTGTGATATTTCTTGATGATAGGGTTTTCAGGCATTTTTATTTCTAACTTATCTATATTGTGTAAATGTTTGCATTTAGTACATATTTTCTAAACTAGGATTTTAAAATAAAAATTTAAAGCAATATTAGTATAAAATGCATGTGTGGAGGGTGGGAAACATTATTTCAGGGAGAAATTTTATATTTCTTCACTCTCTGTAAGAGATGAAATTTTTCTTCACTCTCTGTACGAGATGAAAAGATTAATCTCTAGAGTCAGTAGTACAAAAGAATATGCTCCTTTCCCCCAAGTATAGTTGAGTTTGCTATTTTTTATGACATGTGAGCGTTTTCTCTGGTGATGCTCTGTCTCCAGGAAGAATTTTCAAGCCACCCTCTTTAGAAATGGACACCGTGTAAATCTGAGTCAGTAGAAATTACCTTAAAATGCTTACAAAAGTGTAAATTCTGTTTTAAGTAAACGTTACATATGTTGATATTAGTTTCATCAGAAAAAAAATTATGACTATGGCATTTTTCTGGATAATTTGTTGACAATAAAGTAAATGTAATGTCCAGCTATGAATGATGAATTCGATTTAATTTGGGTAGAAAGAGTCATTTGTCTGCACATATTTGTTTGAAGAGAGGATTAAAATTGCCCAAACTGGCCAAATAGAATTAGTTCTATACCGCCTTCCCCAACAGGAGTCATTGTGTGTGTGTCAGGTCAACCTTGCAACGAGAGTTAAATGTATCTTTTATTCCTTTCCTTTCTCAGTCGGCACAGTTTACTGGACCCTGGTCCTGCTGGCAGACCCTCTGTCAAGCTTCCTTGTTGCATTATTTCATGCGCATGCTCTGAGGAGCTCCTCAGCGCCTATTTTTTCTTCAGTCAGCCCTCCAAACAAGCAGGTGCCAGCCTTCTGCGTGCTTCGTGGGGAATGCACTGAAAGGAGACAATTGGTGGAACAGCTCCACTGGGACATGCACCCGGCCAGCAATCCACCGCCGTGCGCGTCGTCTCTGCAGCGGGGTCCGGAGGGGTGCGGAGCGGCTGCTTCCCCAGACGGTCTGCTTCTGTGATGACACCACAACTGCCGGACGCCTCTGCCCCAATGATGGGACATTTGGCCCTTGGATAAATAGCATTCCCGGAACTTTGAACAGACTAAGCTACTTTTACTGCATGGAATGTGTTTCTTATCTGTACTTAGGAAGAACAAAAGAGGCTTGACCATACTTTTTAAGTAGCACTTACTTAAGCATTACTGTCAGAATAAATTGTTTTCAAATTGTAGAATTTCACATAATGCTTTTACTTGTGCAAGTGCGATGGGGGAGGTGGGGAGAAAGAAGGAAGCAGGGCTGCAAACAGAGAGATAAAGGTAAGAGAATGCAATAAAAAGGAAAAAAAAGTGAAGAATCATATATTGCTGTAACGTCCTAGAACTTCATATCCCGAATGTCAGACATGTTCCGTGTCTCCCACTCCCTCAGCATGGGTGCCACCCTTAAAATTCTTTAAGGATTTGAAATCAGGACATTGGCAGTTGAGATGTGGTTCTGGACTTGCATGAATCCTCTGCTCATGCGCACTGGCCTTTCTCAGATCATCGACCACTACTCCCCGTCTCCAGTGCCCCAGAGATGTACGTGATACCGGTTGCAGTTCTCTTATCTTTATCAGGACTGGGCGGTCTCCATATTGCTGTAGATCATAAAACTCATCAGGTTGATATAAATGTTATACTCAAGTTCCACTTTATATGATACGTTGCATAGATTAGATTATCCAGTAATTAAAATCCTTTATTCATTCATTAAATATTTTGGAATACCTACTAAGTATCATTTGCTGGGTGAGGATAGAATGATGATCTTTAGTAGAGTTGTTCCTTCTCTTTTTAACACCTCATTAGATCTCTCACTTTTTAGATTCCTGTGCATTCTGACTAGATTAAGTATATTTTATATTATTTTCAGGTGATTTATATATAATATGTAACTTTGTGTCAACCTGGTTTTTAATATCCCCACAATGCTCCACATCTTATTAGACACACAGGAAATATTTGACAAAAACATTAAATAGAGAAAATTTCTTAACTTCATTGAAAACAGGTTTGTTTTGAAAGCTTAAGCAAGAAAAAGAAAATAACCAATTGCCTTATCATATATGTCTCATTCTGAGCCAAAATGGATGTTAGCAGGATTTGGGGTATCTTCTCTTAAAATTCAGCAAATATAAAGATTTGTGTCAGTGAAAGTCAGGCAGAGAGAACCAATAAAAATTGCCCAATTCCTTTTTTCATTTGTTCCTTATTAGGAGAAATTGGTCAAGGTCTTTCTTATGGGAGTTATGTCACCTATTTTAAGATTATGTCTGTGTTTTATAGTACAAAGCCCTTGGATTAAAAAGTGAGAAATTGCACAGGTCTCTTGATAAAACATTTGGCTAATTGGTATTCTCAGATCATACACTAGGCTTTTCTTTTTTCCTCTAGATGATGATAGGCTTTGTGTTGGAGGTAGCCTGAAAAGACCTTGGGACTGGTAGGAATTGGAGGGATTTCCCATGAAAATCTGCTCTTGGAGTGGTCCCTCTTGACCTCTTGTGAGAAGAGAGAAGAGATTCTTATAGTTAGAAAAATAATGCATAAGCGAATAATCCAGTTTCTTCATATATAGCCCTCATGCGATAGAAAACTAAATTTCACTTGAGTCATTTTAATAACACTTCTCAGTTATCTATTTTATTTCTAAACATTCTGTTCTTTTGGAAAACAGCTTTAAAATTTCAATGCAATGGAAATTTCATTGTGATAGTAGCCTTGCCAAATTTCTGGAAAGTAACATACGTAAAACTCTTTATTGCTGCCAAAATCTCCTGCTAAACTAGAAAAAAAAAATACAGCATTGCAAGTCAACTGTCTGCTTGATTACAACAAAAATGTCCTACTTGAAAGACTACACCTTACTTCCTCTAGGCTCGATACATTGTTGCTTTCTTGCTATTGGCTTACATTTTTGACTTTTCAGATGATTTCAAAACCTCAAATGAAAGATTTTTTTTTTCTAAACTGTGCACTACGCAGGATATGAAAAGTTTGCCTTGAAAATGTCGGGTGTTTCGTGAGTGATTTTTTTTTTTTCCTCTAACCAAATCCTTTTTTATGTGATCCTTGAACAAGGATTCAAAGTGATCGTTTTTTTTTTCTTTGTTCTTTTCCAGGTAGATATTTTGGTGGAAAACTACTTGGTAGTGAATTTGTCCAACATTTTTGCAGGAAGAAAAAAAGAAAGAGAAGGCAAGGACTATTTAATTCTCAAATTTAATAATAGTGTGTGGATAATTGAGAGTTGGCAGATATAATGTTTCCAGAGAAGCCTTGCCATTTAGAGAGAACTATTTCATATCTGCACCATGTACAAACCACAGACAAACACTGTCCAGACAGGCTGCATGGGATTCATCTCCTTCCAGGATTTCAAAAGGACATAAATCCATTGTGTTTGAATGGTTATGTTTATACTGAATTTTCCCTTTCCTTTTCTTTCTGGAGGAAAGTCGGTCAACCCTGTCTTCATCCTTTGCCGCCATTCATGGCTGGAGTATGAGACAAAACAGAAATATACGCTTAGGTAATTATCTATGATATCAAAGTATATTTAAGCTCCAAAAGAGGAAACATAAAAAATTAGAACAAAGAAAAAGTTAAAAGTGGAAAATAGACTTTATAGTGAATAATAATTTTTGCTCACTAGAGATACCTTTAATTTATAATATTTCTATTAATTATTCCTCATCATTATATTTAACTGAGTAAACATGACTCTTATAACATTTATTTAACAAATAACATTATATATCCAGTGCTATGCAGACTGAGTCTGTGTTGTCCTCACACTGAGTTTGAGCAAGAGGCCCAGCAGGTGTACCTAACTTTAAGGTTGTTGAGTGAAAAAATCAATTTCATAAATTGCTTTACACAGTTGGCTACCTATAATAAAGAGCTCAATAATGTTGGTTTAAAATATCTTATAAAATCAACAGTGTCGATTGTTTCAACGTTTTACAAAAGAAATGTACTTTCAAATAGGCCAAAGTTTGTCTATTATAATCAGATTGAATGTACTTTGTATGTTATTCTCTTTGGGGTGTTATATGTTGCATTTTTAATATCACTGAACAAAAAGGAGGAAAATGTTTTTTAATAAAAATTGTATCTTAAAAACATGAAAAAATTAGAGTGCTATACTGTAAGCATTATATTGCAACACTTACTAAATTGAGACATAGACCTATTCATGATATAAAATAGGAATAAGGTATAGTGCATATTTATTGAAGTATCCAGCATGTGCATTCTCTTTAATGTCAAGAACACGTGGAGTTTGCTTCAGTACTGCAAAAAACCTGGTGACTTTCCATAAAACAAATGGAAAAGATATATTGAAAATGTTTCAAGATGCAGTTATTTTATGTCTTTTTGCAGCTTTTCAGAAGAGAGATACTTTGGTTCAAAGTCTGATTGCCAAATCAAACCTCTTTGCTTAATAATGAAATATCCTAATTTCATTGTCTCAGTCAGTCAAATGAGGGATATTTAAGTTAAATATTTATTTCCTTGTTTCTGCGTGGCCAGAATTTCCTGAGGTGTATTAACTATTCCTCACTAAGAGGAATGTGCTCTCTTCTCCGATGTTCGCTTGAGTGATACCAGCTTTAGTAAGGCCTTGTTGTGTTGGTGCGTTCTAGAATTGTTTATCAGCATTTTCCTTTCTACCTACATTCATGTTTGGCATTTTTTACTTAGTTTTTCTTTCTTCTGCTTTAGCATTTATTTATAGACACCTCAAAGTTTTATGCTATTTTTTAAATTAAGGTATCATTGATATACAATCTTATGAAGGTTTCACATGAACAACATTGTGGTTACTACATTCACCCACATTATCAAGTCCACTCCCCCACCCCATTGCAATCACTGACCATCAGTGTAGTAAGATATTTTTATGCTATTTTTATAGTGGAAGGATATCATTTCTGCATCAATGAAGAATATAAGTGTTTCTCTCACTGGTATTGAGAGAAACCACCAGTGTGAGAATCTAATTCATAAGTGGAGGAACTGTATCCTACAGCTTGGTGAGACACTCACTCACTGGTGCTCAGTCCCTCAGGGAGCAGCAGGTGCAGTGCGAAGCATAGGCTCTCAGTCACCCCACGATTGATTGTAATGTCTAGAAATCAGCGAACTAACATTTGGTACACAGCAGTTTGTTCCACATATATCAGATTAATTGTACAGCCATTGTAATTAATGGATGACCATGCATATAAGCATCATAAGAATGTCAGCAGCATAAAGCTACATGGTTCTTAGTTTTAGTGAGTTTATCGGTGCAGCTTTCCACGTCATTTATCATCATCTAGTATCATTTAGCAGCTTAATAATTTTGAAGAGAGCTTTTGATAGAATTGCCTGTTATGTCAAACTAGGTGGTCCTATAATCTAAAGAGTGATTACATATGAATACACATAAGCCATAATATGGTTAAAACATATAGAATTTAGATTTGGTATGAAATAAAAAGAGCTACACTAAATCTTCAGGGAAAGAATATGTAAATAGTTGTGACATCTTACAAGAAAGGTAAAACAAAATCACATTTTATTTACCTTGCTTCATGTGCTGTGCCAAAGTAAATGGTACAGGCGAATATTAGATTGTAGACCATCTTGATTCTGGTAAGACCATGCATGGGACAATCAAGAAAAACTGTGGACGATTAAGGCAATGTGAAGGCCTGATATATTAGGCAAAATTCAAGCAAACACCCTGCCCACAACAACTACACAGAATCTCCTCCTGGTGGGCATGCAGCTAACCGGGAGGGGCCGTAGAAGACAGAGCAAGGGCCGAAAGGCACCAAAGGATGCAGAATGCACCCGGTGTGGCTGCAAACCCTCGCAGTGCTCTAGGCTAGCTTGAGGGTGGCCCTGTCCATGGTAGTTTAGGGGATTATCCTAGAGACTGCCTCCAAGCATGTGGATAATGGCACAGGCTGCGGAGAAGGGCAAGGAGAACAACAAGCAGGAAGGGACTTTGTTCTCCCAGCTGACATGTGGCACCTACATGCAACCACTTCTATCACCATGAAAAGACAGAAGAATATGATACAAAAAAGACTCACCCAGACAACCCCAGAGAGAGGTCCAGGTGGGATAGATTTAAACAATCTTCCTGGAAAAGAATTCAGAATAAAAGTCATAACCATGCTGATGGAACTACAGAGAAATATGCAAGAGCTAAGGGAGGAAGTGAGGGGAGATATTACAGAAATGAAACAATCGGTTGATGGGCTGAAGAGCAGACTGGATGAAGTGCAAGAGACTGTTAATGGAATAGAAATCAGAGAACAGGAGTAGAGCGAACCTGAGGCAGAGAGAGATAAAAGGATCTCTAGGAATGAAAGAATATTAAGAGAACTGTGTGACCAATCCAAATGGAACAATATTCACATTATAGGAGTACCAGAGGAAGAAGAGAGAGAAAAAGGGATAGAAAGTGTCTTTGAAGAGATAATTGCTGAAAACTTCACCAAGCTGGGGAAGGAAATAGTTTCTCAGACCATGGAAGACCACAGATCTCCCAAAAAAAGGGACCCAAGGAGGACAACACCAAGAGACATAATAATTAAAATTGCAAATTTCAAAGTCAAGGACAGAGTATTAAAGGCAGCCAGAGAGAGAAAAACATCACCTACAAAGGAAAACCCATCAGGCTAACATCAGACTTACAGGCCAGAAGAGAATGGCATGATATATTTAATGCAATGAAACAGAAGGGCCCTGAACCAAGAATACTGTATCCAGCACAATTATCATTTAAATTCAAGGGAGGGATTAAACAATTACCAGACAAGTGAATGTTGAGGGAATTTGCCTCCCACAAACCACCTCTACAGGATATTTTAAAGGGACTACTCTAGATGGAAGCACTCCTAAGGCTAAAAATATGTCACCAGAGAAAATAAAATCATAGCAAAGAAAGCAGACCATCCAAATACTAACTAAAAGCAAAAAGTAAAATCAACTATCCACAAAAACAGTCAAAGGAACACAAAAGAGTACAGAATAAAACACCTACTATATAAAGAATGGAGGAGAACGAATAAGAAAGGAGAGAAATAAAGAATCATCAGACTGTGTATATAATAGCTTAACAAGAGAGTTAAGTTAGACTGTTAGATAGTAAAGAAGGTACCCTTGAAACTTTGTTAACCACGAATCTAAAAGCCAGCAATGGCAAAAAGTACATATCTATCGATAATCACCCTAAATGTAAATGGACTGAATGCTCCAATCAAAAGACACAGAGTAATAGAATGGATAAAAAAGCAAGACCCATCTATATGCTGCTTACAAGAGACTCATCTCAAACCCAAAGATATACACAGACTAAAAGTAAAGGGATAGAAAAAGATATTTCATGCAAACAACAGGGAGAAAAAAGCAGGAGTTGCAGTACATGTATCAGACAAAATAGACTTCAAAACAAAGAAAGTAGCAAGAGATAAAGAAGGACATTACATAATGATAAAGGGGTCAGTCCAACAAGAGGATATATCATTATAAATATCTATGCACCTAACACAGGATCACCTACATATGTGAAACAAATACTAACAGAATTAAAAGGGGAAATAAACAGCAATGCATTCATTTTGGGAGACTTCAACACACCACTCACTTCAAAGGACAGATCAACCAGACAGAAAATAAGTAAGGACACAGAGGCAGTGAGCAACACACTAGAACAGATGGACCTAACAGACATCTACAGAACTCTACACCCAAAAGCAGCAGGATACACATTCTTCTCAAGTGCACATGGAACATTTTCCAGAATAGACTACATACTAGGCCACAAAAAGAACCTTAGTAAATTCAAAAATATTGAAATTCTAATAACCAACTTCTCAGATCACAAAGATATAAAACTAGAAATAAATTGTCCAAAGAAAACAAAAAGACTCACAAATACATGGAGGCTTAACAACGGGCTCCTAAATAATCAGTAGATCAACAACCAAAATAAAACAGAAATCAAACAATATATGGAGACTAATGACAACAACAACACAAAGCCCCAACTTCTGTGGGACGCAGCAAAGGCAGTTCTAAGAGGAAAGTATATTGCAATCCAGGCTAATTTAAAGAAGGAAGAACAATCCCAAATGAATAGTCAAAAGTCACAATTATTGAAATTGGAAAAAGAAGAACAAATGAGGCCCAAAGTCACCAGAAGGAGGGACATAATAAATATCAGAGAAGAAATAAATAAAATTGAGAAGAATAAAACAATAGAAAAAAATCAATGAAACCAAGAGCTGGTTCTTTGAAAAAATAAACAAAATAGATAAACCCCTAGCCAGACTTATTAAAAGAAAAAGAGAATCTACACACATGAACAGAATCAGAAATGAGAAAGGAAAAATAACAATGGACCCCACAGAAATACAAAGAATTATTAGAGAGTACTATGAAAATCTACATGCTAACAGGCTGGAAAACTTAGTAGAAATGGACAACTTCTTAGAAAAACACAACCTTCCAAGACTGACCAAGGAAGAAACAGAAAAACTAAAGAGACCAATTACCAGCAATAAAATTGAATCGGTAATCCAAAAACTACACAAGAACAAAACCCCCTTGCCAGATGGATTCACTGCTGAATTTTATCAGACATATAGAGAGAAGTAATACCCATTCTCCTTAAAGTTTAGAAGAGGAGGGAATACTTCCAAACTCATTCTATGAAGCCAGCATCACTCTGATACCAAAACCAGGCAAAGATCCCACCAAAAAAGAAAATTACAGACCAATATCCCTGATGAATGTAGATGCAAAAATACTCAACAAAATATTAGCAAACCGAATTCAAAAATACATCAAGAGGATCATACACCATGATCAAGTGGGATTCATCCCAGGGATGCAAGGATGGTACAACACTCGAAAATCCATCAACATCACCCACCACATCAAAAAAAAGAACAACAAAAACCACACGATCATCTCCATAGATGCCGAAAAAGTGTTTGACAAAATTCAGTGCCCATTCATGATTAAAACTCTCAACAAAATGGGTATAGAGGGCAAGTACCTCAACATAATAAAGGCCATTATGACAAACCCACAGCTAACATCATGCTTAACAGCGAGAAGCTGAAAGCTTTTCATCTAAGATCAGGAACAAGACAGGGATGCCCACTCTCCCCACTGTTATTCAACACAGTACTGGAGGTCCTAGCCACGGCAGTCAGACAACCCAAAGAAATAAAGGCATCCAGATTGGTAAAGAAGAAGTCAAACTGTCACTATTTGCAGATGACATGATATCGTACATAAAAAACCCTAAAGACTCCACTCCAAAACTACTAGAACTAATATCTGAATTCAGCAAAGTTGCAGGATACAAGATCAATACACAGAAATCTGTTGCTTTCCTATACACTAATGATGAACTACAGAAAGCGAAATCAGGAAAACAGTTCCATTCACGATTGCATCAAAAAGAATAAAATACATATGAATATACCTAACGAAGGAAATTAAAGACTTATACCCTGAAAACTACAAGACACTCCTAGGAGAAATTAAAGAGGACACTAACAAATGGAAATTCATCCCATGCTCTTGGCTGGGAAGAATAAATATTGTCAAAATGGCTATACTACCTAAAGCAATCTACAGATTCAATGCAATCCCTATCAAACTACCAACAGCTTTCTTCAATGAACTAGAACAAATAATTCTAAAATTCATATGGAACCACAAAAGACCCCAAGTAACCAAAGCAATCCTGAGAAGGAGGAATCAAACTGGGGGGATTACGCTCCCTGACTTCAAGCTCTACTACAAAGCTTGGAACAGACTAGAAAATCCAAACATTAACCCAAACACCTACAGTCAATTAATATTTGATAAAGGAGCCTTGGATATACAATGGGGAGATGACAGCCTCTTCAACAGCTGGTGTCGGCAAAACTGGACAGCTACATGCAAGAGAATGAAACTGGACTACTGTCTAACCCCATACACAAAAGTAAACTCAAATTGGATCAAAGACCTGAATGTAAGTCATGAAACCATAAAACTTTTAGAAAAAAACATAGGCAAAAATCTCTTGGATATAAACATGAGCAACTTCTTCATGAACATGTCTGCCCGGGCAAGGGAAACAAAAGCAAAAATGAACAAGTGGGACAGTATCAAGCTGAACAGCTTCTGTACAGCAAGGGATACCATCAGTAGAACAAAAAGACATCCTACAGTATGGGAGAATATATTCATAAATGACATATCCGATAAGGGGTTGACATCCAAAAGATATAAAGAACACACACACCTCAACAAACAAAAAGCAAATAATCCAATTAAGAAATGGGCAGAGGACATGAATAGACACTTCTCTAAAGAAGAAATTCAGATGGCCTACAGGCATATGAGAAGATGCTCCACATTGCTGGTCATCAGAGAAATGCAGATTAAAACCACAATGAGATATCACCTCACACCAGTGAGGATGACCAACATCCAAAACACAAACAACAACAAATGTTGGCGAGGATGTGGAGGAAAGGGAACCCTCCTGCACTGCTGGTGGGAATGCAAATTAGTTCAACCACTGTGGAAAGCAGTATGGAGATTCCTCAAAAAACTCAAAATAGAAATACCATTTGACCCAGGAATCCCACTCCTAGGAATTTACCCTAAGAATGCAGCAGCTTAGTTTGAAAAAGACATATGCACCCCTATGTTTATCGTAGCACTATTTACAATAGCCAAGAAATGGAAGCAACCTAAGTGTCCATCAGTAGACGAATGGATTAAGAAGATGTGGTACATATACAGAATGGAATATTATTCAGCCATAAAAAGAAAACAAATCCTACCATTTGCAATAACATGGATGGAGCTAGAGGGTATTATAGTCAGTGAAATAAGCCAGGCGGAGAAAGACAAGTATCAAATGATTTCACTCGTATGTGGAGTATAAGAACAAAGGAAAAGAAAACTGAAGGAACAGAACAGCAGTAGACTCACAGAACCGAAGAATGGACTAACAATTACCAAAGGGAAAGGGACTGCGGAAGAGGGGTGGGAAGGGAGGGATAAGAGGGAAGAAGGGCCATTACAATTAGCACACATAATGTATCATCAGGGTTGGGGCTGGGGTGCGGGGATACGGGGAAGGTAGTATAACACAGAGAAGACAAGTAGTGATTCTACAGCATCTCAGTACGCTGATGGACAGTGACTGTAATGGGGAATGTGGTGGGGACTTGATGATTTGGGAGAGTCTCGTAACCATAATGTTGCTCATGTAATTGTAGATTAATGATATCAGAAAAAAAAAAGAAAGAAAAAAGCTCTAAACCTCCATGATTCTCCCACCATGTTTGTGCAGATGCATCTTGTAGGCAATATTGTTACCTAATTTCAGGAGACATTTGATTCTTCCTAAGGGATTTTGATATCCTGCTGAAGTACCAGTGCTTTACTACATGTGGAAAATTTTGTGTGGGTATATGTGATTTTTAATTAAGCCTTTGTTTTCAACATACTTTAGCATGTTTTTCATCCTTGCATTTTGAGCGAAACACCTATCTATCAATATATATCTTCTCAGTGGTATTTTATGCTGTGCTTACTAGAAAATAATAAAGACAAAGCAGATTACCCTAGATACAATATTGGACATGTACAGCTATGAGAAATCCTCCTTGTTTGTTTATTTTATAAGATTTAGAGACGTGTTCATATTTATTTACCAAATGGTAGGATTATTATACTTTAATTTAATAGAAGAACAAGTAAAAAAAAAATTCAAGCAAACAAGTTTCTTCAGGCAATCAAATACGAATGGTCGTGTCTCACAAAAAACAGATCCCATTTTCCAGCAAAGAAACCATGACGAAAATAGCAAGAGCCCTCAGTACATCCCGTGCGATTCAGCCCGTGCGCAGACTGACCGGGAAACGGCCGATCATGCCTGTCCTGTTGGGTCCGCCTCTAGATACAGCTTGTTTCGGGAAGAATGACTGGCAGAAGAAATCACTGATAAACTAAATAGCTAATATCTAAACATATCATTTAAAATGGGTCTGCTCCATGATTTATTCGAAAGGATATCAAACAGGGGAGGGAAAGGTTCAGCTACCATTGTTTATAGTGGATTTAATATTACACAGTAAGAGGAAACAAAGGATATTCTTGGAATACTCTTAAAAAAGTTTTC
Source organism: Phataginus tricuspis (assembly GCA_029783875.1). Taxonomy (NCBI): domain Eukaryota; kingdom Metazoa; phylum Chordata; class Mammalia; order Pholidota; family Manidae; genus Phataginus; species Phataginus tricuspis. The sequence goes on along the minus strand of JAQQAC010006877.1, from coordinate 27,990,310 downwards.
AATGAGAATTCCAGGGCAGCCATGATGTTAGACAGATGTGTTATTCTCCAGACTCACAGTAAGAAGGAACAACAATCGCCATGTGTGTGTGTGGATATAAATATATACACACATATAATATATACAGAAATGCTTTGTCTTAATATTTATTGTTTTCCCGACAAAAATATAGAGCTAAAGCACTGTAGTAACAGTGTGTTTGGAATGACAGAGTGGTCAGCAGCTGATTAAACTTTAAATCATGAATTCTGATTAAGTTATTGAATTCCATTATTTTTAAAAATGCCATTTTCTGAATAACTTTATAAATGACGATTCCTAATCAATTTTTCATGAATCAGACTAAAAGCAGATCTTTGTTATGTCTATTTATTCTTCCTTTGAAATCCCTTTATTTCCTATGGAGATGGGTCTCTGAAAGGGCTCCTTTGACTTCAAATTATCTCTGAATTAGATCTATACAGCAACCTACAGTATGATGATTTTAAAATGGAATGAATGTGGGAGTGCAGATAACTCTTTGAGATCTTGATTTCAATTCTTTTGGATATATACCCAGAAGTGGAATTGCTGGGTCATATGATAGTTCTATTTTTAATTTCTTGAGGAACTTCCATACTGTTCTCCACAGTGGCTGCGCTGTTTTACAACCACCATAGAAATGTAGATTAGCCTGTTTTTCCTCAAATTGTTTGTTTTAAGGAATTGTCACAGTTGCCTATTCTTTGCTCTGAGATTTGTTAAGTGTGTTGAATAAATATACACTAGCTTTGATTTGGTGACTGGGAAAAATCCCTTTTTCCCCGTGTTGCCAAATTTCTTATGATTTTCAGGTAGTCTGTTACTTCTACGATAGTTGAACAGGGGAGCGACCGCCCTGTTGGGAAGGGTGGCCCAAAAAAGGGCTTCTTCCCCTGGAGGCTTTTGCAGTATATTTTTCCTGAATGTCTTCATTCTGTAGGTCTGCAATCACCTCCGAGACCTTACCAGTTTCATTAGCGGTGCAGTTCTCTCTTTCTAGTGACCATTTTCCTTCTCTTCCTCCATTGTGTCTACCTTCTGCACTGGACTGAATGGACTGTACCATTCAATATCATGTCCAGCACCCGGTGGAAGCCTACTGCTGCCTTAATCTGTCCACAACACATTCCTGATGATTTTCTGTTTGTTGTCTTACGCCCAGAGGAAATCTCCTGGGGGATGATATGTGTACGTGTGTTCAGTTATTTGCTTTAGCAGCGTTGGACATGGGAGACATTCATGTTGTTGGTAGCTTGTGTTTAACTTGCCAAATAAAATCAGAAAGATCAAATGAAGACAATTACCTTGAAATATTAAGCAAAGCCTTAGACTCATAAAAAATGAAGTCTGGCACCTGAGATGACGTAGGCCATCCTCTGCGTGTCACACTCAGTCATGCCTCAGAACCTGAACTTCCACTGTACGCAGCAATGTCACTGAAACAGTTTGGGAGAACTTAGTCTTACACAGAAGTTTTTTATGCTTCCAAAATAATTTGTGCCTTTAGTAAGGGTTGCAAGGTATTTTTCAAACACATTTATTTTAAAAGATCCAATTCACAGTGTAATCCATTTATCTTTGGCAGAAACACATGGTGGCTTTCTTCTTGTTGATTTTGTTGATTTTGTCACTGATGTTGGCCAATTATTACTTTTAAAGATCACTAGTTATTGCCAAGCGGTTAGGCTGTGACTCCACAGTCAGAAATAAGATTTGCTAATGAAAAGTCCCTGGCCATTCATTGTACTTTGGGGTAAATGCACACACAGAGAAGGTGCTGCTGAGATGCATGAAAATGAAAAGGTACAGTTGCTCACTTTGGATAACTCATAATTTGTTATGATGACAAAACGAAATAATAACATAAGAAGAATTAGTTTCAAGCCTATGTAGCCAATGGTTAAGAAAACAAAGCAAAGGGAACTCTGATATAGTTCATTCCATTCCCAGTAGGGGGTAAAACATAATTAAAGTTTTACTGGTTTGTTATTCAACATTTCATTTTGCTCCCACGTTATCTCTAAAGAAACATCCAGAGATCCTGTGGAGTGACTGGAGTATGTCAAGTGGGGTGTGATCCTGCCTTGCTTGTGATTAGAGAAAGACTTCTAATTTTTCATCACCTTACATTCTTCACATTAGCCCAGAACAGTAACTCTTCATGCAGAACAGTTCAGTCAGAACAGGCTTTGTTCAGATTCTTTTTTTAAATCTAGTTTTTAAAATTATTTGCGAGGCAGCAAATAATCATTTATATTACTTAGAGCCAAAGAAACTTTTGCATAGTAATTAGCAGATTTCAGATTTTAGTTGTTGTATTGGGATAAAAAAGTCCTTGAATTGAATATGTAACAATGGAAAGACTACAGCTTTTCTTCTTCATTGTAATAATAACTGAATATCCAAGCAATTGCTTTGATAGAGTTAAGATTGACTTCTATTTATTCTCTCATGAAAAGAAAGTTTACTTAGGGTGTTTTATACAATATTATGCTTAGTTTTGGGGATACAAACAGACAGCCAGGTCTTTCTTTTCAAAGAACTAATAATCTAGTAGAGAAAAAAGACTTAAAAAACAATAGTTATTTCATAGACATTATACTAGAGCAGTTATTCTTACCCAGGGATGTACAGCAGAAACATGTGGGTGTTTCTTTTCATGTTATTTTTGTTTTCAAAATAATACATGCTTGACTGTGCTTTGAGGTATGTGAACTTTAGAAAGTTTTACTTTGATTCTGATATGCATGTCTACTAGAGTCAAGTAAAGATAATGCTACATTCAGCAGCAGGAATGATTAACTCAGGATGGAAAGTGACATTGGGTTTAGGGCAACTTTTAATCTGTTCTTGAGGATTATGTGGGAGTTCACTAGGTACAGAAAATGGCATTAGAGTCAGAGAAACAGTAGATGAAAAGACACATAGAAGTGTTTATGAACAGAGGAAAGACTTACAATGTTTGAGGATAGCACGGCATGGAAATGACTTCTGGAAAGCCATGACAAGGAAGAACCTAGACCTGTGTTGACCGATCAGGACATTAAGTGTCCTTAGAAATAAATACATCAATGACAGTTTGAACCAAAGTCAATGACTGTGTCTGTATAAGGCAAAGTGTGTTTTCTGGCAAGAAAGGAACCAATGCTTATGTTTATGAGCAAGGATGCAGGCATGTGAGCCAGTTACACCCTTTGGAAAAATTTTGTTTCAAAACATTTTTTCCCTAGGATACGCATTTCCTCCTGAGTACATATCATAGATGAACCTGCCTTTTCCTGGTTAGTATTCTTTCTAGTTCTAAATCAGAAATGAGGTAGAAATAGGTATGTGAGATCAACAAGTCTATAAGAGAATAGCTGTATTTACCTTCCACACATTGTGTTAAGCATTTTTAAAGCATTGCTTTATTAAATCTTCACATCTATAGGATGTATTAATCCTGTTTTACTGATGGGAAAAGCAAGGCTTTGATCAGTTGAATAGTTAATCCAACACAACTTGATATTCAAAACCCAAACAGATTCCAAAGTCTGGCTTCTGATGACTCTGCTATTCACTCTTCTTTTATGGTTTGGGATCACTTTTATCATAAATGCTCAGTTTATAAGGAGGAATATGCTGGGAGATACTTACTCATGCCACAGAGCAAGGTGCAGTCTATCGTGTGTATGAAAGAGAAAGAACTGAAGAGCAATAATGTCTTCACACGTTGGCCACACTACTTCCCAGGGTCACCTTGAGAATGTAAAGGAGAAGTGATGACTTACATGACTGATAAGTCAAAATTTGAAAGCATGTTTTTCAAACTGAACTTTACAATGTAATATATTCCATACTAGAGGGAAATTCTCAAATAGAACTTAGGCGGAGGGATCAGAAAGCTCTTAAGTGTTTACTGCTCCTTCTCCCCCAAGTCAGGACACAGGGTGGATGTCCTGCTTTCTCCACTTTATAAGGCCAGACTGTCCTCTTATGGATGTGTAAACCTTCTCGTTCTATGTAGGTTAAAGGCCAGCCATATGATTCTCCTCTTTCTGCAGTCTATTGTCTACTGACCCCCTGTCAGTCCCTCCCAATCGCCGAAGGACTGGACATGACTTTCCTCTTCATCCCACGTTTCTGACGTTATCAAGGTGGCTTCGACATTTATTGAATCAACCAATATGCTAGCTCTTCGTTTTCTGTATCACCTTCATTCCAATCTTAAAATCTGGACCCAACAAACCACCAGCTTCAGCACACCAGCTTTCCGACCTTATTCCACGACGGTGGCGCGCTCCTCTGATCATTAAGCCAATAGGTGTTATTCTGTGTTGAATTGCCTTGCTTGACGACACCCTTACACTTGAAATACTCTTTTCCATAACTTTCTGACGCCACACTACCGTGCTTCTTTTCTCTTTAACCTTTCAGACTGCTCTTTTTAAAATTCTCTTCATGGGTTTATTTTCCTCTCCATTCTTTTAACATCAGTGTTCTTTAGATTTTCATCTACGACCTCTTTTACTGTAAATACATTCTATGAGTAATCTCATCTATATCCTTGATTTTAAGTCCATTCTTCATCTGGATAACTCCCACTTAAATCTGTCTCCTGGAGACTTTAGAGGTGCATATATCCAACTGTCCACTGGACATTTTATTTTACAGAAGTATTTTCAAGCAGAGAGAATCTCTGCAGATGCCAGAAGCAGCGGTGAATTTAGAGGATCTTAAAATGTTTCATTTTGAGTTGGACTGGAGAATTGCAGATGAGATCACAGAGAAATGACATGTTACTCATGAAAGTTCTTACAAAACATACCAAGAAGTGTGGATTTTCTTTTAAGACAATGTAGAGCGGTTGAAGTTTTCTGATCACGGGAATGACACTATAGTTAGAAGGGTTCCTCTGGGAAAGATCACTCATAGGGTCTGATGATTGAGGAACCGGCAGTGGGGAGAGAACAGCTGGGAGACTTTTATAGTAACCCTGGTAAGAAGCTGTTGGAGTCTGAAATAAGATAATGTAAATGGGGAGAAATGTTCAATAAATGTTAACTAAATCTTTTAGTTCATAAGTACTACTTTAACTGATGTGAACTCCTTTCTCACTGAAATAAATTGAATAGAGTATTTAAAAATCATATTTGGGGATATGACCAGAGAAATATTTTAAGTAGATATATATAGTTGAAATTTACCAATTATAAAATGAAATATGTCAAATTGATTAATTCTGGGAGCTTTACTTGATCCCAATACAATTGATGAATAAATAGAAAGAATTTGAAAAGTAAACAAGCAAGTAAAATAAAAAGAGTAAAACCAACAACAAAGACATGGGTTATCTGTCTGACATTGCTAAAAGAATAAAATCAGATTCCTTTTACTGAATAAATTAAGTTTAAAACTGTTGGTCATTTTAAAAGTGAGTTTATATATGGTATTTTGATTATCCCAGTATTAATTAAAGTAATGTCCACAAGGAAACATTTTCATTTATTTAATAAGGTATGGAAAAATAATTGGTCAACTTTGCTATATTGTTTTAATTTTATGCACACATTCTCTCGTGTTCTACTAGGCAAAGTGTGTTGTTTAGAGGAATTTCTGGGCCATTTACATTATCTTTTTTTATTTGCAATTTTATATTCTATGTGTATTAAAATTGTTTTATGCTTCTTTAGGTTTACCTGGAAGAAAGAGATCTTGACATATTATGTTATTGTCATTTTCTGGAATAAGCTATTCAAAAATAATAATACTTTATATTAACTAATACAGTCATATAAATTTTCTTTTTCTTTTCAAAAGGATTTTATGGTATAAACATTTTCTCAAAATACAATGGTGAAAATTGGACTTTAACTGAGTGATTTATGGAGCTGTCAGGATGCTTACTCTGCTGTACTCCATAGATCACAACCACATATTGTGTATTCGTTTTCTACGACTGTTGTAACAAATGACTACAACTTGAGGAGCTTAAACCTGAGCAGAATAAACATAAGCTTATTTTCTCACAGTTCTCGAGGTCAGAAGTCCTAACTGGGTTTCACTGAGCTGAAATTAAGACGTCAACAGCACCAAGCTCCCTCTGGAGGCTTCGGGAGGACAGCCGTTTGTCCACCTTTCCCATCTCCTCTAGGGCTCTGTGTTCTTGGGCTGTGGCTTCTTTTCTATTTTAGAAGCTCGTGGCACAGAGACTGGGGCATCTCTCTTTGACTTTGGTGTCCTGGGCCTCCATATATAGCCTTCTTCTTTTCTGTCTATGGTCAAATCATCCTCTATCCCTCTCTTAGGAGGATATTTTTCCAGATAACTTAAGAAACCTCCCCATTTCAAGATCGCTAACTTAATCCTATCTACAAAGTCTCATTAGCCCTATAAGCCAACACTCGCAGTTTCCAGTTATTAAGGTTACTTTTGGGGGCCATGATTAAGCCTACACATATATAGCCATACCACAGTAACAATATGAGCTTTCCCTTTGTATTCCACTTACACCTTTCTCAGAGCTAGAGGCAGAGTAAAAGTGAAGTTTTGTTTCATTTTATGTTGTTTTTGTTCGATTGTTCCGCCTAGATCCACTGCATGTTATGGATTTTTGGAGCTGTTGCCCTGGGTCGGAGAAGCAGGCAATAAAGTTGCATTAGAAAATGGTTTTCCAACAAGATTTCTTTCTGTTTTTTATTCTTACTTCTGTATCTCCCCACTAATGATATGTACAATATGATGGGTTTGGCTGTTGTTTTTCTCAGCTAGCAGATGAGGGAGAAAGATGGCAACTCTGGTAACTGGAGTATTGCTCCCTATCGGGGAACAAAGGGGACTCTCTCCCCTTGTTTTCCAAGAAGACATATTCTCCTCTCCTCTCTGGCTTTAACTGAGAGAACAGAGCCCTGTAAGGCACACAGAATTAATATTTATGGAGGAGATGCCTGGAGGGAGGATGCTCTGATCACCCTATTACATGTGCCAATATTTCTGATATTTGAAAAATCTAAGGCACTTTGTTCAGGAGACATATTTTTAACCCTGGTGGCCTAAACCACAAATTCCAACTACTTAATTACATTCCACCTAGAGTGTCCTTCCAAGTGTTCCAGAACTCATGGTGGTTTTCATTTCCTATCCTAAGCTGCTTGGTTGTTGTACTATTGTTATTATTTAACATTCCCGAGAGCAGACAGATGCACTGCTTGAAACAAGAATATATATTTCGTATTGAATGAGCTAATAATCTAAAATGTGGTTGCCATATTCCATCGCCAAACTTGAATAAAAGAAATGCATTAAAGGAAACATAATGAAAGGAAACAGTGAAAGAAAACATAAGACAAGTCATCTGTCCTGTTAAAACCCAAAACAGCTTACGTGGAGAATAGGCTGCTTTGTGACTTTGGGTCTGGCTAATGTTCTCATCTGAGCAAAAACAATAAGACTCTTGTACTGGTGCTGTAAATGGACATGGTTATTATTTCTCTAATAAAATGATTTAAATTTGTTTGAAAGAAGGACCATAGGAGGATGGGAAATTTTCTCACAATGAGAGCATTCCATTTAAAATAACTATTGCACATTACAGACTAAGAAAATTTTGACAGCAGAGAGGCAGTATTACCATGAATGACGGCTGCAAGCCTCTAGCTCTCCTTTTCTCCTTCCATCCAAGGGCTTTCTCCTTTCAGGACAAATCCTTTTAACTGAGCTTTGATACAAGCAAGACCTTCTGCCTTGGGCAATCAAACCTACCAATGGGCAGGCTCTGCTCGGGCTTCAGCCTCCTCCTATCCACTTGCCTTTTACTCTTGGTATATAAACATGCCAAGTCTATTTCACGTAAAATACTAACAGTTTTAGAAGGATGAATTTCCTTTTCTCTTTCATATTTCCTGAGGAGGACTTTGCCCCAGTTCTGCCAGAGTCATGTGTTTGCCTAGGGGAGGACGGGGATTGTGGAAGTTGGACCGCACAGCTGAGAGGCTGTCACTGGTCAGCCTCTCGTATCCTGAACAAAATATTTGAGTAGACAGCAAGACCAAAGATTTGAAAACCAGGCTTGGTTGGAAGAAAACAACTTGTTTAAATTCTCTAACTTCCACTAATGGACTCATGTATTAAGTATTTGGCTTGTCACCCTAGATCACAGATATTTTCTATTCACCAGAGGTAAGGAAAAGACAGAACATGTCACAAATAAGCACCATAAAGGGAGGCGAGGAAGCTTCCCACACACACTGCTGCTCCAGGGGCAGGTGGAGTGTGTGCTGAGACCCCTGGGTCCTGATCGCCTCTCTTTAGGCCATGGTGCCAAGGGTGACACACGTCATCAGGTCTAAAGAAAAGTCAAAGTGGAGCCAAGTTGATACCACTTCCTGTTTAGAACCGTGGGAGGAACACAAATGCAGGTTTCTTTCATGTCAAAGACCACCCAGGCCCCCCCGCTGGCAACCGGCTCGGGGACGAGCAGGAAGCCTGAGGGCGCCTTTGCCCAAATCCAGGAGGGAGATGTTTTCCTTAAACCCAAATACCGTCTGGGGAAGGAAAAAGAAATGTGAATAGTTCTCATGGTAAGTTGGACTTCTAATTGATTCTTTATGCACAAGATCATTTTATATAAAAAGAAACTGTCTAAACCATCTAAGGCACAGGTGAGTTTTTCTAACAAGTTTAAGTAAGTTTTTGCCTCCACTAACCAGAGGGGTGAAGTAGCAGATATTTAGCAGATATTTTTGAGTGCCAAACACCTGTGAAACGTGCTTCTTATGCTTGGAGAGTCTGTCACATTTTGAGTGTGACCTTTGCCAGAGGGAAAACTAGAAGGCGTTCCCCAATCTTCCTTGTTACTGATGGGCAGACTCTTGTAAGATGTGCTCAGATAAGACTTTGACTTGTAAGCGAGCGTCTGTCCTCCCACGTCAGGCCTTGCTCTTAATGGCATGTGCTCGGTCGCCAGCAGCGATGTGCGCTGCATTATCACATCGATGCTGAGCAAAAGTGGTGGCGCTTCCAGTGAAGTGACCTCATTCTGTAGTTGGTTACTGTTCCTGGGTGTGTGGTTCCCATGTGTGGCTCTATGACCTCAGAGACTGTAGGAGCTACTTCGCCTGCTTCTTAAAATTCCTTTTCTGCTCAAACTACTTGCTGACCATTATGACCAGTAAGAGTTAAATTTATTGAGTGTTTATTATGTACTATACACTGGTTTAATCATTTTATACATTTTATTTATCTTATGTAATTCCTCAACAATATTAATAATGTAGATAACATTATTATCTACATTTTACAGATGAGATAACTTAGGTCGAGGGAAATTCAGTGGCTTGCCCAAGGTAGGTTCATTAACCAGTAAATGAGAGACCTGGGATTTCATCTCAGCAGTCTAGCTCATAGCCCCTATTTTACCACTATGCTTCAGACCTCATTATCTATACACACATAAATATATACATGTGTATGTGTATATACATATATATCTTTAGATGTCATAAAGATATACATATATATCTTTATCCCTTTTTCTATATATGAGTATAGATATATAGATACAGAGAGATATCTCTTTTTTTTGCTCTATTTATATAGTGCATGACTAAATCACTGTGTATGTATCTTGAGAAAATCTTCCATCTACTTCATTTCTGCTTATGAGTAGGGCTCCATTTCCTATCTTCGTTGTTACTAGGTGCGTTGAAAGCATGGCTTACTCTTGCTTTCCTATTTCATCCCCTATTTTCCACTCTTCAATCCACTGAAATATCTACTTCCTTTCCTATTGCTCTCTGAAACTGCTCCTCGTCAAGGTGTCCAAAAGCATCACTGACAGTCTTTTTTGGATCTTTATCCCGACTCTATCTCTCAATAGCATTTGACACATGATTCCTTATTTTTTTCTTCATTCTCTTTAACCACTTGGTGTCTGTGATATTTTGGTGGAGTGGTTTTTATCCTAGAACTCTCTAATCAATGTTTCTTGGAGGCACTTTATGGCTTCTATCACCTCTGACACATTTTAAATACAACTTTAATTCTTACTCATTTCACTTTTCCTTTGGTGAACTTATAGGCATTCTAGATAAGGAAACATTGACAAATCTCTAATATATACATTAGCAAATATATTTACTCTGAGATCTATAACTACGATCATATTGTCTGCTCGAAATTTCCCCTTGCATATTCCAATGATATCTCAAGCTCAGAGTTAAGGTTCCCCAATTAAAGTCATCTTCCCTTTCCTCCCCAAATTTCCCCTCCCCTCCATTCCTGTTGTCAGATGATGAAACAACCATCAAGTCAGTCAATGCGCCGACCAGCATCCGCCTCTCTTTCACCTTCACGTCTCATCTGCGATCAGCCATGAACTAGCAGGTACACTGCTATCTTGCTAGCTCACCCCCATCCTGCTCTTAACATCCCCACCAGCCCTGATTTTATCCTTCTGTCTTGCTTACTGCAACAGCCTCCTAAACCCATCTGTACGGGATTTCCTCTTGCTATTTTCCACTTCCAGCAGAGTAAACTTTAAGAAGCATAAAGATAATTGTTTTACTTCTCATTTCATGTCTTTCAGTTGCTCCTCATTATTCAGGATACAGTCTGAGCTTCTCAGCCAGTGCTTATTTGATCTGGCCCATGCTTATCTAGAACTCTCTGTCCACATACCGCATTCCAGCTAACTGATTTATTTGCAGTTCCCCCTGACACACGTGCTCACTCAGGCACCTGCTCGCATTCGCTGTTGAATTCATCTGACACAGTTGGCTCGCTTCCATGCATCCATCAGAACTCTTTTCACATCTTACGATTTCCATGTTTTCCTGTGGGCTCCTCTTAATGATAACAGAGTTAGCTCTGCGATATTGTCTCACTTACTGGGCTGAACTTCCCAAAGACATTCACAATGTCTTTTATTTCAGAATATTAAGGACTTCCATAATGACTGGAATATTGTGGAAACTAAATATTATTTTGTCGAATGAAATGGTATCAAAAGTATACATAATTCATTTGGAAGTTGAGTAAACTAAGGCTCAGAGAGGTTAAGTGATTTGTCCGATGTCACAGTGCTTGTAACTGACAGAGATTTTCATTGTTCTTTAATTTACATTCTCAGTATTAAAAAAAAAGCCTAAATTATGGAAGAGACTCAATATATATTTTTTGAATGAATGAATTAAAAAAGGAAGAGAAAAAACCCATCTTCTATAAAAAAGATGTTCAAAGATAGTGAATTTCAAAAGTTCAGAGGAGGGAAGATAAAATATGTCACTTTTGTATTAAAAGTGTTCTAATTAAGTGGCAATATTTGAAGCAAACATTTTCAGTGTGGCTTCCCGATTTTATAGAGAACCAAATTATACCTGTACCTTTTTCTCTCTAAAGGTTCATGTAATTGGTTTTATTAAATCATATCAAATTAAAATTAAGGATACTAATAAATTTCATGTGAAAAAGCAAGTACATATTACCCAGATTTATGGTCATATTTTGAATGTCTGGATAGTTTTTACTTAGAATGTCCTTCTAAATTAGAAAAACAATGGAAATTACTGGAAGTGGGAGGTACAATTCCAAGATGGGCACCCCGGTCTCCATCTGATGTTAAATCCGTGGAATCCCTGCTCCTGGAGTGTGGGCAGGGCCTGCGGTGTGCTTCCAGCCAGCAGACCGCGGAAAAGGTAAGGGAATGTCATGCTCATGATTTCACTGTTACGTAAGTCCTCTTTTAACGGAGTCGAGAGATGGAGTCTCCCTTGTGTCTTTGAATGAACAGGATGCCTTGTTGTGAGGGGGTTGCCTGCCAGCGAGAAGGGAGGGCCCTCAGCTCTGGGCCACGATTTGCTGAGCTCTGTCAGAGCTCATGCGAGCTGAGAATATTCCCTGAGCTTCAGGAAGGGTATAACCCAACTCCTACCTTGATTTTCCAGTCTTTGTGAGAGGACCCGGTGAAGGTATGCCTGCGCTCTTGACCCACGGTGACCACGGTGACCATGAGATAACAAATATGTGCTGTTTGAAGCTGCTAAACTGTGGTGACTTGTTTTGTATCAATTTAAAACTAACAGACTACTGATTACTCCTCAACGTGTGTAGTGTAACAAAACTTGTATAACTTCAAAATGTCAACAACATATAAATGTGTTAATGAAAACAAAGTTTCAGAGCATTAAAGGAAAAGAAAAACTAATGGTATCTTCATTAATTCAGGTTTCAAAACACAACACATAAGCTGTTATGAGAAAAACACATGATAGATCAATTGAGAATTAATAATAGTGTCATATATCCATTATAATAAAATGGAAGAGAAAGGAAAACCCAGCCATATGCTTCTCTTTGGTTTAAATCAATATATATCCACTACTTTCTATTTTAAAATATTTTGTGGATATTATTTTGCAAACTATGGGAGTTCGATCTTTTAAGAAAGCAAAACTATGTCAAAAATACATAGAAATTGTACAATAAAAGCAATCATTTTCAGTGAATTCAAGAAAAATTGCAAGAAATTTCAATTTGAAATGCAAAGGTCATTTATCACTAAATATTGGTAATCTATTTCTCTGAAAAAATTCTGTCTCATAAGCTGGCCCTTTCCCAAACTCTTTCCTTCCTTCACAGGATATAAAACATGATTTGGTCACTATCAAAAATAACTTCTAACTCTTTAAGTATTCTTCCCCTGAAATTTTAAGAATATAGCCAATAAAGCTTAAAGAAAACCAATGTTTAAGCAATCAAACATTTAGTGGTTTTATTTCCTTATCTCCAAAACTAATGCGGAGGAAAAATACAAATGATTTGTACATATTTTAGACCATTATATTCAATTAAAAAATTCAGCAAGTGATGGAAACGTAATTTGGAAACTTAATAGCATCTGCCAGGGTTTTTACACAACCTGAACAGGATACCAGACATTGTTATTAGGCTTTGGACTTTAAGGGTTCTGCTTACTTAGAAAAATGTGGAGAATCTAAATGCCTAAATATTGTCTTTTAAAACACATGAAACTAAGGGAATGACTTTAATGGCTGCCTAGCTACCTTTCATTTGTAAATTAAAATATTAAAATTAAGAATCTGAAAACTACTTAGGTGATACCCTAACAATTTGCCTTCCAATTGTGTGAGAAATGCAACAGTTTCATGTTATTTTAATGTCCTATTTTCTTAAGTCTTAAGCAAAGACCTTCTTATTCCCAAATTCTTTAATGGTCTGAGTTTTAATAACATATCACTGTGTATTTGTGATAGTCTAGGTAGCTCATAGAAATTGTTGTTCATTTCTTGCTTCATAACATTCTGGGTACAATATGTACCAACACTTTTTTCTCTATTTTCCTTCCTGCAGCTGATCTGATACTCAAGTGCTGGCTTTAATGTTTCCACTTCAGTCCAAATAGATAGTTTAAGAAATCCAGAAAACAGGCTGCCAAAGCTCACTGCTTCCTAAAACCAGATTGCTATTCTACTTCTTCCATTCTGAGAAAACCCAGGCTGCCAGAACCTACTCCCCCTCCTCTTCAGAGTGAACCGCCGTCTGCGACCCAGCAGCCTCCGGGAGGAAGTGCTCTGTGTTAAAGGCTATCATCCAATTTCACTTCTTAGTTTATTGTTTGTTTTTTGTTTAAATTTTATTGCCTTAACATCTGGACGGCCCAGCTTTCATGTGGTATTAAAAGTATGTGTCCAAAAATGTGTCCCAGATGAACATCCTGTTTGCCTTTTGATTTAAATTTCTGTTTAGTAAACCTTTGTGGTTTGGATATAGTAAGGAGTATTTTGGGCAGAACTCCCTACCCACTTCCTCAAAAATAATAACTCCCTTATCCATCCCTTCCTGCCTCACCTCTCCTCCGCTGAGTTATATTGTCTATCAGACACATTCTTAAGGATATTTAAAAACATTTCTTGTCTCTCACAATGACAAAATCTATGTCTACAGCATTACTGTTCTAGAAGCTCTTTCCACAAAAAGATTGTTTGCACGCTATGCCATTAGCAAATATGGAAGTGTTCCCATCAGTCCATGGTAGAAAAATAACCAATTTTTGAATTATGAGAAACTTGCTTTAGAGAAACATAAAGAACTCCTTTTTTGAAAATAGTTTAGCAACTCTATTTTTTTTGGTCAAAACCAGAAAAGAAATATGGTTAAAGTATTTTTTAAGTCTTTCCTTCAAATTGGTCATAGCAATCCTATCACTGATGAATAGATTTATTTGACATATTGCACAAAATTATTTGTTTTAAATAACTATTGTTTAAGCCAATTTTTTGAAGCAGAGAAATTTGGTTGTTCTTGGCATTTCTTAATTTACTTACTTGGGGGTATGTTTTCCCCAAATCGACACATATAATTTCCATTGCCTTTAAAAGACGTTATGAACACACATCTAAAGGAGAATTGACCACTTGGTTTTTGATGTTCTAAAGCCAACTAAAGCCTGAACCTCTTGCTTCCTTCCGGATCCCAGCCCTTTTCAACAAGAACAATGCTTATGCAAGATTTCCTAGGGGGATTTTGCGGTTTGAGGTTTTAATAATCTAGGCTAAAATTCAAATGGGGAACCACAGCTGCTTGGATAAGACTCGTAAATCTCTTTATTTGAACTGCAGTGAACTTACCAGAATTTTTAAATATTCTGAGCAATATCTGATATGTAAGGGTGACATGTGTTGGCTATATTTCATATCTAATGATATATATCTGCAAATTGTATGAAAATAAAATAAAATGCATGTACTTTCCTTAAGTTTTTGCTAATATGTTTAAAAACAGAGTTTGACTCCTCTAAAAAGTAATAGACATTGCTGTTCAGATTCAGTAAGGGGGAACCTATTCAGAATGCTTTATATTTTCTATCCCTGTGTTGAAATTCTTTGTTCGTGCATTGCTGTCCTGACTTCAGGGAGCATCTTATGACTGTTAGCTTGAACACTCTATCACTGTCTCCATTTCCTTAAGATCTCTTTCTGGAGATTTACCTTGTTTTTTCATTTGAACATATTTCTCTGTTTTTCATTTTCCTTGACTCTACGTTGGTTTCTGCACATCAGATGAAACGACCACGGCTCTCAGTTTTGACAAAGTGGTTTCCTACAGGAGATGAGCCTCATGGATCCGCCCGGCCTGAGAGCCTAGGTGTCTCAGACTTGTATGATTGTCCAACCCTCCTTCTTTGCTCTTAGTGGCTGCCAGTAATTGAGGGGGGGGCAAGGCTTGTCAGTTTCCCGAGAGGAAACTGATTAGAAGCTGGACACTGGGTCAACATCAGGGAAAACATGTAGTTAAACACCTTCCAGGGAGAAACGGAGAGATGGATGTTTTTACTTGCTTGCTCTGTGCTGGGTCCTGGTATCTAGCTGTGTGTGTGTGTGTGTGTGTGTGTGTGTGTGTGTGGGTGGGTGTGGGTGTGGGTGTGGGTGTGGGTGTTTGCGGTGGAGCTGCGGGTTTGTTCTTGTGACTGTTAAGATCTGTTTGCTACGGTTCTGTGGGACTTCTGAATGCAAGCTCCATTCGTTGTTAGAGTCAGGAAATCTAGGGCCTGTCCCTTGGGTGGTTGCTGCAAAAGCTGGGGCACCAGTTACGTGTACAATCTCCTTCCAGGGAGGTACTGAGAACTATCGTGGGTTGGAAGAAAAAGGTGGGAGTGGTGTCCAGCTTCTTTAGTCTCTGGGGTGAATCAGAGCCAGCCCCTACTGCCTGCTGAATTAGCAGACTGACCCTCAGATAGTTGCTTTTAAAGTATTTAGATCAACTTCTTTCAGGGAAAGACTGGGAAACAGGCAATTTTGTCTGCTCCTCTGCGCGTAGTAGCCCTGGGGGATAGCCGGCAAGTGTTCTCAGTGACGTATCATTGCTTCAAATAACTACCACCAGAAACAGATTTATAAATGCTGAGAAAAACTGGTGGTTGCCAGAGGGGCAGGGCATGGGGGAATAGGTGAAAGAGGTGAAGGGGATTAAGAGGTATAAACTTCCAGTTCTAAAATAACTAAGTCGTGAGGACACAAAGCGCCGCATAGGGATGGTAGTGGTGAGCATGGGGACAGATGGTAACCACACATACCACAGTGAGTGTTTCATAATGTATTTGCATGTTGAATCACTATGCTGTATGCACGAAATTAATATAATATTTTATGTCAATATACATAATACTGTATCTTCTACAACTCAGAAGTGTCTTTCTCGAGGACCTACAAGCTGTTCCTTTGAGATGCAGTCATCTGGAAGGACAAGGCTCAGTCTCGGGGGGGGGATAGAGTCCCCACACTGATAATTGCTAGCGAGCTGGTATAGCTGGCCTAGTCTATTTATAGCGGCCCATCTCTGGTAACTGCTCGCTTGTCTCAGCTACTCCGAGTCCCTGCTGATCCCCCTCTCCAGTCCCTCAGTCTAGCTTTAAATCCCCTTGTCACTGTTGCAAATCAGAATGGACCTCAGCTCTTTCCCCTTTTGTCAGTAGTTACTGAGCAAAATTTGATTTCAGTATTTCAACTACTCTCCAGCTTTTATCTTTGGCAGTGTTTAAAGAGAAGAGAGCATGCTAGTTTTCTGAGGGAGGTGTGGAGAAGAATCTATGAGGAAACTGAAGGTCAGCATGGAGGTGACTCAGGTCTCAGGAACTGGCATGGGGGAGCTGGGGTGTGGGTCACTGAGTGGGGGTGTGGGGTGATGAGGCCTTATGTGATAAGAGTTAAAAGAATGTGTAACATGATTCAGAGACTAGAGGCACAAAATCTTAAACTACAAGAGAAAAGAGGCCTGCTGAAAAGTGAGTTAGTAACCAAGAATAAGTCATCACCCCATTAAGGACAGATTACTTGAAAATGGCTGCAACAGTTTAGTCATATTTTGCCCACTTGGAAAAGAGCTTGAAGTCCCAGAGAGATATAGGAGACCTTAATCTCAAATAACTCTGAAAGCATTAATCCTGGAAGTTCTCTGTTAGATAAGCTAGGAGAATCAAGTTACAGTATCCCCCATTCAGTCAACGTAAGAATGATATCACTGCATGAAAATTTCTGCAAAACAATTATAGACAAAGCCCAACAAAATTATACTATAGAATAGTATTAATAAATATCTAAATCAGCAATGTCTGTTGAGAAAAACAAAAAGAAAATGTCTGTCTGAGATATCATGGTATTATCTAATAGATTAAAACTTGTCATCAGTTTTCCCACAATTGTCAGGGAAATATTTATACATTTGCAAATATTATTCCAGAAAATCACAGCTAATATTTTAGTTCTTTTAATAAAAGGTTTCAGCATGGATTAAAGGAACTGTAATGTTAAACACTGGGTATGTGAGACATGAATAGTATTTCTTTGATGACTAATACTGCTGATGGAATTTTACTGGATTCATACTGAACATACCAATTTTACAGTTACTACAGTGGTCTGGGAAAGGAAGATGCAGTCACAGATTTTGTGGCAAAAGCTAAACTCTTCAGAAAAGCAAACTCTTGTTGCTAAATTTCAAAGTATTTAACAAGACTATGCAAGTAGTAAAGTAACATGGTGACCGGATACCTAAGTAAGTGAAAGAGTTTCATTTATATCTGTATTATTCAAATGATAATATGATCTTATATATTCCATTTTCATATATAAATATCATATAAATATATAATATATATTCTATTACTACAAAGATTTTTTGTGTGTACATACATGTGTGTGTTTATGTGTATATAACTATGTATGAACATAGCAATTGTTACTGAATGCTGTCAAGTAGAAAAGAATTAGTCTTTGCCAAATCTACGATGTGAGAGGGACATTGCTAAGTACAGCATTTCGAGCCCACTGGGAAAAAGAGTTTTCAGTCAAGACCCTGGAAGCTATAAGAATGTTCAAGACAGAAGGTGTCCAGAAACAACCAACAATAATTTGGGAAGGTCCAAGATTAAGCCATTAACGATCTCAGGGGCATCTTCCTCAGTTGTCTTGCTTTCCATATTTCCTCTTTCTTGAACCTCCTCTTCTTTGTTCATTCTGGGTTGGTGTCCATTTGAGTGTCCTTTATGGGCCCATCGTTAGGTTCCTTTTGCTTTGCCAATTCCTCTTTTCCCCACTCCCCAAATTATTTCTCCCTCTGATATTTCTTTTGCTACTATTACCATGACCAGGATAGCTGTTATCCACTAATCACTATCAACCTGTCTCATCACCTGTGGAAGTGAGCAGGTGGAATACCTGCTTTATATATATTGACTTGAAGGTTATGTGAGTTAATACAAACAAAGTGGCTTATCAGTTTGCTTGGAAGAGGTTCAGGTTTTCAAAGAATGTATTTGCTTTTTATATTTTATTTTTGTTTTTATTTATGAAGATGCTTCTCAGCTTTTTCTCTATTCTAAGTCTTTCTTTTCTTCTTTTTTAACAGAAGAAACAGTAAAGGTCTAAATTGCCATTGAATAGGTCTAATTTAAGTTCATTTTTTAAAAAAAAAACTAAATTTTCTCATGGATATTCATATGGTGAAACTATTTCTATATCCTAAAATATTTTACAATAGAAAGATGGACAAAAAGCAAAAGTAAGAATATCATCTTTCCACTTACGTCAGCATCTTCTCTTGACTTCTTTTTCTTGGGGGTCCTATTATCTCTGTACTAGCAAGGATTAATAACTCAGGTTCATATTTTTTTAATGACATTAATTTTTTAATATAAAGCAATATATATTTTAATATAGAACATAAAATTTATGGATAATGGAAAAATCTATAAAAATCTCCTGAAATTTCACTAGCTTGAGATGTTTTGATGTATATCCTGTAGATGCATGTGGTATATCTGTATACTGAATATATTGTTATAAACTTCTTTGTTTCACTTAGAACACATAGTAATACTGTCTACATCATCAATGCTCTTCCAAAATTATTATAATTCTACTATAATTTTTTTATTAGTTTCCTTCAACTGCACTGATTGCAGTTTATCAGTATCCTTTTTATCTTTCATTCTTTCCCTACCATATCTTTTGACTTTATTTGCAGTATTTTTCACACCTATGTTTTGTTTTCTATTTCCACTACTATCGTCTAACTCATCTCTTCTACTTGTACTTATGTAGACGACTAAAATAGAGTAGTGAAGCTGAGCTCATTTAATGAGGACCTACTCTAGGCCAGGAATTATGCTAATAAAGGAAAATGAATAAAAAATATTATTTCTTTATGTACAGTTAAGAGAGAAATGGAACTTTCAATGAAGCATGATGTATGCAATAAGACGGTCTTTCACAAAGCAATTATGGGGATATTTATAGAAAATCTCAGAAAAATACATTTTATAAGGTATGTTTTATGAGACATATATAAATTTATAGGAATTGTGGTCTGCTATTAGTCTATTTTGAACCATCACAATTAGATATTAAATATTATTATTAAAATTATTAAATGCTAAAATTAAAATGGAAAGGTCAATAAATTATATTTGAATAGTTATTTTAACATTAATGAAGCACATCTATATTCATAGAGGAAAAGTGTTCTGAAATTTATTTTTAAATAGGAGCAGAATTGGGTCTGCACATACATGGACACACATGAAATCAACACTCAACCTACACTGAAGTGAGGTGGGGATGGGGAATACAGAAGAGTCCTGCAACACATCAAATATAAGCTGGCTGGTTTATTTGAAACTCAACCTTAACTTCATGTTCTGTATTTTATTTGCTAAGCGTGACAACTCTAAGTCAGGGCAATCTCGCTGAGAGTGGAAAATCTAACCTGAGCCTTGAAGGATGAAAGTGACCACGAGAAAAACAAGAGGAGTGCAGGAAACAGCAAGGGCAGAGCCTCACTTAGGGAAGAGCTTGGCCTGCCCCAGCAAGAGGGCAGAGGAGGGTGGGCGTCGGACCAACACGAACAAGACCATGTTGGAGAAATTGTAAAGAAATTCAGTAAGGCCACAGTGATGGGAAACAGCAAAGAAAGTGATCCTGTTTGTCAGATTCATGGACATGTTGAACAAAATGCTGTGGACATTGATACATTTCAAACAGGAGATAAAATAACCAGAATCATATTCTACAAAGTGCATCCTGGCCACAGTGTTTAAGACAGATTGGAAATGGTTGAGAATGAGAGCAGTTAGTTCCAATTAGTTCTGAAAAGAAATGGTAAGAGCCTGGATTAGCAAAAGCAGAAGATACTATCCATCTCTTAGGGCAGTGGGTCTCAAATTTTTATTTGCAATTCACCATTAGAAAAACATTTTAAAACAGTACACACAGCTCTATAAAGAATATTACAAAATAATAATGCACTTGCCATTACTACATGAAATACTCCAAGATTTTCTGTTCTAGTCCAATCTATTGCTTTTCATTAAAGTCATTGGAAATGATCCACTAATTAGTGTTCATGCTTACAAATGGGTTGTAACAAAGGATTGAAAAATATTATATTGAGACCAATTTGAAGTGATGTCATCATGTTTGCAGTCTAGGAAGGTAGAGGCCCTCCTCCCCAAAGAGACACTAAATTGACAACAAAACGTGGGCCAGAATACCACTGTATTCAATACCAATCAAAGTGAACAGAAAAGATGGTAGATGGCAATATGAAGCCATGTGAGAATATAAGGTTCTCCACTAAAGGTAAATGGACAAATATAATAGCCTGCACTGTTGTCTTTTTTGTACTTACAATTTAAATGATAAAATCATTTTTAAAAACCTATAAACCTATGTTATAGGCATACAATATGTCAAGTTGGAATGTGTGAAATCACTATCATAGAGTGTGAAGTGTGAAACTGTAAAAGAGTAGAGATTTTGAATGAAATTAAACTTATTTTATCAGCTTCACATAGAATGTGGTCATTTTAAGATGTTTCATATCATTGCAATGGAAATAACAAAGGAAATATAGAATATACACATAAGGAAATGAGAAGAGAGTCAATGCATATCATAACAAAACACAAAGGAAAGTAGTAGAAGAAGGGAGGGACAAAAAGATATAAGACATACAGAAAAATATTTTTTTTAAATGGTCATAGTAAGTCCTTCCTATCATTAATTACTTGAAATGTATTAAATTCCCCAGTCAAAAGACACAGACCGTCTGAATGGATTAAAAAAATAGGATCCAACTACATTTTCACTACAAGAGACACACTTTAAATCTAAAGACACACACAAGCTGAAAGTGGAAAGTGGAAAAAGATAATTCCATACAGATAGTAACCAAAAGAGACTAGCAGTGGCTATACTAATATCAGGGAATTAGACTTTACATCAAAAACTGTTATAAGAAAAAAAAGGACATTATTTAATGATAAAAAACCAATTGACCAAGAAGACATAACAGTCATAAATATTTTATACCAACCCTCAGAGCTCATAAACACATGATGCAAACTTTAACAGACTTGAAGGGAGAAATACACAGCAATGCAATAGTAGTAAGAGATTTGCATGTGCCACTTTCATTAATGGACAGGCAATGACACGAAAGATCAGTAGGGATACAGGGAGGACTCAAACCACACTATGAACCAATTGGACCTACAGATATGCACAGAACACTTTAACCAACAACAGCTGGATATAATATAAGGTCTTCTCAAGTGCATATGGAACATTTTCAGAGTAGACAACATGTTAGACAACAAAATAAATCTTAACAAATTCAAGAATACTGAAATCATACAAAGTATCTTTTCTAATTACAGTGGAATGAAACTAGAAATCAGTAGTGTAAGGGAACAGGAAAACCCACAAGTATGTGGAAATGAAATGCACTCTTCAACAACCAATTCATCAAAGAAGAAGTCAGAAGGGAAATTAAAAAGCACCTGAAGCCAGATGAAAATGAAAATACAACGTACCAAAATTTATGGGATGCAAAACAGCAGGGCTAAAGGGAAAGTTTATAGCTGTATATGTTAAAAAATAGGAGAAAGATCTGAAATCAACAACCTGATTTTACACTTTAATGGACTAGTAAAAAGAACTAAATGCAAGCCAGAGAATGAAGGAAATAAAAAAGTTAGAGCAGAGCAGAAATAAATAAACTAGAGAAGAGAAAAACAGTAGAAAAATATCATTGAAACTATGAGTGGGTTTTTGAAAAAATTAACAAAATTGACAAACTCTTAGCTAGATTAAGTAAGAAAAAAAGAGAGGTCTCAAATAGCTCAATAAATGAGAGACCATTACAACCAATGCCAGCCACAGAAATAAAAAAAGATTATGAAAATACCATGAACAATTGTGCACCAACAAATTGGATAACCCAAGAAATGAACAAGTGTCTAGAAACATAAAACCTACCAAGACTGAATCATGAAGAAATAGGAAATCTAAACAGACTAATAGCAAATAAGGAGGTTGAATCAATCAAAGTTCTCCCAGCAAAGAAAAGCTGAGGACCTCTTGGTTTCACTAGAGAATTCTGAGCTCAGTCACTGATGCCAAAAATACCATGATAACAAAACCAGAAAAA
Organism: Phataginus tricuspis; assembly: GCA_029783875.1. Taxonomy (NCBI): domain Eukaryota; kingdom Metazoa; phylum Chordata; class Mammalia; order Pholidota; family Manidae; genus Phataginus; species Phataginus tricuspis. The sequence continues at coordinate 27,967,807 of JAQQAC010006877.1, read as the reverse complement.
GACACTACAAAAAAACCCCCTACAGACTAATATCACTCAACATAGATGCAAAAATCCTCAACGAAATACTAGCAAACCTAATTCAACAGCACATTAAACGGACTATACACTATGACCAAGTGGGATTCCGGTATGCAAGGATGTCCAATATATGAAAATCAATCACTGTAATGTATCACATTAACAGAATAAAAGGACAAAACACTAAATGATTATCTCTAGGTGCAAATAAAGCATTTGATAATGTTTAACCCCCTTTCAAGATAAAACACCCAACAAACTGTGAGTGGAAGAAACTACCTCAACATAACAAAGGCCATTTATGAAAAGCCCACAGAAGACTGACACAATGGTAAAAGACTGAAAGCTCTTCCTCTAAGATTAGGAATAAGGCTAGAAGGCACAGTCTTTCCACCGCTATTCAACATAATATTAGAAGTCCTAGCTTGAAAAATTATCCAAGAAAAAGAAATTAAAGTCATCCGTATTAGTTAGGAAAACATAAGATTATCTCTGTTTACAGATGACCTGATTTATATGTAAAAAACCAGGAAGATTCCACAAAAATTAAAATAAAAAAATAAAGAATTTCAGCAAAATTGCATGACATAAAATCAATGTTCCAAATTGAGCTGTTTCTAAACATTAATGATGAAAAATTAGAAAATGAAATTAAGAAAACAATTCAACTTATAACAACGTCAAAAGAGTTAAATACTTAGAAATAAACCTAGTCAGGAGGTAAAAAATTGTGCACTGAAAACTACAAATCATTGCTGAAAGAAATTTAAAAAGGTACAAATAAATGGAAAGACATGTTTTGGTAGATTGGAAGATATAACATTGTTCAGATATTAAGATAAGACAGAGTGATTTAAAAATTTAGTGCAAAATCTCAATTTTGCAGAGATAGAAAAGCTCATCGTAAAATCATGTGAAATGTCAAATCTAGCCAAAATAATTTTGAAAAAGAACAAAGAACTCATACTTCCTTATTTCAAAATATAATACAAAGCTACAGTAATCAAAACACAGTGTGGTAGTGGCATAGAGATGGACAAATAGACTAATGGAACAGAATAATGAGCTCAGAAATAACCCTTTTATGTAATTAAGTGATCTACATCAAGGTTATAGATGCACTGGGGGAAAGACAGTGTCTTCAACAAGTGGTGTTGGGAAAACTGGATATCCACATGCAACAGAATAAAACTGGACCCTGAGGTTAAATCATATACAGAATTTAACTCAGGTGGGTTAAAGGCCTAAAACTATAAAACTCCTAGAAGAAAACAGAATAGCTTCATAAAATGCAAATGATATGTCTGATAAGGAGTTCATAAACAGAATGTACAAAAAAACTCCTACAACTCAACAACAAAAAATCAAATAACCTGATTAAAAAATGGGCAAGGGACTTGCTTGAATAGACATTTCTCCAAAAGTGATACACAAATGGTCAGATGACACATAAAAGATGCTCAACATCACAAATCAACCAAGAAATGCAAATCAAAACCATGAGATATCAGTTTACACCTATTAAGATGGCTATTATTAAAAAAGAAACAGAAAATAATTGGTGGGGTTATGGAAAAATTTGCACTTCTATCTACTGTGGGATTGTAAAATGGTTCAGCCATTAGGGAAAACAGTATGAGGTTCCTCAAAAAACTAAAAATAGTAGTACTATATGATCTGGTAGTCCCACTTATATATACCCAAAAGGATTGAAAGTGGGATCTTGAAGAGGTTTTTGCATATCCACATTCATAGCAGCACTATTCACAATAGCTAATAGTTAGAAGCAACCCAAATGTCCACTGATGGATGAATGGACAAACAAAATGTGATATATACATGCTATGGAATGTTATTCAGCTTTAAAAAGGAAGGAAATCCTATCACATGCTGCAAAATGGGTGAAACTTGAAGACATTATGCTGGATGAATAAGTCAGAAAGACAAGCACTGCAAAATTCTATTTGTGTAAGGTATCTAAAGTTGTCAAATTCATAGAAATAGAAAGTAGAATGGTATTTCCAAGGGACTGGGGAGAAGGGGAAAGGGAGTAGCTAGAGTTTCAGATTTGCAAGATGAAAAGGTTCTGGAGGTCTGCCTCACAAGGTGAATATACTAAATGCAACTGTACACTTAAAAACAGTTAAGATGGTAAACTTTATGTTATATGATTTTTAGCACTATAAAAATAGAACCAATTAATCTCCTGTATTTTCTCATATCAAATTATATATTTCACCTCTCGTCATATATTATGACAGTCATTGCATCATCTTTTCTACCATGAGCTTGGTAATTTGCTTATCTCCTCAATATCTCAGATAGACAAGACAAGGCAGAAGTGTAACATAATACCTTCAATATATAGGACATTCAGTCAATACTACCATGTAGTGACACCATAACACTACCTCATTTACTTCCCAAACAACCCTGTCAAGTATTTTACTTATGTTGGTTTTTTTCTATTATAAATAAGAAAGCAATGACCCAGGAGGATAAGCAACCTATAGAAGATCTCACAGTTTTTAATTTTTGAAGTCAGGATTAGAGTTCATGCTTATCTCAAAACTCTGTATAAAACCAAAACCCATATTCTCTACACTATGCTGTATTTTATGGACCAACCCTCATCTTCCCCCAAATTCGGCATTAGGGTGACTTTATTGAGGTAGCGAAGGACAAAATTTTTTAAAAGAGTTTATTGTTTTTCAGACTAGATGTTGCCTTAAATATGCTCTTTTGTTTAATGGGAGATTTTACGCCTGTTTGTAGATCTGAATGGCTAGACTGAGGGAATATGGTAAACAATGTATTTGGTTCTCACACAATTCCCTTCAGCTCCCATCTGCTTGGGCTCGGACTCCCGCTCTGTCAGCTCTTCCAATGATGCTGTAAACTTCAAACTTCCTGTATTAAGCTCCTTGTTTTTTGAAATGGCTGTAGAATTTTCTTTTTCACACAAGTGGACTTGACTGATAAAGGAAGGAAGAATCATACTTGGGTAGTAAAAAGCACATCAAGATGAAACTCAGTCACCGATTCCAACCTTGGGTAAATAATAAGCTTACATCTATGCCTTAGAGAAATGTCTGTTCGAGTTCTTTGCCCATGTTTTTAATCAGGTTATTTGATTTTTTCATTATTGAGTTATAAGAATTCTTTATATATTCTGGATATGAATCCCTTATCAGATATATGATTTCACAAATATTTCCTTTCATTCTGTATGCTGCCTTTCACTGTGTTGGTTGTGTCTTTGAAACACAAAAATTTTTATGTTTGATATAATCCCATTTGTCAATTTTTGGTCTTATTTCCTGTGATTTTAGTGACATATCCTATAAATCAATGCCAAATCCAATGCTTTGATAATTTTTAATCTCTCTTCTCTAGGTCTTCTCAACCTAGGTTAACTTGCTCATTAAATTTATAAGTTGTAAATACTAGATATCCGAGAGCAAGGAAACTTCTTGAAATACAGAATAAATGTGTATACCATCTTCACATTACTAATGATTTGAAAGGAAAAAATGGAAGGAGTAGAAGATCCTTTATGTACACAGCTAGTAGCATTACAGGCTAGTAGCTTTCTCAATCCTAAATTTCCAATTTGTAACATTTGTAAATAAATTTCACTCATGACAAACATAAATTAGTAGAGAAATAATGAAAATAGTTTACAATCTGACTCCTCTATTTCCTGAGGATGCTGGCTTATGTTTTGTGATAGTCAAGAAAATTTAGAAACCAATATATGATACCTTTTGTTTTTATAAAATTCCAGTTTCCTTTTACTTGGAATATTTTGGATCTAATTTTAACTACATTTAAGGAGACCCATGATAATGATATAAAGGCAAATAGATTGGACAGATGGAATTTTATATAGCAGATTAAAACACTTAAACTTCTGGAAAAATGAAGCATGAACAAGATATGATTGAAGATCACGAGTTAACATGGTGCAAAGTAATAAAGAGTTAATACTAAATTTTTCTACATCTGCAGCACCAAGACAAGAGGGTAATGTAAAGGAAGGCTTCACTGTAAAAAATAATGAAATACTGTATAACTTTATCAGTTACTAGTCTCAATCAATACTATATATATCTTGTCAGTGAATCTCCAAATGAACCTTACATTTTTATACAAGGTCGTGAACAAAAAATAATACTCCACTAAAAGCAAATGTACACATGATTTTTCAAAGACTAGATATTTATATGTTTCACATATTGGATCAATTTTCAAACTTCAGACTTTTAAAGTAATTTTGGAGTAGAGCACATCCTGAGAATGTCCTTTTAGCCCAGTTTCTTACTGCAGCGCTACCAGCGGCATTCACGCATGCACACAACGCTCCTTCTTAGGCGACGCCTCCCTTAAGATCGAAAAAATGACCGTGAGAGGTCAAAATACAACTCTGTGAACAATCCAGTCATTAAATAGGTTTCAATGTTTCAATGTCTAGTAAGAGAAAATGGTTGAGAAGTAAGGAGGGCAGCTGGTATTTTACAGTTTGCTCAATTTCAAACTTTCTGTTAAGTGGAAAATAGACTTACGTGCTTTTATTACTTTTTAGAAAAGATAAAAAATGACATTAATGGCATTCCTGAAGATCTGTAACTGCATGGAACATGTTGGAAAATTTGCTTTTGTTGCAGTCTTCTTTTTTTCAATTCAATGTTAATTCAAACTTTAAAATCCAGATGGGCGGCACATGACAAATATGAGTAATCTCAGCCAATGAAACAAAAGTATTTGTTTCTACCCAATTTAATGTGTTATTCCCTCCAAGTTACAATAGAAAAACAATAGTTTTTAAAAGAAAATGCCAATAAATAAAAAAAAATTAGTGGGGGATAAATTCCCAGAAAAAAAAACATTATGTTCATCAGTATTAAAAAAAGAAGATTGTGTTCATTGTATTATATCATTGGTAGTATTTAAAGGTTATTCTTGAACTGAAATTATAGTCAAGTTTTAACCATTCTGATTCCAGAAAGAGCATGAATAAGTACATATTCAGAAAATTCTTAAACTTTAGTTAATTTTATTTTCATCACTCTGTCTTCAAGATTTAACAAGATCTGGTAAATATAGTCATACATTTAGCAATTCACATTTGCAGAGAAGGGTTGACGAAGATGGATGGAGGTCCTAGTGTTAATTTGAAAGCCCTTCTCATAATTTCCCGCTTGTCACCATGGAACTTCAGTGCCTTCTACCCCTGTGTTTGGAAACTCCTGGTTCCGTTTCTTCAGACTAAACAGACACATGCTCTCCTGAGGTCACGGCCGGAGGAAGGGAAGCCTGTCTGTGTGCCTGGGGCAGAGGAGTGCTGAGAGAGGATGGTCTCCGGTCCTGCACACTGGGAAATAGGGTGGATGTGCGTGGGGGGGGGGGAGGTGGCAATTGCTCCCACACAGATGTCTCAGGCGGTCCCTCTGTTTTTCAAGTCTGCACCTCATCTTCTGTTCTTTGGCAAGCCCAGAGGTCTTTAGGAGAAAATAATCTCTTTTCTTTTTGATATTCCTCTCTCCAGGCACTTAGTTTGTAACTTCTCCTCAGAAAAGATAATTACCCTTTACTGTGCTTTCCATCTTTCAAAAACTAGTCAAGTAGTTAAAGTCCTAGCCTATGTCTAACCTCTCTGCGGCTGCCTTCTCTCTCCCTCTCTCCCTCTTTCTCATGCTCTCTCTAACTCCTCTCTCCCTCTCCTCCTCTCTTCCCTCTCATCTAATGTAGGATTTGAGAAGGGGAAGTGATGAATGTATATGGTGTAATGTAATGACCAGAGTGTCAGGCCGAGGATCCAGGTGTGCTCTCTGGTCTCTGCAGAGGGACCGGCTTCAGACTAGGCAGCCTGGAGGCTGGAGGTGAAAGGCCTCAATGATTCAGGTGGGCAGTGTGAGTACAGTAGGGGCTGACATTTCATTCACTGCTTGATTAAATACTGCCCTTTTATTTTAAAAAATCATATATATTTTTTATTTGAGTCATATCATTGATGTACTGTGGCTTTTCCATTTCTTTGGCAGTACATTTTCTGGTCTCTATGATTTAGTTGATTTTAGCTTCTATTTTAAATCTATTGGTATTTATCATGTTAAAGAAACATAGAGGTGGACATATCTTTCCTGCAAATTCCTTCCAGACTTTCTTCTGGTTTACATTGTAGACTTGTCGTTTAGCCCTATCCTACTGCTTCAAGCACAAACACCTCTGCGTTCCTTCTGTATGCCTTCCAAGGCCTTCCGTTATGTGAATTCGACCATTCAACATCATTTTCTGTCACTCTTGGTCTCTAGCCAAGTGAATCTTCTGTATGTCCTCCAAAACCAAAGTTCTGCTCTCCTCTACGACGGATGCTGTAGGGAATGGAAGTTCCCACGGCCAGGAGGCTCACCTGAGCCCAGTCTACTTGCCCCCTGGGCATGTGCAAGGATGTATGTGGCCTATTGCATAGGTACATGCTAGTACACTGTTGGAAAGAACCATTGTTATTTGTGTTGCTATGTGAAGACCTCTACCCAGTGCTCTGCAAGGAGGTGGAGGTGGAGGTGGACTTGCTGGATGCCAACGTGATTCTAGCGTTTCTCCTGCTATCCAGAGAATAAAGCGTTGGTATAAGACTTTTGCTCCCAACATTGAGTGTCCTTATTCAGTTTCAGCGAATCCAGAGTGAACTTGCCCAGAGCTGAAACCCTCCAATGCTACAGATACTGACCCTTTTCCTCTAGAGCTCCTGTCTCCAGATTAACTGGTCCCTTACCTGGTAGCACACTCATGACTTCCTTTGCTTTCCCGGAAATGTTCACTTCACTGCTGTCCATCTTCTAATATCTTCAAGCTTCAATGCAATGTCCTACTTTCTTGGCCATCTTAAGCACATCCTGTGTTTTGTCTTGTTCAGTTAATTGTTTCCTCCAAAATTATTCTTATCCCCCTGAAATAGGTCTTAAACTTTGAGAACAGGGGCCATTTTTCCTTTTCTCTCCAAGCCTCACGGCACAAACCCTCTTTCTGAGCAGTTGATTGGCCAGCCTCAAAAGGGCATCCCTCTCAATCTGTTACTTTTCAGTTGGTGGTTTTATATGTTGGTTTTATTTCTTGATGGTCTATTACATAAATTAGATTCTGAGAATCAGTAAGTTTGAAATTTTCTTTAGTTGGGTCAACCGGGTGAGGGAGGATAGTTTCATTCTGTGTTCATGGTCCATTTTGGAGTATAATGAAGAACTAGTTGGATTTACAATTTCTTACTTCAAATTTTCGTGTTTGTAGAAGGAAAGATTAGCTACTGATAGCACCTACCCCAATTTGGGGTCCTTATTTACATAAAATGTCTTGATTTCTCTTTTCATTTCTCTCTTAGGTGATCCCAAATTTTAAGAATTATATTTTGATATCTTTGTAGAGATCTGGTTGATTTATTTTATGTTGTTTTTTATTTCTGTCTGGTAAACTTAATAAGAGGCCATAGAGTTGTTTTATTGCAGTTTGTTCTTAGTTTATCCCATGTTTAGTTAGACTAAGTGCCAAACTGTGCTTGGAAAACTTGAAAAGGTAACTGCTAATTAAGCAAAGTTTATTTAATGATAAAAAGAAAGCAAACTCACTCCTTTAAACTAGGTGAGAGCGACTGATTGGAGCATGTTGAATACTGCCAAATGTTGCAGAATCCAGCTAATGATTTAATTAGTAGCAAACTGTCATCCACCTAAGTAAATGTCTTAACACCTGTTTCTTTTAGTCAGTTCTTGGTGACTTAGACCTATAAATTCTAAATCATTAAGGTTTTGCTGTTATTAGAGTATGTTAATGTAAGACTTCATTTGGTTCGTTTTAGAGTATCTATAAAAGTAAACTTTTCCCCTTTTCCCTACTCCTTACCTAACCATCTCGTTTTTATATGAGTTTCCTTGCCCCTGGTGGGAACCTATAGTGCTTCACCTAAAAAGGTAAGTATCACGGCAGTGGATTTTAATATTTTGGCCACCCAACGCCGCAGTTTGATTTGCAGTCATCTTACTGAAACATGAAGCCCTGCACCTACCCTCCTCTTCAAAAGCCGCCTTCAGATCACTGGAAATTCTTTCAGCATCTCTTCACAGTGGCAAGTTCAAGGCTTTGAAGCTTGACATTATAAAACAAGGCTGAAAGAAGGAGTTGGACTTCATCCATTCCACAGGAAGATTGTGAAGCAAGCCTTGCTACGAAAACTGGTTCTGGACAGTTCAGAAGCTTTTCATCCTCAGTCTTCTCTCTCATCCTGTGAGCATGCCGTCCTTCAGATGGGGTCACTTTCTGTAAAGTTAACCTAGAGTCAGGTTTTGTTGTTCTTTGCAAACAAAACAATTGTTTTAACAATGCTCACTATTACTGTTATTGTCACTTTCTATATATGCCAAAACATGCCTCAGAATGAAGCTACATGATGCCTTTTATTATTAATTGGAACTTTTTATTTAACATATATTAAGTACAACCCCCACCTCCACACCCACACAAACTCTAATATTATGCAATGTGTTCTGGCATCTGGAAACTGATGCAGTGAATATGAGATTCCCAGAATGCTAGAATATCCAGAAGCAAAAAAAAAAAAAAAAAAAAAAAGATTTAAGACCCTGAAAATAGAGTCTCTCACATTCTGAGAACAAGAAAGTTATGAAATAGAAAGAAAAAGAATTTGAAGGCACTTTATATTTTAATAAGTACATACTGCTTGGTAAGAATACAACCAGATTAATGCTTATATATTTGGAGTAATGAATAGAAATGTAAGTACAAATACCATTTAATCAATGCAATTTAAAAATAAGACAAAAAGAAAAAAGCTAACATTTTCTCATGTCTTTAGAAAAAAATGATACATACTTTGTAGAATTATAAAATGTCCTGAATGAATAAGACAAACTGTAGTCTGAGACAAGTTATATAGTGAAGGCAGCCTAGAGATCATTTAATAGAGGCCCCCAAGCCACCGATCATGTTTGACAGCACCTGACAATACTTCAAGTCTAACAGAGCTGACTCTGGGCTTAATAACTGAGTGTCCAAAACTAATCCCAGTGGCTTAGGTTTTCTGTTTCTACTAAATCTAACCCTAAATCCTGACCACTCCTTACCTCTTCGGTGACGAACGATGACATGTCATCACTTTGTACCCAGATAATGTCTGTTTCCATAACACTGTAACCCTTTATTTTCTGTCGTAGAACATTACAGATTTTGAGAAGTTAAAACTAGATCCTCCTCTGGAGGAAAGGGGAGAATGCTACCTAATCTGATCTCATTTCACAGATGAAATTAAGGGTTTAAAGGAAATTACATCTTCTTTCACTTAAAAAGAATTAGGTTATTTGTATAGCTATAGTTTTACTGAAATTCTGCATATGAGACATCTCAGTCCTAAAACTTATTTAGATGTCAACACCTTTTCTTTGAGGTAACTACAGTGGCTTCAAGGGAGAAGTTCACTTGAACTTATCTCACAATTAAAATTTCTGCTCAATGACTTCCTCTCAGTCCTATCTTCTGTTTCTGGGCAAAACGTAATATTTAATACAAGCTTGATTAAATTGCCATTCATTGTTTTTAACTGAATTTGCAATTTTTAGCCTCAAATGTTAGTTTGAATTTGTTTCAATCAGCAGTTTAGAAAGGGAATTTCTTTCAGAAAAGTATGTGACCCAAATACTTAAACAATTCTTTCTATATTTGGTACTTTATTGTTTTCCCTGTTTTGAAACCAAACCTAGTGAAAGATTTGCTGATACATTTCACTTAGTTTTGAATGAAAAAGAGGATATTATTAATTTCTTGGGTTTTATTCCTTAGAAATATATTTTCCATGTGCAATCTGGCATTGGGAAACATACCATCTAAAAGTATTATGATTCAGAAGAAAAAGATGATAGATTTATTCTTATAAACCAGTCAAGTTATTGCAGACACTGTTTATTTCAATCAATACTGCTCATAGTACTAGTGCATATATCACATCTTTTAAAACTTAACACATACAAGATATACAAGGCACAGCAGCCAGGAGAAGATGATTCATCTCATTACGAAAAAGTGAGAAATTTAGTTTACTCTGTGTTACGTTTTTGTATGATCTTGGTGGTCATAATACTTGTATGTGGTAGGCATTCTATTGGGAAAAGTATATTTCTAATGTTAAGTATCCTCATATTTCAACAAGAAATTATGCGTCACAGAGCTACTTTCTTGCTGAAGATGCTACGGACACAAATAACCACACACAGAAACACACAAAGCACTAATTTAGACCATCTAAACACGGGGCGGTTGAGTATAATTTAGAGGGACTGGAAGATAGCAGTTAATACAGAATGGAAGCCCTCAAACCCAAATGAATGATTTTAGAAGTAAGGGAGGAAGGAAAAATCGAGCGTGAAATGAACCTCAGAGAAAGCAACTACCACTTGGTGAGATAATCTTCTCTACATGTAAACTCACTTTTTCCTCCTAGTTTTTACTTCCTTGCTGATCAGTCAATGGCATAAATGTCGCAGGACATCATATGATTCGATAAAGGATCCGATCCAGAGCATAAAAAGTTAGGGTAGTTATGATTTCCTTTGTTTAATTTCGAAATTCTGTATGAAATGGATTCTAGAGGCTCCTCTGTGTCATGAGCATACCGGTGTGAACATTAGTCGCTGCTTTCAAAGGCACTCGTTCTCTGGTGATTCTTATTTGTGTATCAGTAGTTGCCCCTTTCAATGGGTTCAAAGGATGCTTTATATCAGTTGAGATACGGCTTTGATTGAGTATATTTATGTGCAAACTAAGAAATAAGTTGGATAGTTTCAATGTAATGCAAAGGTCCAGATCAAGGCAAAAGCTGGGATTTTATTATCAGATCAAGAGTAGGCTGCAGAAATAGAGAAGAAAGACAAAGATAGACTTCTGCCTTCAAGGCTGGTACTTTTTTTTTTAATTTATTCATTGCATTAAAAAAATGAAGAGAAAAAAGTAGCTGAATAACTTCTGGTTGGCTGGTTGCCGGTATTATTTTTATTGGCAAGAGCCTCTGAATGGCTGAAAGGCGGCTATTAACACTCTGACAGAAAGTGATGACAGGGTGATTATAAGATTAACACCCTATGTTATATTAAGAGTGTCAAAACCTCACTCTTACCTGTCAGTGGAAAATAACAGCATGAGCGGAAACATTACAGAAACAACTATTTCTAATGGTAAAGTACCATGCTTTGGTGTGTCTAAACTTTTTTAAATGCCCATGTTAGCTACTGAATTTAGCTGACTGTTGAAGGCATCCTTTCTTTACTCAATAAGGTGATTTCAGAAACGAAAGTTTTATAAGAACTATATATTACAGTCATTGTTTGGAATGAAAACCTCACATGTGATTTCGTCAGAAGATGCTAACTATGAGTATCATTTATTTTATAAACCCAAGTTTTCAAAAAATAATTCTTTACCTCAATTTTGAAGAAAAACTTTTCTGTGTGTTGCCTCTACAATGCTTTGTAGGCCAAATCTGAAAAATCCCCAATATTCTGGCCCAGCAATTATATAAACATGAAGTTTCCCTCCAACAAGGTGTGTGTGTGTTTGTTCCGTCTGAATCAGTTCCTCCTCTGCGGCGCACACAGCTCTCTGAACTGTATAGGAATGTAAAGTATCAGCATCAATTAAACCCAAAATACTCTAGTATTTTCTTGCCAGTGAATGGCTCTTTGATGTGTCAGCTTGATTATTATTTTGACAGAACTTTGCTTGGGAAAAACGTAAAAGTCAAGAATTGCAGGACAAGGGACAGTTTGAGGAGATGCTGACTTTGGAGGTGCTGAGTCAGAGAAGTGAGGGTTTGAGGAAAGAAGATGATCTATCCCACATCAGTGGGGAGCCAGTCCCTTCGGGGCTCTAGTAGATCTGTTACACCATCAGGGGTCCTGGGACCAGCTTCAGTTCCCTCCTTACATTGTCCTAGATGACCCATTCATAGAATAAAAATTGGTCCAGGGTCAGAGCCTGGGATCCTTGAGGCTTCAGGGGTGCAAGAGCCAGGCTCCAGGAGCAGGGGAAGCAGATGGGAGGACAGGAACTCAGGCAGGGCCACGGGCATCACTTGCCTTACAACCTTAAGATATTTAGATAAGCAGCATCAAACTCCATTTGCTCTATGCTTGTGCCCCACAAAATTAGGGGTAGGCTTCACAGAAAACTATTCTTACCTCCAAATTTTTTTCTCATCCATGTAAATAATTTTTAAATAGCTCTATATTATTAATTCAATCCATTAGTCATGTATTTTATAGGTAGGGTATTTATTCATGGTATCTTTTTATGAAGGCTGGTAACTTCCATTTCAACCATTGCATTAGTTAAACAATTAATAAGCCCAAGAAAGCTCCTGAATTTGTGTTGCCAGCTTGGTGATCAGAGAAAGTCTGAGCCATGTTATATAGACATCATAGGACTTCCCTGCAGCAATGGACTTATTCCCATAATTCATGCAGACCCTTATCATAGTATACCATTCCATCTGGATGGATGGTTTCCCAAACAAACGATACAGAAAAGTTGCTATGAAAATCAGAGTGGAAGAAGCCCTAAACTCAGAATCACTGAATTTTAGTGTCAGGTCTGCTTTTAACTATGGTTCTGAGCAATTTATACTCTCTGAGCTTCTGTTTCTCAGTTGTACTTTGAGCAAGGTGGAATATGCCAGTGGAGTCCTTATGGCCCCAGCAACCTCTCAGGACCTGTGTAAGGGCAGCAGGAGCAGCGCTCGGGATTCCCATCCAGGTCCAGGGCAACAACTTCTTTCAAGAAAATTTTCTTTTATAAGATGTGACTTTAACAAATAATTCTGCTTTGAAACGGTAACAGTTTTCAAACCACAGACCAGCTAATACCAAAAGTCCATTCCAGCTAAAGAATAAAATAAAATAAAAAACTCTATGATTTTAATTATGTGGAAAAGCAAAGAAAGACTTTGGGTAATCAAACCTAGGTGAAACTCTCCTTTGACATTCAAATAAGAACAACAAAAAATCTAACAGATTTGCTTAAGGATCCGCATTCCACTTGATAGAATCCCACCTTGGTTGAAACACTCATTTTTTAGCCCTTGCAACTCAGAAAGGCTGATTTTTCTCGACACATTTTCTCTGTTGTATTTGTCCGATTCCCGCATGGATACACCAGTTTGGTGAGGATGAACGGGCAGCAGATTGTGGTAGCTGAGTGATTGAAAGCTAATAATGAGAAAGTGACTTTTATGAAAATAAGGATGGGAAATTACCGAGAGATGTTTTAAAGAGAAGAGCAGCACTGCCTGAATGGCAAGGAAGGCAGATCCTCGGCTGACTGGGGCGGAGAAATGCAGGAGGCCGGGAACGCAGGGAGGACAGGGAGCAGCGGCCCGGCTGTGGTGAGCAGGGCCCGGGTCCGGCACGGGGGCCGAGGGCCCAGGAGGACCTGCGTGCAACCTGCCAAAGACCAGTCACGTGAGTGTCAGAGTGGGAAAGGAGCCAGGATCCCGAGGCACCCCGTCTGCAGTCTCTGTTCACTTGAACACAGTTTCTCTTTTGGGAAAATAACCTTTGTCCTTTCTCCTAAGTACTTTCTAATCATTCACATCCTACTATAAGGTTACATTTTAATGGAAGTTAACTCAGAGCCTTCTCCAGTGACATGAAACTGTTTTCTTTCACTCTGTGGTTTAACAGTTTCTCCACAGTAACAGGCAGTCTTTTTATTACCAGAAACATGGACCTTCTTTGTGGTCTTTAGCCATGGCAAGACTCCCATTAAAGCCAATGGGAGTTGTAGCCAAGTAAACCTTAATGAATAATACTCATTTTTTTTTTTTACAAGGTTTGGACCATGAAGCAACCGGAATTGCTATTTGCTCGTTATGAACAGCGTTTGGTTCCCATGAAAACATCACCACAAATAGGATGTAGGACTATGTCTCCCTTTAGGTGCAGAATACAAACCTTGAAATCCTGAATAGAAACCACTCCTTCTTCAGGAAGGAAGTACATGTAATTTTAACTAGTTCTTGATTATTGATTTATTATTCTCTTTCTTTTGTCCAGTTCATGGACACCTGCAATTATTTTACAATATATTGTTTTTAGAAAATGAATCATCTTTTCATTCTTTTATGACTCCTAAGACATTCTCCGAGTTCTGTTTCATCATGAAAAGTACGTGGGGAAAATACAGTTTCAGAAAAAAAGCATTGCCATTTAGGAATGCTTTGGAAAAATATGATATATTTCCTAAATAATTTTATCAGAATTTATACCAGAAAAGCAACAGTGCTGTTTGTGTTGAAAATTGGCTTATAATCGGCTCTGTGGTCTGCTGTGGAACAGAATCACAAAATCACACACACAAAAAAACAGCCAATTGAACCTCACCATATCACTTTATAAGGATCGCTCTGGCAGCCTCTCGCCATACTAAACATTTGAACATTACCCTCTCTCTTCCTCCTCTTCGTTCTGCTAGTACGTGGTTGACGCTGGAGGGAAATCACTGTTGTAATCCATTAATTGAGCACAACTAAGAGCATTACTTTAAATGTTTTCCTATTTTGGATTATCTTAGAAAATATGTCATAAGCTTGACTGGCTAAATCATTCACCCCAAAGTCTCTCTGGCAATCTTGCAATACAGGTCACTGAGGACCATTGCTTTTTCCTGGAAATGCTATCTTTCCTTTTCTATGAATCGGCTCTTTGCTGGTTAATTTCCTACATGTCTGACGACTCTTTTTCAGTGTCTTTGATTATCTCCTTTTTCTTAGCCTTCTACAAAAACTCTTGTTTCCCTTCTTAAGAATGTTGTCTTTTTCTTTTCCCCTGGGGGAGCTTTGTCACAACCACATCTTCAAGCATCATCTCAGCTACAAGTCCCCAGGCTGGCCACCTGCTTTTGCAATAAGTTTTATTGGAATACAGCCACATTCATTCATTGTTATGGCTGCTTTCTCACTGCAATAGCAGAGCTGAGCAGTTGTGACAGAGAACGCATGGGCCTCCAAGCCTAAAACAGTACTATGTGGTCCTTTAACAAAAAGTTTGCTGACGCAGGACCTAGAGAATGGTTGACTCTCCATAATATTGCAGCAGGAGGTGGAAAATTCCACATGTTCAAAGTTAAATTTATTTATGCTGTTGTTATCTATTTATTGTTTCATTGAATACTTGAAAAGTGCCTTTATCCACCTTTCCCCTTAGAGTTCCTGCATCTAATTGGTCACAACAGTCTGCTATCTCTTTCAAGGCTGAACTCTTATCAACCCTTCTAGTCATTGATTTTATCCATCTCTTACCTGAATATTTTAGTCTCTAATCTCATTTTCAGCATTTATTCCTCTAAATATACCCACATGCTCTGTGGCCAGTAATATTGAATACCTGTCTGTTCATGTATTTATTGTTTAAATTCCATTAAGATCTTCCATGATTACTTCATGATAAAGTCCAAATCCTTCACATGCCCTTCAAGTCCTTCTACTGCACATTCCCGCCTCCTACTGTGGCAAGTACCCTCTATATTTTCAAGACACCAGTTCCCAAGCACTTGATATCCTTTCTGTCTCATGCATGTCTTTGTTTATTATTTTCTCCACTTGAAATTCTTTCCCAATTTCTCTTCTCTAATCCTACTCATTTTTTTTCAGGCTCAAACCAAATGTCAAATTCTCAGCAAAATCAAATGTTAACTCATTCTGCTCTTATTTGGCTTAAGATATAGTCAACCTTCCTCTATCTTTAACAAACTCTCAAAGTAAACAGGGCGATTTTTCGTACTGAATATAAATGTGCTCTTAGAGTCCTTTTTCAGGCAGCTACTATGAAACATCTAAAGGTGCTCTAAGAGATAACATCTGTGCCATACCGTATGATAAACTTCACATTTTTTTTAAAACTTTGCTTTCTTTATGAGCAGGGACAACAACTTCCTCATATGTTTATTCCAAGAACCCAGAAAAAGAATAGACCCTTAAAAATTATTTAATCTGCTCTGTTGATCTGAATTGATTTAATTTGAGATGGAAATGCTAATGTGTTTTTCCAAGTTGGCTGTTAAGGAGGAATTTCAGGTCTGATTTAAGATGACTTAGAGACAAATACATCATCTTCTGATCTGAGTAGTGAGGGCATATCTGTCTGTTGGGAATATGAACTTCAGATCACATAGTAATAAAATGACAACAATGATAATATAGTTTATAGATTATTTTCTAGGTATCAGGACCTTTATATTTTACCTCATTTAATTCTAAAACAATCTTATTACTCTTCTTATACTCATCTCCTCCTCTCATTTTAAAGATAAAGAATCTGTAGAGACTTTAACTGATTTCCTCCAGGTTAAACAAGGATTAAGTGGCATACCTGAGATTCCGTTAGTTCTGCCTAACCCTAAAGCCTGGGTTCTTAACAAATAAGACATATTGGTCCTTTATTTAAATTTAGCTCTACTATGTCTATGAGGCAATGCATGAATAAGTTATCCTTCTTTTAAGTAGTATACAAGAATGCTGACAGCATGGAAACCTTTCAGAAGGGCCTTGGAGTGGAGTAGATCTGGAGCTGCGTCTAGTCATTGTGGGGGGGCCTTCCAGCCGAGTCTGTCAGCCTTTAGACACAAGACAGTATGCGAAGTAGTGTCAGGTTTCCAAATGACCGTCTTCACTGGGTTTTACTAGAAACACCCAATATAGCTGGAGAATTGCAATGGTGACATTTCGAAAAGATATTTTCTTTGCCACCATCTTTCAATTTCCTTAATGTAAAAATCATTTTCTTCATGTTGTCAATTACATTCGTTGTCTTAAATTCTTTTTTGCCGAGGCCACACCACCCACCGTAAGACATTCTACTCCTCTGCTGATGACATGCAGTATGTTGTATCATTATGAATACATTATTATATATTATGTCCCATATTTCCCATTGAAAATTCCCATTTTCCTTTCAATTCAAATCTGTGCTGTCATCATAGAGATCATGTCATCAAGAGATTTCAGTTTTCAAAGAAACACGCCCAACTCTTGGCTCATTTACCTCCTAGCCATGAACTCTTAAAGCCAAAGTCAGGAAACTGGCACAACCTGAAATTATTCCTCTCACAAAATCCATAAATCAGGTGGCCACTGTCAGAAGACAAGTGATTGCCTCACATTTCAGCATATCTTGAAAGAGAGGTACCGGTTGCCCTTTGTTCTGAACTACCTTTAAAAGAATGATTGTACAGGAAATTGCTTCAGAGATAGCAATAGAGTCTTCCTTCAGAATAGGGCACATGTTTGTTACAACTCTGAGAGGTAGCTAGTGTTTCCCTCCAAGAGCAAAGGGCCGTTGGGTTTACCATCCGGTATAGCAGATAGAACATCTTCTACGACAGCAAAGGGCATGCACGCTCACGGTTCCAAAACATTCCCGTTCTCTGAACTCAAATCACTGCATGTGTAGGTATTATCTGGCCATGTGTTGCCCTGGGGACATTGGGGCCAGCAGAACAAGCACAAAATGTATTATATTCTGGCTCATTTTCTTCCTGTGAGTATTCAACCGTCATTCATCTCTGAAACAAGAGTCTGTGTATTCTCCCTACATCCATGAAAGTGGAGCACGCTCACTGATTACCTTGCATAGAGGGTAAAATCTTCAAAGCCTTCACAGTTTTGACATCTGCTCACTACCGTCCCTTGGAGAGTCTTCCATTTCGCCTGCTAATCTTGCCTCCTGCCATCTTATCCTTTTCTTGGCCACTCAACTTGCCTCAAGTGCAGAAGCCTCTACTGTCTTTATGAATTTCTAGTTAATACTCCGAACCACATCACCAATCTCTCTTTTCATTAGCTTCACCTGGAAAATCCTAATTTTCCTGATTCCAACTGTATGCTTTCTTTCTTTCCAAATGCCGCTTGCTGAGTACCTCTGGGGGAAAATACAACAAAGAATAGTTAGGTATTGGTATAACGCAATGGTCAGCAATGTCACCTAGTTCTTCACTGTTTTTCTACTCATGAGTCTCTTAATTTGGGGGAGTATCTTTTACACCCATCCCATTCTCTTCATCTTCAGCACTATACCCCAGCTTTCTTAGTTCTTAGCAAATTATACTGCCTCCTACTTCATAAGGAAGAGAGGAGCCATACAATGGGATACACCTCAACTTTACATCACCATTGTATAAATCTCTGCTTTTTTTTTACATAAAATATCATTTATGACTATTTCCTTGACAAGAGCATAAAAGTCACATATTTGATTTAAAATACATTCACGTTAATAAACGAATCCTAAACATACCTAGCACAATGGTTTTATTCCTGCTGTTTATTAACTTTTGCCTTCTTAAGCAAGATAAACTTGTTGATCCAATAATGACGATTCTCTCTGCTTCATTGAGTGGGAAAAGAGTCAAGAGAAATGAGCTCCTGCTTCTGACACTCTCGGGAGAAATGGGACCTGTGCAGAGCTTCACTGCTCTGAAGTGCACGAGCAAGCTGGAGAAAGGGTGGGGAAGGACTTTACGAAAGAACTGCAGGAGTCCCTTCAGATCTATGGATTCGTCTTCCATGGTTTCAGTTTCCCACAGTCACCTGCGGCCCAGATGCTCCTTCTTCTGATGTATCGTCAGAGGTCAGTATGTCACAGGCCTCCTTATTCCCCTCACTTCATCTCGTCACACAGGCGGTCTACCTCTTACATCATCACCATCATAAGGAAGGTGAGGACAGTACAAGAAGATATTCTGAGGCAAAGAGCACATTCGTATAACTTCTATTAACATACATTGTTATAACTGTTCTATTTTATCATTAGTTATTGTTGTTAATCTTTTACTGTGTGTGATTTGTAAATGGAACTTTATCACATATAAACATCGTATATATGGGATTCAGTGGTACCCACTGTTTCAGGCATCCACAGAGCATCTCAGAGCACGTCTCCCATGAATAAGAGGGGAGTGCCGTATAATGGGGTGAGACCACTGTGGTGGGCATGTTCCGGTTTGGACAATGCACTGCAATCCAACCTGACCCTGGTGAGTTTCTCTGAACAGAAGCTTGGAGAAAAGCAAAAACAAAACAGTGCAGTGAAGTCAAAGTTCAAGATAAATCATTAACATAGCATCTTCCTTCAGGCAAATGACCAGGGAAAGGAGACCTGAACTACTAAAGCACCCTGAGCTGGAACCACGGTGGGAAAACGGGACACATAATAGGGCCACATCTTTTTTGACTCGATCGTAGGTTAATTCCACCTTCGTTAAAAAATATGTACTTGATGTTAAGGGTACTTTTAATTTCGAAATCTAGAAACATGAGTGAATTATAGAGAGGGTTAAAGAAAACTGTTTTTAATCTGTCTAGAATCAATTTCATCAAAACTCTCCCATCTCAGGCCATCTTGCCGCGTGTGCCTAGGACTGCATCCTGTTGGGCCATTAACCAGTCTTGCACGTGGCACTATGCTTTCTGAATCTCCATACTCTCCTCTGAAGACTTAGCAGCACAATTTAAATGTACTCAAGACTATTGCACACTATTAGATCTAGTGACCTCCATTCAGTCTGTCGTACTTAATCGCATTGCACTTTTAACATAGTAGACCACTCATTCTTCTTGAATAGTTTTTTCTTGGCTTTTAAAAATTGCAATTTCATCTTTTTTCTCCCACCTTTCTTTCTTCTTATTTTTTGTCCTTTTCTCTGGTCCCTTTTCCTCATTAGATACTTTTCTTTTTCCTTATCAGACTGTCTCTAACTAGGTGATTTCCTCTACTTTGAGAACTCCTAAATGAGTCTCTATGCCAACATCCCCCAAATCCCAATTTCTAAACTGGAACATACCTTCCAGTTTCCCGGGCCTCGTATCCTGGAGCCTATTGATTTAATCTGCAGGCATCACCAACAAAAATGTACAAATGGATCTCATAATTCCCTGCCTTTATCTCTGCAACCCACTCAAACAATTATACATTTTTAGGTTTGTATCTAAAATTTTTCATTAGAAATTAAATATTTGCAAAGGATGTAGTTTTTAGAGTGTTTTGGAGTGACATGTAAACACATCACTACTAATTTCTATTTGCAGCCCTAAGGGAGTAACAGGTATCAGCTTACCCTTGAGCAAATAACTGTAAATCTGGACAAAACATATGAAGCAACTATTTTTAAGCATTGCACCCCAAATAGCATAGGACTGTGAGCAACCCTAATAGCCAAGGGCTGTGATCCTTGGAAGAAACATATGAAGTAACCTCCAAGCTCACACTTGGCTTTCTGTCTGGGGGTGCTTTTCAAGTCACAGCAGAGATATAACTGGAGCACAGACAATGGTGGGAGGTGCCTGTGGGCAAAGAAATAGTGAGTAGCATTTGGTTTTACTGAAATGGTTGAAATTACCATTAGACTTATTGTTATAAATATAATAACCTAAAATAAAATAAAACAATATTAGTATAAGATTCGATATATCACAAGTAAATCATGATAAGATTTGATATAAACATAGCAAGTAAAATATTATTAGAAATGCATTTATAAATGCAATGAAATAGTTTTTCAATTATTTACTTACCTATTGATGAATATCACCTATTGGGAGAATCATTCCTCTTCCTAGTTTTAAGTTTTATAAGTAATAAGTAATAAAAAAAAGTACCTAATTTAAACAAATAAGAATATAAAACTGGAGGAAGGGCTTTTTTAAAAATGTCAATGCCACTTATTTTAACCTATATTCTAGAAGTCACACAGTTATTGATCACAAAAATATCTATTAATGATCTCACAGCTGATAGCTAGTATGTGCAAATACAATTGATTTTTATGTATTAGTCTTATATCCATCCACCTTTATAAAATTTATAATAATTGACCTGTAGTTTCTTTGAGTTTTGTGTAAAGAATTACATCATCTGCCTATTATGACAATTTTATTATCTCTTTTTCATTTCTTGGATAGTAATGTCTAAAATATACAAATGGATCTCATAATTCCCTGCCTTCATCTCAACCTGCTCAAATAATTATACATTTTTAGGGTTGCATCTAAAATTTTTCATCAGAAACTTTTTAGTATTTTTAGCATAAAAAATGTGAGCATTTTTGAGCTCAAATAGAACATTGCATTAAAGTGAGGATAAGAACATCTTGTCCTAATCTTAAATGGAATGCTTATAAATTTTCCCTATTTGGGATCATATCTGCTATATGTTTTTCATAAATGCTTCTTATCAAGTGGAAGTTGCCTCCTACTCCCAATTTACAAAGATGTATTTTAAATTTCAAGCATGGCTATATATTATCATCACATGTTTATCTGTATGTATTGATATTATATAATCTGATAACATTGATATGGAGCTATCTTTGCATACCTGAGACAAGCTTAATTTAGCCATCACTTTATTTTATTTTTTTTACTATGGATTTGCTAATATTTTGTTTAGGAATTTTGCATCTATAGTCATTAGGTCAGTAGGTCTGTAAAGTTCCTTTCTTGTATTATAGTTTCTGACTCTTTTGTAGATTATACTGATGCCCTGGAATAAGCTGAGGAGTGTTTCTTTTTTTTATTATTTATGAAAGAGTTTACGTAAGTGTCAAAACAGCTCAGAGAAGACAAGTAGGGATTCTCATCTCACTACACTGATGGACAGTGACTGTAATAGGGTTGGTGGGGGGGACCTGATGAAGGGGGTGGTTTAATCATCACAATATTGCTCATGTAATTGTAGGTTAATGATACTAAAATAAAATAAATTGTAAAAAAAAAAAAGTGCAGGCAGAGAAGACAAGTAGTGACTCTGTGGCACCTTACTACAGTGATTTCAATGGGGTACTAGGGGTACTTGATAATATGGGTGAATGTAGTAACCACAATGTTTTTCATGTGAAACCTTCATAAGAGTGTATATCAATGACATCTACCTTAATAAAAGAAAAAAAAGTGCAAAAAAAAATACATCAGGCCACCATGGTGGTCAGCTGTAACCATGTTGGACAGAACAAATGACTGGTGACATTTAGTTTTGGGGGGGAAGATTTGTTTTGGGTTATGGTGGGTATAGAGTCAAAGTGGGCTGATGTCAATGATACAGAAGCGTGGTTCATGTTGGTTACAGACGTGGTTGTGGGCTAATATAGTCTTAGAAGCATAGCTTGGAGTGTGTGCACTGAAAATTGCCTGACTTTCATAATGTGAAGTTATCACTGGTTGACTTTCAAAGGTGTGTTCACAGGAGTGGTCACTGACTAATTAAATAGGCTTAAAACCCCTCCTTATACCAATTTTCTGACACCAACTGGCTGCCCTACAATTTCAATTCGCTTCTGACACTCCATGGAGTTGACACATATCTCACAGGCTAGTGAGCTCCTTCCCGCAAGGCTACCCCCACTTCAGATACCAGTCAAAAGTCCTAGGTTCTTAGGCCACCTGCACTCCTGTCTGACTTGCTACAAATCTGGGAGTTCTCACAACCCTCTCTCCTTCATATCTGATAATTTTCTAGAAAAACTCACAGAATTCAGGAAAGTGCTCTACTTAAGATTACAGTTTTATTGTAAAGGGTACAGCTCAGGAATAACCCAACGGAAGAAATGCATCGGGCAATGCTGGATGAAGGACGGGAGGAAAGAACGTTCATACTTTCTTCTCCTGGAATCTAGGCACACCACCCTCCCAAAACATCACCAACATGGAAGCTTCCTGAACATCCTTGTTCAAGAGTTTTTAGTTGAGACTTCATTATATAGATATAGTTGATTAACTTTTTGAGGACATGATTGGGTTCAATTCCCCAGTTCTTTTTCTCTCCCTGAGGGTTGGGAGGTAGGGCTGAACGTTCCAACCATCTTATTATGTGTTTTGCCAGCCCCTCTGTTGAAGCTTTCTGTGGGCCCACCATGAGTTGCCTTGTTAGTATAAACTCATTTCAAAATGGGCTTATTATGACTAATAAAAAACACTTCTATCACTCTCAGGAAATTCCAAAGTTTTCTGAAGCTCTGTGCCAGGAACACAGGGCAGTGACCACGTCCATATCTTTTATTCTGTACACACATGGCTCTAGAACAATCCACAGTTTCTTGTAGTGTGGGGGCTTACAAAATTCTTGGGTCCCTCTTTTTATTTTCCATCAACCAAAGCTGCACATGCGACCATCAGGGATTGTGCAGCTTTCCATCCTTTTGTTGAGGTGGTTTTTCTTGCAGAGTCTGGTTTTCCATTGCATTTCCATCTGTGATTTTATCTTGTTTTTGGCTTTGGGTCTTTCCTTGTATCATCTATTGGGAAAAAGATTACGTGGAATCATTTAATACTCTGGATGATATTTATCAGATAACATGAGATGACTATGAGGAAACAGGTATAAATAAAAATATTATAAAAGGGATTGGAAGGCTCTCCGGAAGATTTCCCAGGCCTGATCAAAGAAGTAAAGTTACAGATGAGGCATTAGTTGGTCATACCCTTTGCTGTCCTAAAATGATTTCTCCTTAGTGTTTGTTTACAAGAAAAAAGCCAGTGTGTCCTGAATATGATGGGTTATATCATGGAAGAGTTTGTCTAGTGCCAATTGGAAACTATCTAATGTTATTTTAATCTCATGCATTTTACAACTTGACTGTTCCCACTGTCTCTTTTCAGAATTTGGGGCCAAATCCTGAATATCTCAATGGATCTGTTTTTCTGCTCTATGAGGAGTCCTTGCTAAAAGACTTTAGTCATCACAGCCTGCTAAGATTAATGATCTGCTAGCATGTTTTTTGTAGCTTCCCTGTGAAGCACTCTCTTATATGTTCAACACAAGACAATCCAGGGCAAAACACAAACACATGAGACTAGGCTGTGTACACGTAGGCAGACAAAAGGGAATGAAAAGGATAAGCACATAAACTGAAACAAGTGTTTATCAAATATTGCAACAAAATAAATCTACTGACACTATACAAAGACCTGTATCTAATTTTCTTTCCCATTTGATGCCCCACTTTAAAAAAAGGCCTAATTGTCATACACTATGATGTAGGCCTAATTGCCTTTTATAAAGACCTGCCGGTTATAAATTCCAGTTTAAAAGATTAAGTTAGCAACAATAATCCAGAAGTCAAGGGAATGCTCACCTGGCAGCAAATTTGAAGGATAAATGGTATTTGGGCACAAAGTATCTGGTTAACATGCTAATTGGGCTGAGGGTCGCACAGAATGTTACAAAAGGAGGCGCTTTGGGAGTCATTCCTGGTCTGGGTGAGAAGAATACTTTTATATAGGATTTTGACAAAGAGTTTTTTTTGTTTTTTGTTGTTTTTTGTTTTTTAGGAGAGCAAGGGACAGGCTTTTATTCAGAGATAGAGTGAAAGGACAGAGCTCCTGGCTCACGCCAGGAGGGGGACAAGAGAGTACCCAAAGAGTTTGTTTTGTGTGGTGTTGGGTGGAGAGGCAGGTGTGTTGTAGCCGTTCTTAGAGTATAGTTTATATTGGTAGCAGAGGCCAGAGTGGGTTGCTATGAATCTTTGAAGTACGTTTTCTGTTAGTTACCTAAGTGTATTTTTTGTTGTTGTTGATCACACAGATAGGAGTAGGTTAATGTCAGCTTTAGAAGCCTTATCTGTAGGGAATCTGATGCCAATGGACTGATGTTGAAGTGTAAGGCCGCCACTTATTGGTTGGCTTTCAGACACAAGTTGACTGAACACAAGTTGATTGTTCAACTAAATGAACTTAAAGCTGCTGCTGGTGTTTACTTGTTATTATGGCCACAGAACAGTCACTTTCATCCTTAGAGTGTGGACTTCCAATTTTCATAAGTTAGGGCTCATCCATTCTTTGGAAGTTTAATAACTTCCGAAGTAGCCAATCAGACTCTCTGTGCCTGAAGTTTTATTTGGGGGATATTTTTGTTTAACCACCACTTCAATTCTTTAGTGATTCCAGAACTATTCAGGCTTTTAATTTCTTCTTGGTTCTTGATTAAATTTCTTCTTGATTCTGATTTAGTAAGTTAAAGTTTTCAAAGCATTTTATATACATTTTCAAAAGTGATAACCTACGTTTATTGAGCAATTGGCCACATATTGTTATTGAACTGGTTCCTTTATGGGAGGAAAAAGGTTCTGGGACTTCTTTTTCTGCCATCTTGCTCACATCACCTTTATTGTATTTTTGATACTCTGTTGTATCATTGCTTTCTTTTGTTGTTTTAGTTTTTTCTTTATATCATACATAAGGAAGTCCATTTTGTTACTCATTTTCTAAATTCATACACTGGACACTTAGCTCATTCATTTACAAGCTTTCTTTCTAATATAAGCATTTAAAAGAATAATATTCCTTAAAGTATGGCTTATGCAGCTCTATACATTTTGATTTGCAGTGTTTTATTAACATATCCTCTAGCTCTTCTAAATTTTCCACTTTGCTATCTTTCTAATTTGTAAGTTATTTGGCAATGTTTTAAAAAAATTTCCAAGTACAGTTAACTTTAGTTATATTTTTATTACTAACTTCTAAATGTGTTGCTTTGTGGTCAGGGAATATATTCTCTATCCTACCTGGAGCACAGAATGGAAGGAGTGGAGGACAGTTTTCAATTCCGATTCCTTTCAACATGCGGACCTGCAGGGACAGCGGGATCCACCTCCTTGTAGAAACCTGAATCTGAGTCTTCCAAGGAATTTAGAATTTCATTAAGGGTAGAAGTAAAGGGAGGGCACGGGTTTTTTTTCTGAAACTTGGAAAATAAATGTTTTTATCTATATCGGTAACTAAGCAATTTAGATAAAGTTGAAGTTCTTTAGATTGTCTTTGCTTTAATAAATATACTTCAACCACGGATTGGCTGCACCCTTTCCAATTCGCCAGAGATGCCCACCACTCCCTGTTTTAGATCTTAGACGTTGCCAGTCACTCACCTAATTCTGCTCGGCCTCTCTAGACGTTCACATTGAAACTCCTGCATGGATTCCGATCATGGATCCCCAGGTCGGGCGCCCGGATTCTAACCCTCCCCGAGGGCGCAGCTGGAGGCAAATTACTTCTTCTGCATTTCCGTTTCTCCGACGGTAAGATGGAACCATCAGAGCACCTCCTTTCTAGAGTTGGTAGAAGAGGGTATTCAATACATGGGAAGCACATTAAATAGCACCTGGCATAGAGGAAGCAATGGACATTGGCTACTATTATTACTGCTGCTATTAAGTAATCTGGTGAAGACTAAGCTTTAGGCGACTCCTGAAAAGAAACAATGGCAAACACAAAAAGCCAAAGAATTGTATCCTGAGACTAAAACAATGACATCACCTATTTTGCGGCAAGCAAAACCAGCGGCAGTAACATCCTGGCGAGATCACCTGGTGCGGCACCGCCACGGAAACTGCGCCGCGCGCCTTCACCCGGAGCTCTGCCCCCACGCGGCCGCGGCCTGAAGTTCAGCCAGAGAGTGACGGCAGCAGGTGTCTCTCTCCCCGTCTTGTCCCAGAGTAAAGGGCGTCTGCAGACCACGGCGTTCCGCCCTTACTCCGATATGCTCTCCCTTGAGTTTTATTCATCTCAGCCTCTCCGTACTGCTGAAACCAAGCACAGCAGACATGTGAACAACCTCTTTGAATGTGATAAATTCACTTCCAAGTGAGTGGTAAAAGATTTAGCATGGTAAAAACAATAGGGCACAAATTGAACTTGGAAATGTCTGTTTGCAATGTTTGAAACTTTGGCTTCTGACCATCTCCTCTTGTTTTTCTTTATATGACTATCAAGAATGTGCCTGAGGGAAAAACAAATTCTGCTGAATCCTTAAGTCTGAATCGTTCAAAGAATTCCCTATTGATAGCTAAACCTGGTTGCAAGTATGGGCAGTGTACTTAAAGACATCCGGAAATGGATTAGATGTGCATCTAAGAGAGGAAGAATCATGGATGACTCCTTGATTTTTAATTAGCAACTAGATGAAATGAATGGTAGGGGTATTTAATAAATGGTAGAGACTTGGGAGGAACTGGTTGGAGCCTGGATAATGATTATCCTAAACTAGTAAACATAAGCTTGAGTTTATTAATTTATCGAGTAGCATGATTATGGAGTATGCATTACTGTACCAGTATTAATGAAACTCAAATAAAAAAATATTAAACATAGAACTGGACCTGAGTCTACAGCTCACACTCAGTTCATTATGTCCAGTTATATAAAGATGGTCTCATAGTTTTATGGCACTAAAATTCTTTTCACTTTTATAGTTTTATGGGTATAAAGTATATGAGCAGAAATTTCTGACTTCAGTTTGCAATTTGCATATAATTTTTCTTTATAGTTAGTACTTTTTGTGTCCTATTAAACAAACTGCTGCTCACACAGGGACTTGCAAATTCCTTAAAATGTTATTATGCTGTGCTTTCCTCTAAAATAACACTGTCCAGGAGAACTTTCTGTCATGATTAAAATGTTCTAATCTGCACTGTCCAATATAATAGTTACTAGCCACATATATCTACTGAGCTCTTGAAATGTGACTAATGTGACTAAAGGCTTTTAAAATTGTTTTTCGACAATTAATTGTTAGTGGTTATTACATTGGACAGCACCACTCTAAAACCTTTGTTTTCCTTTTCATATTTACACCTTCTGTACATCTACAATTGACTTTTGTGCATGACATGAGGTAAATGTAAGGATACTTTTTCTACATATAAATATCCAATTGATGAACCACATTTTTTTCATAAGACTATGCTTTTCCACCCACTTCACTGCAGAATAGCCTTTATTATAAAGCAGAAGATCTTAATATGTGGGTGCTTATAGATTCTTTATTCTGTTTCTACTAATATGCACAGTGTTTTGAATAATTGGTAAAGATTTTACAAAGATAAGTCTCACGGTGGTATCTATTGTAAACAGCCAGTTCTCACCACGCACACTCTATTTTGTCATATTTCTGATCAGTTCAAGCACTTTACTACATGATAGTTTCAATGTGTCTTGGTCAGTTAAGGATAGAACTAATAAAGATTCTGAAATACAGGCAATGTCATTAATAAAATGACATCATTATCATTAATAAAGAATCTCATTAATAAAATGGCATGCTTTGCTGTTTCTATTTTTTCTTTAAATATCACCTTGGAAAGAGAGCTCTTATTTTTTAATGGTCTGACTTGCTCTGGGCACACATACTTGTGTGAGAGAAGTGCCTGGACACGATCCTGTGTTTGGTGAACAGGAAATAGAAATGGCAACAAGGTATCTTCTAGGAATCAAGTTCTAATATATATACTTATCGATGTTCTTTTCAATATTTTCCATTTGTAATTTAACAGCAACATTCTTTTCAAGGTACCACTACAGTAAACATAAATAAGAAAATACTTCTGTTTTTCTTTAAAATTAACTTCTGCTTCACGGTATCTTATTCATATCTAGTGTGGGAGTTCTGTGACGTTGTTTCTTAGTAAACAAGTCAGTAAATACTCTCACCGGCGGGGACAACAGTAAGCTGCCTTTCCATCTGTTTGCATCACGATTATCACCTTTGAGAAGGCTTAATTGATTTAAAAATATAAGTAAAATACTTTTTTACTTCTGCTGAATGAATTCTCATCATATTTCTGATTTAATTACAAAACAAATAAAATGCTCCCACCATAAAGTAGCCCAAACTCTATCCATTTCTATTAAGTACCACACAAGATGTGTACACCTTTTTTCTTGGGTGTTCAAACATGCAATAGTGGGAAAATGCTGGAAGGAGGCAGGAGACCTGGGGTTTAATCTCTGTGGAGCCAGTATAAATTTGACACCAAACCACTTGAGTAAAGAAATGCCACCTTCATTTACTTCTGTAAATTAAATTAAAGGTACATAAAGTTTTCTACCTGTCAGGTGGTCCGATCTTAGTCATTGTGAGGGGCCTACACAGTGCCAAATCCCAGGGATAGGACCTGGTCCCTGCTCCCTGAGGCCTCTGGGCGACTTGTCCTGTTTGAATGCCCAGGGGCAGCTGCCCTATGTCTACCCCAGGTACCAGGATAATATCAACACATTTGTTTTCCTTAAAAAACAAACAAACTGATGTGCTGGGTAAGGTCTAAAAAACGAACTTCTCTCTTTTTTGCTTATTTGTTTTTTTTTTCTCTTGTAAAAATAGATATAAGGGGATGTCAGAATATGACCTTCCTTCTATAATTTCCACTGAGGTCCCATACATCATATATATAAATGTGTGGTATAAATCTGCATATGAAATGCTCGTGGGAAGTTGCCAAGACTCTGACTACTGACTCTCCTTATCTCCTAGAAAATACGAGAAAGTACAGAGGATGCAGAAAAAAGGAGGACTTATGAGTGAGGCAGAGAGAACTCTCAACGGGATCCATCTATTGCCCAGGAAATCTTGAGAGCAGTTGAAAAGCTAACAAACTGTGTGCCCAGCCGAGCTGCAGGAGGAAACTGCTTGCCCAGAGTTTATGCAGTTTATTAGGCAAGTGAGTCACGAGCATTTCCTCTATCCAGAAGTGGGCTGTGCAAGGTGGAAGGGCGGTTTGGGTCCTGTTGAATAAGGCAGTGTGGAAGAGGGAAGGAATTTCAGCAGAAAGAGACTGGCTGGTTCCAGTCAGACATCCAGCAATGAGGGAAGAGTCGCAGTAGACCAGGCAGGGTAGACAGACCCACCTGCCAGGATCCTGCTGGCTTCACATGGAGAATCTGGGAATGCTCCACCAGAGAGAGTCTGTATTCCTATCTGCTGAGCCCAGAGACCAGGAAGGTCCTCAGTGCGGAGGGAGGAGTGCACTGCTGCCCCCGCGGACCTCTCCCCGTGATGGAGTTAGATCCTGGTCGGAGTGGAACGGCACACCAGGGCATCAGAGGAGGGGAGACTGGAAACAGACAGCCCACGGCCTCTTCTTTGTTGGTTTCTAGCTGAAAGCTGGTTTCAGCTGCAAAACAGATCAAACGCAAAGCTAAGTTTGGAGAGGCACTATTTACTGAACTGGGACTGTGCTTGAAACTTGTGACCACAAGGCCCCTATTAACTAAAAATCAGCAGAAATACCTCTTGACTAACTGAACTTTTTCCTCTGGAACTTTTATCTCTGGGATAGGGTAGCATTATTCTACACTGAATAAAGTTTAAAGATCAGAGGAAGTCAAAAGTATAATGAAGTTAAGCATATAACTTATGCTTACAGTTAAGCATATAACTAGTTACATGGTAGTAACAACTCCCTGCCTATTTTGTATGATTATTTTCATTAAATAAGTTATTATTTGCTAAATATTTTTTAAACTGTCAAGCTCACTGTAAATTCACTACCATTGGAATGATCATTTTGGTTCATTGGAAAGATTGAGCGCCTACATGTGTGAGGGACTGACCAGTTTTAGTTTATTTAACACGTAGACTGTAGAGCAGGAGAAGGAAGGTAAAACTATAAGCAAGTTGGACAAGAATGAGAGTAATCTTAAGCATGACACCTGATGGGCAGAAAGAAATAGAAATTCCATGATCAGAACTATGCTTTAGGGAGATTATTCTGATGATAATTTTGAACTGGAACAAGGGAGATCTCAGAAAACGACTTTCCATTTCAAATTCACATATAAATGTTACTTTTCTTTGAAATATTTCCTGATGTTTTTCTCGAGGGAGCAATTATTGATTCTTTCCTTCTTTGTCTTTAGGATTTAATATTTTTGCATTAAATTGCAATCGGTCGTTGACCAGTTTTCAATTGCAAGTTTTACAGAACTTTTTCTGTAAGAGCTTTACCTTCAAATAGGTTTGAAATGATACACACTAGACTCATCTGTTGAAGAATTCCCATGCATAAGAAATGTTCTCAAAAGAACAGTTAAGAAATCTAATTAGCTTTGATTGAAAATTACACAAATTTATCTAATCACCAAACATGTTTTTGTAGATTCATCTACTTTTTTCCCCAGATTCTGAGTTCTTTGAAGACTGAGGCTAAATTTTATTTAATCTACAGAGCAGTTAAATATGAGAAAGCACATGCAAGTTACTTCACGGATGTGTGTCTAGAGAGAGTAAATACTATTAAAGGATAAGATGACATCATTTATCAGAGAATCCTGGAAGGTTGGAATGAGCAAAGGTGAATGTCAAGCTGAGTTGGGAGCAAGACCTAGGAGAGAGTTGAATGGCTCCGTCTACTAAACAGTAGAGTGATGGGTTTCTGAGCTTCCTAGTGATGGTTCACAAAGGGCAGTTGGTTGGAGTGAAAAATAGGGAATTTAGAGCCTTTGTGGGCAGAAATAAGAAAAGGGGAACTTTTAAGAGAAGGAATGTATAATATATGCTTTAAATATAATGATATGCTATGATGTAACCCCCCCTTCTCAATCACCGGAGACATCTGTCAAGTTCCGTGTGATGGTGAGAATTGTGTGAGTAAAACAGGGGAAAGCTAAGATTCATTCCTTGCTGCTGAAAAGTTTGCTGAGACTTAACTAAAATGATGTATCATAAGAAGATCTGAGTCAGAGGTTAGCCCTGTAAATCTGCATGATACAACTTAGAGAGAGGATTGGCTTCCCTACAGGACCCAGAGGAGGACTTCAAGCTATTCATTCAGGGTATGATATTGAGGGGCAGGTTGACTTCAGCTGGCACCTAACAGCAAAGCCTAATATTTTGCTTGGCAGGATAATATACATATATTATACATAATTTATATAATTAATAGATATAAATGTAAATGAGGATTTTAAATATTATTAAAATTTTGGGGGAATAACATATCTGTTTAATAATTTCTGTTTTCACAACACATTAATATATTCTCCTTACAAAAAAATAGTATTACCTAAAAGTTCCCTCATACCACCCCTAATCTTGGGTCCGCATGGAAAACACTAGTTTACTTTCTCATTATTTCTATGTATAGACTGACCGATAGAAATTGCCTTATTTGTGGTTTAAAAGTAGCTGAATGTTAGCAATTTCAGATGACCCACAGTAACACTATGATTTTGGGATTTCAAACGATACTATTCTACTTTCCTTATCTAGCAGACTTTGAGTTTTTTCATCACTCAAATTTCTTAAAAAGAACTTTTCATTGTAACTCGTAAAGGATACTTTTTAAAACTAATGAATGATATTCTGTAGCACAGAAATCTTTAGCCAGTCTTTCAATAATTAACTTTAAGGTTTGCTACTATTTTCACTGAAATTTATGGTACATAATCTCTTGAACAGATGAGTGAGTCTTTCTCCAAATACCAGTACTTATTCACCATGCTAGAAAAATGTGATGTACTTGATTTTCCACAATTGCAATACTTGACCTTTTTAAATATAATTGTTTTTTGTCATTTTAGAAGTTACATAGCTCTTTGTTTTAATTCATGTTCCCCTTCTCACTAGTGGGATTAAGCATCTATACTGGCTATTTGAAGTGAGTCTCTTGTAAATTATACAGAAAAATATGATCTTTCCCTTACTTAAGAAATCTAAGCCTTTTAAATATGACCATTTCCTAAATACCCAAACACTTATATGTAAGAAGTAAATGGCTCTTTACTTTTATAGATGCTCTAGGCTGTTGACTTCCTGGCAAGTACTATTTTTGACCTTGCCTCCTTCTTCAAGTAGGATTGGTTATAACTTATTAATTCAGTAAGCATTTGAGGTCTTAAATATGTTTCCTACAATAGGATTATTTCTATTTTAAATAAAAAAAGAAATTAATTCTGGGCCAGAATATAATCATTGACTTTCACATCTGCCCTATATTCACTTTAAAACGAAATTTTCATGAATTTTGATAACTTTTCTAGAAACGTATGAATATGGGGATGCACCACAAACCTTCCTCTTTCAAACCTTTCACCTACACTAGTAGGTCTTGTTTCTACCTGAACTGGGTGTTATGCTCACTAGCACTGTTTGGACCCACAAACATTGCGTCCCGAGTGTGTGTGGGAAGATGGGGCTTCCACAGATTGTACTACCTGGACTCAGGTTGCTGGACTGGCCTGAAGAAATGGAGTAAGAGTGACCTTTAGTGGTCACTCTGAGTATTCACAAAGGGATATAATCTCTCTCAAGGGATAGATGGACTACTTGCAGCAGAAATGTAATAACTTAGAGATGGTTAACCAAGACACTTTTTATGTCTTTCTACTGTAAAAAAGATCAAAACCCTGTGAGTCACTCTTTAGACAGCTGAAAAGGTGCACTTCTAATTGGTAAATGGGAATCTAGTCACACCTATTAATGTGAGTTAGGTATTTCAATGCCTAAATCCCCTTTACAAATGGATTGCTAAAGTACCATTTAATTGAAGCAAACATCCTTTGCTTTCTATAGATCCGTAAAAGACACCTGGTAATCTTTTGAACCTTAGAACTAAGCAGCAGGAGAGCATTCTCCCACTTAGAATTAAAGTTACTTCTTAATGAGAATTAAATGCTCAAAATGAACTTTTTAAATCTTTTTGTTGAGGGACATCAGGGCCTATGTCTTTAATTAAGACATTTGACTTAATTTGATACCTAGGCACTGTTTTCTTAGTAACTTAGTTTCTTGCCAATTTAAAAAATCTGATTGGCTTTCAGGGATCTTTATTATGCTATTTCAGATTTCCAGTTTCTCATTATCTTTTCCCCGGATTGCAGGTCGTTCAGAACCAAGCATCATCATATCATTCACTGCCTTGTAGGGGCTTCAGGGACCATAGACCAAACACCAACTATGTACTTTCACTGCCACTTCTGTGACCATCGTCACGTATTAGCAGCCAGTTAATCGAGCAATAACATCAGGGATATAACCACCTTAATGTGTATTCTTTTATTTGCACAATAGGAATTTTGGGGATTTGGGGAGCCAAAGGAATAATAATAATACTCCTTTTTTTGTTCCTTACCAAGTTAGGCATGACTTACAATATAAATATAAGAGCAGGCTAATGAGACTAAAATATCAGCTTTGTTACAAATATATGCAAGTCACTAATGTGGCAAAATTAAGCACTGAATCAGCTTGCTTTCCTACACCCTCCTGAGTTGAACTAATCCCTGGAACTTCGGGTCTCCCTGCTAAACTTTGTACTCCCGGAGCAATCGCTACATGGCCGAAGGATACATACCAGAAGTGGAGAGGGTTTAGCCGAGGATTCCCATTCTCTTCTGCCACATTCACCGAATGAGAAAGTCACCCTGGGGAAAGGGCAGAGGGGCCCAAAAAGAGGCAGTAAGGGTTAGTCTAGGAATAAGTTTTCCTTCTAAGTTATTATTGGCAGCCATAATCTAAAACAATGGGCAAAATTCCAAGTATCCGTTTTCAAAGTTCTCTCTTCATAACACACGTATGTTTGAAAAAGCAATTATTGTCTTATTCACCGTTAAAATGGAAACTTAACTCAAAAGACTTCTGAAGTCAGAAAATTTAGATCACAGGTCTTTTTTTAAAGGGAAGTATATAATTCCTCTTTAGGTTCTATAATCATGAAAAGAATTTAAGACAAGAAACAATCGAGACAAAGATGATCTTTATATGCTGGTAAAAAGAAAAATAAAGGAGGAAGAGATAATGGTTCATCATGATGGCCTATTCTATAATATAGCCTCAAAATATATAAAGTTACAACTAACAGAGATGCTTGGAGAAGTAGATATATTAACCATTGTAGTTAGAGATTTTTAACATAACCTTTCAGAAAATAAAAAAAAATCAAGCAGAACAAAAAAAAGAGAAGAGTCAAATATAGATACAAATAATATAATGTATAAAGTTTGAACTATAAGATATTTATAAACCTCTCAACCTAACAAAGAAAGAGTACATATCTCTGTCATACATGGATAACTTATAAAAATTAACCTCCAATATTGCTCAAAGGAATCTTGAATAAATTCCAGAACATAAATAGCACACAGACTATGTTCTTTGGCCATAAATAACAAGATTAGAATGTAACAACAAAAAGATTATGAACAAAATTTTATATTCATGAAAATAAAAATCACATATCCTTTACATTAAAAGGGAAATAATACAGAAAACTGTGAAGTATTTAGAGCTGACAAGTGTGTATGACAACTAACTGACAGAAGAAAAATTTTAGCTTTATAAACATAACTATTTTTCAGGAAAAAAGAGTTAACCTAAAAGAAATAAGAAAAGGACTCATATAGAGTTTTATAAATAAGAACATGTTAGTAAATTGGAATATTTAGTTAATGGAACAAAATTATTGCGTGAGGGTAGGTTAAAAAAATCTCCAAAAGATACAAGAAGGAATAAAAAGCTTAAATAGAAATCGAAGTGGTAATAATAGTCTTGGCCTCTCACAAACTTCTCAAAATCCAGA
This sequence comes from Phataginus tricuspis, assembly GCA_029783875.1. Lineage (NCBI taxonomy): Eukaryota > Metazoa > Chordata > Mammalia > Pholidota > Manidae > Phataginus > Phataginus tricuspis. The sequence continues at coordinate 27,932,398 of JAQQAC010006877.1, read as the reverse complement.
TTGTTTTACATGTGATATTTCTCAAATTTTTAAGGAATAGTTATTTTCTGTACTACATATATGTTTCTAGAAAATGGAAAATTTTAAGAGCTGCCCAGTTTATTCTACAGGGTCCGTGTAACCTTGATTCCATCACTGAGAAAGAACAAAATATGTAAAAACATATTGAATTGTTTGTCTTGGAAACACAAAGGCAAATAACCTAAACAAAACCACTAACTAAGTAAATCTAATGATATATCACAATTGTACCACAATCAAGTGGCATTTTTAATCCCAGAAATGAAAAGATGATGAATAGTAGAAATTCTTTTAGTGTATATGTCTTCATTAATAAACTGAGAAAAGTTATATGAGTATCTTAAAAGGTAAAAAAATTTTAATAAAGTTTAACATATATTTATAAAAATAATTGGAAAATCTAGGAAGAAAAGGAAATCTTCCTTACTTTTGAAAAGGTTTCATATACTAAAGCATCATTAAGTATTATCCTTATGGGGAAACATAAGATGTATTTCCTTTAACAGTTGGGCTATCATTAACAATGTTTAACATTGGACAAGGTTTTTGTCAACAGTCAAGAAAAAAGGAAATAAAATAAGAGGTGTAAGTCTTAGAGGAAAGAGAATATATTATGTTTGTACAGATGATCGTCTATAAAGAAAGGCCAAAAGAATCATTAGAAAGAAATTAGAATAAGAGAACTCAGTAAGTTTTCTGGGGACAAGATTGAGTTAAATAAAATCCATAGCATTTATCTATTCCAGCAATAGGTAGTTGGAAAATATAAAGCGTGCAGGAATATCTAACAAAGAACATGTACGATTTCTCTGAAGAAAAATTTTTTATTTCAATACAATAATGGGAAAAGAGCCTAAGAGACATTTTACAAACGTTTACAAAAAAGTTTTGAAAAGCATATAAAGCAAAGTCTCAAACTCATTAGTAAATAGTAAATTCAAATGCAAATTAAAACAAGAATTATAGATATAAAACCATGTTACGGATTATATCTATTTGCTTATGCCTTCAGTTCAGCAAAATCTTGAAAGCTAAAAAGGCAAAATATCTGTAGTTATGTGAGGTTGTAGATACCGTCCATGTGTTGCTGGTATTGACTGCCACCTCCCAGACATCCATTCTGAGAAATAATCTGGCGATAGTTAGTTAAATACAGGAAATGCATACTCTATGACCCATCAATCGTGCTTCCAGATTTTTATTCTAGAGGACATACAGGTGATATATACAAAAATTTCCAGAATTGTTAGAAGTCATCTGGACATCCATTGTTGATAGAATGGTTAAGTAAAACACGCTGGGTGCACACTCCAGAATACTGTTGCAGCACTGAGAGGCCTCAACCTACACATACCAACAGAAATGGACATGCATAAATCTGAAAAGCATAGGGATGAGTAAAAAGGTAAGAAAAAAATGTAAATTAATTATTTATATAAGTTAAAATACACAAACACAAAATAACAATACATATTTTATTAGTACTTACAAGATAAAAATATACTACTTTAAAAGCATTAGAATATTTGTTCATGGTAGTGTAGGGCACAGAGGAAAAAGGGTAAATAAATCATGCAGGATAGGGGACACCTATGGCCCAACAACAACTGTGTCACAGAAGAGTGTGATTAATTCAAAGCTATGCACTAGAGGTCTAAGGATGGAGAAAACATTAGATAAGCAGTGAACCTTAAAATGGATAAAAAAGATTTTTAAAGCCACTGTTCATCTGATACAAAATGTTATAGGACTTTATTATTTTGAGTAATTGAATATGAAATCCATTTAACAGGGGTCTCATAAATGACAAAACTCTGAAAGTGAAGAATGGAGAAAAGGACCATTATCTCCCTCTATAAAATGTGAATCCCCCTCTTCCCACATTGGTCACATATTAAATATCCTTTCAGTGCCCTCTTACAACTCTGGCACCCCAGTGGATTATCTTGTTCACCCCTTACTTTGAAGATCACCATTATAATTATCAGGTGATCTGTTGAAGTAATTCCAAGATTTCGTTACATGATTTTCCATGCAGCTCTCTGTGTACAATCACTCACTGAACAATTTTATATTATAATGTTTTAAGAAACTATCAAAGGATAATTCATGCTTTTTTTGCAAATGCTACTATTCAGTATGCAGCTATTGAGGGGTAATTCAAAGATTCATAAGAAGTAAGAGTTAAATTTGAAGTGTGTGTGAGAAAGGGAACCTGAATCAGAGAATCAGAAGTGATCATGTAAGACACACTTTCAGCTTGGACCATGCTAAGAAGACAATTTACTCAGTACATTTATTTGGGAGGTTTTTGCATTATGATACCATCTTTTTGGCTTAACATCTTTTCTCCTTACTTTCACAATTTTGTCAAAAATTGAGGTTATTAGCAAGAGAAATAAAGATTCAGATAGCCATGTGTGTGTGAGCACATACACATTTAATGAGATAGTGTTTTAAAATATTCATCTTTGCACTTTTTTTTCATTTCTGCATGATCCTGCCACTCAGAAACCAGCCCACTGCTTTGAATGGGGTCAGGACTGTCCTAGGAGAGACGCCAAACAAAACAAAGTCGTGAAGGCACTTTTTTTCCCCCAAAGTAGGCTCTTGAAAATCCAAATGGTAGAACCTGAGCAGGGCAGGTCACAGAGGTTTTGCCTTAGCCAAAGATTTAAAAATGTATAGTGGGAGAAGTGACCAGTGTTTTCTTGTGATGTGAGGCTTTGCTGAGCTGCGTCTAACCTGCCCCTGACAGCGGCCACATCAGAGGCCAGGACAATCGTAAAACAGTCCCACTGAGACTCAGAAGGGTGGCGGAAGCACAGGGTTGTATGTGGTGTTCTTAGGCCCTCTTCTTGAATGGTCTTTACATTAGTGAAAATCCACCCTGATGATGTGTTTGACTCATGTGGGTATGTGGATGAATACGTTATGTATGATGCATAAGTAGAGCCCCCTTGATGGGAGACCCCTAGATGGAAGATTGTGCAGTGGCTTCAAAGGGAGGCAGATGCCACAATGATTACCCTCTCTAATATTTACAGACCTCTTCTCCTGGCCTCCAGACTGATAATTAGGGTAAAATCTTAACACCACCTAACTGGAGAACCACTGGCAGGGCAAGTGACAGGAGAGACTATATGCCGTAAGACTGCAGGACCTGGGTGTTAGGTATGCCTGGAAGTGGATCCTGAGGGTGCTGAATGGAAGAGAGAAGACCCTACAACTAGAAAGTGGAGGTATGGTCAATACAAGGGCAGCTTCTAATAATTCACAGTTTGTGAATTCTGGCAAAGACACCAAAGAGAAACAACTCATGGTGCCATAAGGGTCTTAATAGGTGGCTCTGGGAAGCTTGGAAAAGTAATGGCTCACATTCAGTGAAGTAGAGATGCCAGAAATACCAGGCCAGACTGTGGAGGAAAGGATTAAAAAGCTCAGAGACGTGGGGATATTACAATTTGTCCACTATACCAGACCAGAGTGGCCACTAGCTATGTTCCTTAGATGCCATGGAAGATGTTTATCGTGTAAATAACTTAATGGGTACGTGAGGTGGACATCAGGTCAATATTGGTTCTCCAGGACTGATCGTAGGAGAGGCTGTTAAGAAATTGTGCTCCCTGATAGTGATGGAATGATGAGATTACAGAACAGAAGCCAGCTGCCAGCGTTTATGTACCAGAAGCAGTGAAGGTGGAATTCCTTAAAAAGACAGAAAGGCTGCAGTGGTGTGCAGGGGAGGCTAAAGTGCAGAGGCGTGTCCCTGACAGTCCAAGGGTGGAAAGGCAGAGAACCACCTGCTCCGTACCCCCTGGTTTCTCTTAATCGGCATGGGTGTGCTCAGCTGTTGGCAGAACACTTCCACTGGTCCCTTGACCTTGTCGCTTTAGTACTGGGAATCAGGGCACAAGGAAGAGCTATTGTAACAGGAGAGGCTGGGTAGAAGCCCTGGAAGCAGTTCCTTTCCCCTCACCAAGATAATAAAGTGAAACCAATAGCTCCTTCCCGGGGAGAACACCAGAGATCAGTACCTCCTTCAAGACTTGAAGGGCTCAAAAGATGCAGAACTTAAAAGCTCTCAACTGAAGTAGTGATTACTCAAGAATAGTACACTTGTCAAATCTCATTGACTTAAAATGCGTGCACTTTATTGTATGTCATATTCACGGTAATAAAGTTAAAATAAATAAAACAAAAACTAACTCCTCCTAATTTGGTCAGCCATTATGAAATAAATCTCCCCTTCCCACAAATTACCTTGAACTATTTTCTTCCATTATGATATGTGTTTGTTTAATGTGCTTCAAAATCTGTTACACTTATCAGAATTAAGCTATCCGTGGAAGCAGGCAGTATTTAGAGAGAAGCTGAATGCACTCCTCAGCTTTAAATATATCTCATGTGAATGATTTAGAGATCTATCTCTTGGATCAGATTTTTTAGTTTTAGCAATACTGACCCCCATGAAATGATCTTCAGTACCCGTGAGTAGAAAGCACAAACCCAGAGTTTAAGGCATCAGATGTCTTTCAATACTGATTTCCATGCAAAAATCAACTGTGGACATTGATTCTGGTAGAAAATGTCTGTGGGGATTTATCTATATTCTTTATTTATCTGTATTATTTACCTGGAAGGCTAGTATTCTTACTAAGATTGTTTTTGGTATTTAATGATCACAGTACAAAATTACAAAGAGTTGTGACTCTTATATACACATAAACCCTGTTAATTTTAGTGCAGGGTTTTGTAAAATGCAAAAGTTATTTTTAGGAATGCATATAGGGTTTGTAGCAGAAAGATGTGTTCTAAGATCTTTCAACATTTTTTTCTCCTTCAGCAGTAATAAGTAGTTCTTCATTAGTGCTTTTTTATTTTTAATTTAATAATTTATTATTAAGTGGATGTTTTATAAAATCACAGACATATCTTCACATGCTCTAATAAATATTTCAGTTGCATAAATAAACTGAGAAAATCTATTTATCGGTATCTGGACATCAGATGTCTTTCAATACCAGTAGTCAAAGAATATCCTGTCCTGATCATATCAGACTTTGGATTTCTTTACTCAGTGTTAGTACAGAATATGGCCACTTTGTAATGTGTTGGAATTATGAGTGTGTACTTCTGCTCTTGGTCTTTTATTCGGCTACTGTCTTTATAGTCATAGTATAATTTTAGAACCTGAAATTTTTTAAGTGCAGAGAACTACAAATATATTTTAATACAACGATTAAAGAACCTGGTATATTTGCATCCTCATTTTACTTATTATTGGTGCCTTTCACACAAGTAGGACTAAACTTAAAGAGCCACAATTAGGTTTTCTCTAAAATATTTTCATATATAATTTTTTTTATTGTATTTCAGAAGGCTAATTTTTTCCTAGTTATAGGTTTATGCCATTGAAAATGAAAGGCAGCTCTGTGTTAGTAATCTTCCCTTCTCCTATTTTTTTACAATATGATGGACTTATACTGAATAAAAAGAGCCAGGTGTTTTTCCCCTTTCCCACAGGGTAACATGTTCTCACACAAGTCACAATGTGTGTCTCACAGTTTCCCTCGACGCCAGCTGTTCACCATCAATAAAATGGCACTTCTTTCTCAAATCAGTAATTCTTTCTTTTTTCTCCATGAATTTTTGAACGTTTACCTACCCATGAGGAATACAAATTACCACCATCACACTGGTAGCATCAGGTCAAGAAAAGTTTCCAAAAAAGAATGTCGATGAAGCCCGGCCTTTATGTCAAAACCCAACTTTGTCCAGAACTTTCACTGACACACCGGGTTTACCGCTTCTTATTTGATACTTAAATGAATTTTTGGAGGCATATTTTTAATGAGATATTTGGTTACTCCAGAAAAGCAGACTTAAAATGACTCTCCTAGCACCATCACTGCTGTCGTCACTTGTGCCAATTTGAGCTCAACAAATGCTCATTTTGCAGAACTGTTTAATGAAGGGAACACATTTAAACTTTATTTCCTCCTTTAACGCAACCAGAGGTTATGTTTGTTTAGAAATCTAACAGCTATCCAGATTATACACTCTCACTAGTGCCAGGCCAAAAAACACAGGCCCCAAACCACTCATTCCATAGCTCCCTCATTTTCTGACTTATGGCTGTTATTGTAGGAACTGGATCTATTAAGAAATTGCCTTTGGAGCAGTCAGGGAATATCGTGGCATCTTGTGCAATAATTTGCAAACAGTGGCTTGAGAGAAGTGGTATGCAAGAAAATACAGCCCACACCTTGACCTTTCTACATCGTCACAGTGAATGTTTGGCTCAGCTTGCTTCCAAAAAAAAAATACAAGAGGTATATCTGAGACCTAGGTGAGGTTGGAAAGACCTACGTAGCAGCTGAAGATGGCAGCATGGGAGGCAATGAGGAGATTTGCCTTTGGTCTTGTGCATCGCCAAGACCCGAAGTTCAACCCCATTTCATCTATTTAGCACGTAACCTTATGCAAAATATTCTACTCTTTAAAACTCAGTGTCTCCATGCACAATATAGAAAAATAATAATAAGTGTCTCATTAGGGTGTGATGGCGCAAAGACCCTCAAAAAGAGTTTGTTGAATTAGGTGTTCCTCAAATAAATGTTTTAGTAACTACAATGCTTAGGTATATAGTGCACATAAATGGACAAGCAGAGTGTCTGACACGTTTACTGTCCTTTTATTGTTGTCACCAAGGTTAGCTTTGTTGTCTTCACAAAGTTTCACTTGGTCTCAGGACAAAATGACAAAGATTAAATGTGGCTCTTGTTTTAGGGACAGTCACATGGAATGGCTACTTCTCCATAGCAGAAGCAGGCATTTGTTGCTTTAGTACTGGAATCAGGGCCCAAGAAAATATCTTCTTAGCTTATTCAGAAATACAAAGTGGCTGGAGAAAAAGACCCTGCTTTCGATTCTCCTTGTGGAACAATCTGGAGGGTGATGACTGGTCTACATGAGTTTATTCCAGCTTCTGAAGGACATTTCAGAGAGTGGGACATGAACTTCCATTGATGGTCCTCCTTTCTGCCTAGAGAAACCTTTGCTAAGACTAAGCATTCCCATGGTAGACGTTCTGGTGGTCCCTGAGGGATTGTATTATGGGGTGACCTGTAGCTATTAAACAAAATATTCAACATCAACTGTATTCAACAATTTCATTATTTTCAGAAAGGGCATGCGAAAGTCTAAGCTTAGAAATTCTAAGGAATTCTTAGAAATTCTAAGTCAAAGGCTTAGAAAATAGATTAACTAGGTAACTTCTGAAAACATATCCCTTTGAGATTCTAGGATATATATACAAAGTTCAGAGTCTTTAAAAGACAAAAAGGACACTGTGATAAAATGAAAATAATAAGAATGAAAATAAAAATAATATAATAGACATACATTTTTATAATGAGACATTTGATCAATCTGAGATTCATCTACTCAAATTCTTCTTTGAAAATTTTTATTACGACATGCAAAATAAAGCATTTTTATTATAGATGGCCTGGTAAGACAGAGGATGATACGTTTCTTATCCTCTTTGGCAAAATATCTTGATTTACTTCTGTTAGAGTTGAAAGATGTAATTATGTTAACTTTTTTCCTGACTTAGTCCTATGGAATCCACCGACATTGTTTGCTCAGGGTGGAAAAGGCAAAAGCTGAGGCAGAGTCACCTGCCAAACTCACCTTCCAAGTTCATTGACTAGTAAGACGGGAATTCACGCTGAGGACTCTGACTCCTGTTCTGAGTAACCATTCTTTTCTTTTTAAGGTGTCTTTAAAACAGATACTCAGACACACAAACCTCGACTACCTTAATACTGCTTTATTGCTTCATTTATCTTCCCACGCCCTTCTTTCTCTTCACAATCATTCATGGCATTTGGAAAATGATTCAAAGAGAACACTTCAAAGTATTGTTTTGTGGCTCAACAAAACAACGCCTCCCTGTCTTTCCTTCCTCGGCTACCTTTGACAGAAGTGCCAGACCCTGCATGTATCCACACACACATGATTACCTTTACTTTAGATTTTTAAACCCTCATTAATTTTTCTTTTTCATGAAAACATTTAAATTTGCCTAAACATAATGGAAGAATATTCTTTGTTTTTGGACTTCATCTTTAACAAAAAGGAAAGAAACTCTAAGATTTTAAAAGTGAGATGTTAAAAATAATGAAATTTCATTTTAATAAAAACGTCAAGCTTTTAAGTCATAAGACAGAGGTGTGCCTCAGCATTACTACCTAGGAGATATTTTAAGGCAATACACACATACGTGTTAAATATTTACACAGTACTTTGCAGGCTTCTACTTTTGAACTGTGGGTGAAACAAAGTTGGCAGATGCCAAGTAGAAGTTAATTATATAACATATCAGTAGGCTATTAAAACAGCAGAGGAAGGAAAAAAGAATGCTAGAATCCTTTGAGAGTGCTGTAGGGTTTGAGTTTTCAGGATGAATTTGTGGAGGACAAAAGTGTCAGGATTGGAAGTTAGACATCTTTGTAAAACCTTTTCGTTTATTGACAACATCAACAAATTGGATGTGGAAGGTAAGGCTTGAAAAGGAGAGATACAAGGGCATACTAATTTCAAGCAAATAGTAATAGCTAGTAGATCCTTTATGCCAGAAATACTGATATTCTTTCCGGAGGCTAGTAGGGGATATTTGATAAAGTTCTGCTCTTAGGTTTATATCATATCCATGTGGATATACTCAAAATACAGAGTTCCTAAAATGATCTTCTTTACTTCCATTCTGTATAAAAATGGCCATTCTCCATATGATACACACACATTATTTTTTCTTCTATATTGAATTTATGAAGGGAGAGATCATATTTATAAATTGCATCCTTATCATCTAATGATTCTTTCCTGTATGGCTTCAGCCAAACTAATGTATTAACTCATGGAAAAACAAGAGAAGCCATTGCAATGGGGGTATGGATTAAAGAATGCCCCTCAAGAGAGGAAAACACTCCAAATAAATAAATCTGGTTTCTTTGTATACTTTAGGCATGTACATTTGGAAAGTAAAGTGTCTGTAAGTATAAAAATATAATTTCTTATGCATTTTGTTTATATATTTGTTTATATAAAATACAGGGTCAACTGAACTGGATTTGGAGAAACGGTCTTATTTCTAAAGTTTACTTCAGTCTCTCATCCAGTCATTTCTTCAACGAACATTATTTGAACACCCTCTATGCTTTTGGTAATATTCCAGATCCTTGTAGTGATAGGGGATTGATTCTCTCCCAAAGAGCTTATCTTCTAGATAATAAGCAAATACAAACTTATAATATCGTGTAATAATCAATGCTATTTAAAATAATAATGTGGGCTCCAGGACAGAGTGAAGCGGAAGTGGACAGTTTAGACGGGGTGGTGAGGCAAGGCCTCTCTGAGGAAGGGACACCCCGTAGGGACCAGCATGAAGTGGGCGAGGGGGCCATGGCGATACTTAATGCATGAGCGTTCTAAGTACAGGAAAGAGAATTTCCAAAGCACTAAACTGGGGACAAGTTGGCACACTCGGGAAACAAGGAGGTCAGTGTAGTAGTTGCTGAGTGAGAAAAGGAGGGAGTGGAAGAAAACAAGACTTGAAGGAGCAGCCCTGGTGAAAGGTCAAGGAGGATCTTATAAACCATAGTAAGCTAAATCTTTTCTTTGGAGTAAGATAAAAAGCCCCTAGCTGTTTTGGGAAAAGTGAGGAAGAAGATCTAATACATAATTTAAAATAATTACTCTGTCTACCATACAGAAGATTTATGGAGGGGTAGAGAACAGGAGAGAGGAGACTTGTGAGAAAGCTATTTTAGTGGCTTAGTGAAAAATGATGGTTTGTTGGGTTTAGGGCGTGTGGTCCTGGAGCTAGATCCCTGGTAGCCCCCCGTTAATGGGTGGTGTGCGCCAAGATGGGGACAGCTTGCCTGGGGGGGTTTCAAGATCTTGAATTAAAACAGGTTTTATACTAGGATTGTGATTACAAAAGATTTTGCAGGTATTACAAAGAAAATAGATAAGAGACGGGTGAGGATGTACAGAAACTTCACCCACTGTAAAAGACTCACTTAAATCATTAGGGAAAAGGTGCATTACTTACATGGTTTCAGAAGAGCTCACTAGTTAAAATTAAAGTGTTATCTCTCACACGTTTGTTATGATAAAATAAGCTACAGGTCAAACACAAAAACAAGTACAATAAAAGCACAAAATACCTGAGAGAACACAGGTGATTTTTTTTTTTAATCCGTGGTAGATGGTGTGCGATGATTCTGCAGTAGCGCTCCTGCATCTCTGCACACCTCCTCCGCCACCCAGAGGTGGCGCCCCCTTGCCTGCCCTGTGGATCTGCGCTGACCACGGGCCTTTCTTTGGTCAGTATAATGGGACCGAGTTCTGGACTTAACCCTTAAGAATTTGGCAGACTCTGTCTTTTACCCTCTTGGGGTTCTGGGAGTCACATAGGGAGTTCAGTCACCTTGCAGGAGAGAACGGCCCTGCCAATCTTCAGACGTTCTAGCCACCCCAGCTGAAGCAGCAGACACGAATGAGACCCTCTTGGACGTTCTAGCCCCAGCTGAGCATCTAGTTCAAGGGTGTCAAACAGTCCCAAAGAGGCAGCACAGGAGGGTCGGTACGGATCCTCACGCACAGTGAGCTCACACCACAGCTCATGAACCTCAGACTTAGAGAACGCAAATCTTTTATAATTAGCTGTAAGAAAAATTTGCCCTTTTCTGTGGAGGGAGATGCTATCTTTATTATCCCGGACAGTAAAGCAGTCTTCTCTCTGCCTGGGAGAGATTCACAGTCTCTATCTCCGAAACTGTTTAGTATGCAAACATTCTTGAAAAGTTAGCCTGGGACAAAAGCAGGCACTACTTCTGTTCACAAGATGTGCACCAGGAGAGAACCGTGGGGAGCTGTCTCTCAATAAACTCATGATCTGGGACTGAATATCTCATCTCTGGTACCTTTTATCTCTGTGATCTTGTGTTAGCCAATTTTCTCTGCCCCTCAGTTTCCCCATATGTGAAATGAATTTAATAATAGCACTACTAAAAATTACATTGGTTAAAACATTAGAACAGTGCTAGAAGCAATCTAAATGTTTAAAAATATTCGTTAGTGTTATAATTGTGTGTTATTATTGTAATTCATACAATGAATCCTCCTCATCCATTATTAATGAATGAAGCACTGCGATGGGATAATATACAAGATATATTTTAAGCTTTGAGAAAAAGGCAGGGATATACTGTAGAACATGATATTATTTGTACAAAAGAAAAATAACATATAAATACATACGTATACCAACAGAACAACTTTGGGTGTAAAGAAAACATACTTTTACTTTTATCTCTATACCCTGATAAATTTAGAACTTTGTATTGTGTGACTGTATTAACTGTTTTTTAAAAATTAATAAATTAAACCACCGAAATTGAAAATGTGCTTGTTTATGAGGGGAACTTGATTATCTACGTGTTAAGATTTATGTTAAAAACAGGTATATGTTATTAAAACACTAAATTATTTTAATAATGTATAGTTTTGAACTGAGTATATAAAATGTTGAATAAAGATCTTTGACATGAGGGAAATGCAAACTAAAACTATGATGAGATATCACTTTATACCTTTTAGAATAACTATTTTCAAAAAGATGAGATAACAGGTGTTAGCAAGGGTGTTGAGGAAAGGGAACCTTTGTGCACTGTCGGTGGGAACATAGATCGATGCCGCGGCCGTGAGAAACAATATGCAAGAGCCTCAAAGGATCAAGAACAGAACTACCATACGATCCAGCGCTCTCGCTTCTGCGTATTTATCAGAAGGAAGTGAAATCACTGTCCCAAAGAGATATCTGTGCCACCATGTTCACTGCGGCATTATTTACAATAGCCAAGACATGGGAACAACAGAAGTGTCCATCAAAGGATGAATGGATGAAGAAAATGTGGTACACAAAACAGGATATCACTAAGCATAAAAGAAGGAAATCCTGCCATGTGTGACAACATGGACGAATCTTGAGACATGCCAAGTGAACTCAGACAGAGAAAGACAATGTATGCTGTAACTTACATGTGGAATCTGAAAAACCCAAACTCATAAATAAAAAGAGTAGAATGGTGGTTTCCAGGGGCTGTGGGATGGGGGAAATGGAGAGATGTTGATCAAGGGTACAAACTTTCAGTTATAAGATGAATAAGTCCTGGGGATCTACTGTACAGCTCGGTGGCTACAGTTAACAGTACTGTGTTGTATACTTGAAAGTTACTAAGAGAGAAGGTTCTCACAACCACCAGAGGCAACTATGTGAGCTGATGGATGTGTAAACTCACCTTATTATGGTAATCATTTGCAATATAGATGTTTATCAAATAATCACTTCGTGTATCTTAAACTTACACAGTGTTATACGTCAATTATATCTCAGTAAGCCTGGAAAAAAGGAGATGATCTTCAATATCAGTAGATAAAGAGCAGGATCATAACCACGATTGTGTGTTTAGTGGTTTCAAATTAGGTGACCTTGGTTGGACTGATGCATGATTTGGGGGCCTTGTGGAGTTAAATCATTAAGCTCTCTTTGACATTTCGGTTTTGCCCTATTCCAGATGGCAAAATCTGTATGCCAAACAAAATCAGAACCTTCTTAAAAAGCTCTATTGAATTTTCTGTGCACTTGTGAAGGTCTGTGGTTTTTATCATCAAATCACAAAAAAAGCAGAATTAAAACATGTGGGCCTTACAGTGATGGTGAAAACTTCCCATTAATTATGGATGAAAAGCTCAGTGGAGCTGAGCAAGTTCAGATTAAGTCTGACAAATTTATTGTTATTTTCCAGAAAAGTAGCCAAGGATTACAGGGAATGGGGGATACCCATCTTCTCCCCCTATGTCACCACATTTCCCTTGCATCAACTGTGACATTGAGATTTCAGCAATGTTGCTCTGGATTTATGGAAATTGGAATGAAGGCTAATAGGCAGCAAACTCTTGGGATTTTTGTGAACATCCAGTCCCAATGAAATTCACATTTTGAAATACACTGCTGCTAATATCTGCCTCTTATACTAAATCTCATCCTTAAAATGTCCCAGACCTTCTTGTGATATGGCTAGCTCTCAGAAAAATATTGCTATTGCCAGATAGTCAAGAACCCTTAACACCAAAAAAATACTTTCCTAATAGTTATTGCTTATTTAAAAATATTGCAAAAATATATTTTGTTATGTGTAGTTTTTCAATAGACCAAGTATCATCTATAAGTCAGTCTTTATCTACCACCCCGCATGGTGACATCTCTGGCTATTGGCATTTGAAAACTTTGATTCAAATCTGGGTTTTACCCCCCCCTTACCGGCTGTGCAAGCTTAATAATGACCTTTGTAAGCATCACTTTCTCTGGAAGAAATAGGGTTTGTAATATAATACATATCTGTGTCAGTTGGAGACCTGGAAAGAGTAGAGCATTACTAGGGCTGATGGAAGCAAGTTTAATGAAGAACTTATAGTCTTGTGGAGAGGGCTTAAGGGAAACCAGCAATGGAGTGGAATAAAAGCCCAGGTCAGCATCAGCTGGAAGCCATTACTGTGTTTACGCCTGAAGGAGCCAGGAAGGGAGTGGCCACCTGAATCTGGAAGTTGCAAGAACTATAGCTGTAGGTAAAGGCTGCCAAGCAAGAGCTTAAAAGAGACATAATATGTTTAGTGTTTAGGAAAAGACTAGGATGGGCACATCTAATATTTAATTTTTCCTTAGGAAGAAGACATAAGGGCAACCTGATGAAGGGGGTAGTTTAATAACCATAATATTGCACATGTAATTGTAGATTAATGATACCAAAATAAATTATATATATAAAAAAGAAGACATAAGGAACATACCCTGGAATTTATTTAAATGTTATAAAGTTGAAAGTTACAAAAAGTGTGATATACCAAACCAATGGCAAAGAATAGATCACTTTGAAACAAAGCTAAAAGCATAAAGCAGTTAAAAAAAAACTACAGGGTGGTGGGAAGATGAGCTACTCAATAAAGTTGGATTATAAAATGGTCAAAAATTTGAGGAAAACATTGGATGCTTATTCCATAATATACACTAGAATAAATAAATGTGAAAAAGAAATGCTATAAATGATTGGAAACAGTGAATTCTGTAAAACCCAAAGAAAATAAATATACTATATAAAATTGATATGATCTATATTTGCTATATATTCATTATAAAAATTTCTAAATATTTTCTAGTTCTCATTATAACCAAACCTCATCCCTTGAATTTTTAAAAATTTTATCTTTTTCTTATTTGAATATGATTTTAAAAATTACACATTTTTGTTTCTACCATATTTATGATGTAGGCAAAGAATGTTTATATATGGGGAATTTTGTAAAATGAATTAAGACTTGCTTTATAGCCCAGTCATGTTAACTTTTATAAATGCTTCCTGCATGCTTGAAAGACTACAGTATCCATTTATAAGGCAAAGTGTTCATTGTGTGTATTTTTCAGCAGTCTTTAAATGGAGATGCAAAAGTTTTCAAAAGATAGACAAGAATTAATTTTTGGAATCTTCATTTTTTTAAGCCTATGTTACAGGGTTCTTTTTTACTCAGGCCAAATTAATTTTATAATCGAAACATTATCTTCACTTTTTTTCAGAAGTTTATTTTGGGGGAGCGTCCCTACAAATACTAACAGTATATAAATAAGAATACTAAAATATTGCACTAAGATGGGAAATCAAGTAATTTCTTCTTGAAGGTCTGCCTTCAAGGTATATATTTATACTTACTGAAGCTACTTTACTGACTTTATAATGAAGTTGAGAATAGTTATATTTTCTGATTAATTGAACGTTTTTTTCACTATCTAATGAAATGTATTGCCAGAAATATCTTTTTTCTTTAAGTTTTTTAATTAAATTTTATTTCCTTAAAGTAATAATATAGACTCTTTGTTGTTGTTAATATTTGCCTATGTTTTTCCCTATTGTTAGCTTCCACATTTTAAGCACATATATTTTAAATCTTCTTTCAAACTTCTTTAAGTTTTATTGAAAAGGACATACAGTTCAATGGTTTGAAGGGTTATTCTGAAAAAAAAACTTTTGTCTTTTCACCAAAGTTTAGTTTTTTACATTTATTTTAACTAGGTATATATTTGCATGTATTATCTCATTTTGTGGTTTCCAAAGGTCTCACTGTGTCGAGGATGTGTTTTTTCCATTGCAGCCTCTCAAGTAGATTCATGTGTTTAGTTTTTCTCATTTCAGTTTCTCTTCTTGATATGTTTAGAAATTATTCACTTTCTTTCTGTTTAGTTGTTGCCCTTGGCAGCATATTGTATTATTTAAAAATAATTTTTGTCACCCTCTACCTGTTCTTGCAGACCTATGCCTACTGGTAGATTATAGTCCCTTGATTGACATCAGGTTTCAATATATGACTTGCTAAGCAGCACCTTAATAGTCAAGGTGTGCCTCTGCCAGTTATTTTCCCTATGGCATGTCCTTGATAAGGGTTTGCTCCTTCCTCCCACCTTGATTTGGAAATGTGAGAATGTGGAGTAGAGCTGTTCTCAACACATGGAAGATATAAATGAAAGCGGGAACTAATCCTTTGTTGCAATTTGTTAGTGCTGTGCATTTTAGTGTAAACTGCTTAATCCAGTTTATGAATTTTAACAAATATTCTTTTTTTTAATATTTTTCATGCGATATTTATTTCTATTTATTTTTTTTATAATTTATTTTGGTATCATTAATCTACAATTACATGTGCAATATTATGGTTATTAAACTAACGCTTCATCAGGTCCCCCCCACCAACCCCATTGCAGTCACTGTCTCAGTGTAGTGAGATGCTATAGAATCACTACTTGTCTTGTCTGAGTTAAACAAATATTCTTAATAAAATCTAAAGTTGATCAACATCTTTACCATCCTTCCAAATAACACAAGGAACAGAATGATTTATATGCTACTTTTGACTTTAGTTCCATCTTTTCTTTATCCTAAAAGGAGAAATTATTTGTTTAGATTTACTCATGTATTTTACCTTTTATCTTCTCACCACTGCTCTCTTTTTTTTTTTAATAATTGGATTAATTTTAATTCTTTTTTTTGTTTTTTTTTTACAATTTATTTTATTTTAGTATCATTAACCTACAATTACATGAGCAATATTGTGATGATTAAACTACCCCCTTCATCAGGTCCCCCCCACCAACCCCACCACAGTCACTGTCCATCAGTGTAGTGAGATGAGAATCACTACTTGTCTTCTCTGAGCTGTACAGTCCCCCCCGTCCCCCCACCCTATGTCTGCCAATCGTAATGCCCCTTTTACCCTCTTATCCCTCCCTTCCCGCCCTTCTTCCCCAGTCCCTTTCCCTTTGGTAACTGTTAGTCCGTTCTTGGGCTCTGTGAGTCTGCTACTGTTTTGTTCCTTCAGCTTTTTCTTTTTTGTTATTGTTGTTGTTGTTCTTTGTTCTTATATTCCACATATGAGTGAGATCATTTGGTACTTGTCTTTTTCGGCCTGGCTTATTTCACTGAGCATAATACCCTCCAGCTCCATCCATGTTGTTGCAAATGGTAGGATTTGTTTTTTTCTTATGGCTGAATAATATTCCATTGTGTATATGTACCACATCTTCTTAATCCATTCATCTACTGATGGGCACTTAGGTTGCTTCCATTTCTTGGCTATTGTAAATAGTGCTGCAATAAACATAGGGGTGCATCTGTCTTTTTGAAAGTGGGCTACTGCATTCTTGGGGTAAATTCCTCACACCAGTGAGGATGGCCAACATCCAAAACACAAACAACAACAAATGTTGGCGAGGATGTGGAGAGAGGGGAACCCTCCTACACCGCTGGTGGGAATGTAAATTAGTTCAACCATTGTGGAAAGCAGTATGGAGGTTCCTCAAAAAACTCAAAATAGAAATACCATCTGACCCAGGAATCCCACTGCTCTTTTTCATCTTAATTGTCTGGCACTGTTCTCCCACTTCCTCAAATACATTATCTAAATTCTAGAATTTGAAAGTTCCTTTAGAGGAGGTCTGTGGTAGTAAACTTTGCATAGTTTTTGTTTCTTTGAATGTGTCTTAAAATCATTTCATCTTACTAAATAGTCATACTGTACCCATAATTCCAGTTTCACGGTTCTTCTATTGTGTACATTTAACATGTTCCACAGGAGACTTTATTGTTGTAGTGGAGTCAGCAGTCAGTCTAACAGATGTTCTTTAGGAGCTGATCTCCTTTTTCACTCTGCTGCCTTTCAATCCCAGTCTTTGTCTTTTCTCTGGTATTTGATCATGACGTGTCTGGGTACATTTCACTTATTATGTTTGCAGTCACTGTGCTTCTTGATTTTGAGGATACAAGTCTTTCATAATTTCTGGGAAGTTATCAGCCATTAAGTCCGGATACCTTATCCCCCTCACGTCTAGCATTTCCTTTAATACTCCAGTGAGGTATATATTAGAAGTTCTGGCTCTCCCTTTTATGTCTCTAAATAGGTATTTGAATATTTCTCACTGCAGAGGGAAAACAGTGGTAAGTTTTTTTCCTACTCATTTCCTGATTCAGTATAATTAATGTTGAATGACAGTCATAGATGATAAACCTCTTAGATCTGACGGCCCATTTGATTTAGGAACTAGAAAATCCTTTTTATATTCAGAATTGATTTACAAAATTATTCTCTTTAGCTATTTGTAAAAGTTTTATATTCTATTGACCTTTCAGGAGAGATTAAGCTCATTGCAAAAATTCACAGGAACAGCAAAGGAAATCATCAACAAAATGAAAAGGCAACCTACTGAATGGAAGAAAATATGTATCTGATAAGGGGTAACATATGAAATAAATAACTTATACAACTCAATAGCAAAAAACCAATATGATTAAATAATGGGCAAAGAAACTGAAAAGCATTTTTCCAAAGAAGACTTATAGATGGCCAACAGGTTCATGAAAAGATGCTGAACATCACTGATCACCAAGGAAATAAAAATAAAAACCACAAGGAGATATCACTGTCACTCCTCTTAGAACTGCTACTACCAAAAAGAAAAGAAATAACAAGTATCAGTGAAGTTGTGGAGAAAAGGGATCCCTTGTGCATAGCTGGCGGGAATGTAAATTGGTGCTACCACTATGTTAAACAGTATGGGAGTTCCTAACGAAAATAAAAATACAACTACCATATGATCTATCAATCCCACTTCTGGGGATTTATCAAAAAACAAAATGTTAACATACTAACTAAAAAAGATATCTGTAACCCAATGTTCACTGCAACATTATTTACAATTGTCAAGATATGGAAACTAGGTGTCCATGTGAGGCAGGTGTTAGTAAGACACAGGCAGGAAGTTTCAAGGCCCTGGTAAGTTGCAGTCAGGAGTGACTTAGCGTGAAGGCTTTGCAGTAAACAAGAAGCCACACCCTGGATACCCGGAAAATTCAGCCTAAAAAACAAAGGAGGCATTTTTTTTTCACCCAGCTCTGCCTTAGCAACAAGCCTCTGCCAATCATGTAATTTTCCCCATTTTTGTGCTTATTAACTCGATACACTGCTGATTCTTCCACAGCTAACTGCTGCCCTAATGGCATCCCCCCTTGGAGCCCCTTCTGATCAGCCAGAGTCTTTTTCCTTCCTTTACACTCCTCATTAAAAGCTTTGCTAGTTACTCTGTACTCTTGTCTGCTGGCTTCGTTCCTCATGACCTCCAAGAAATGATCCTGGGAAGAATAGTAACTCTTCCACTGGTTACATATCGACATATGAATGGACTAAGAAACATGGTGTGTGTGTGTGCATGCACATATATATATATATATAGTGGGATATTACTGAACCATCAAAAATAATGAAATATTACTGTTTGCAACAATATGGATGGACCTGAAGGGGATTACTCAAAGTGAAATTAAGTCAGAGAAAGAAAATACCATGTGATCTCATTTATATGTGGAACAACACAACAAAAATAACAAGCTCTTAGATATAGAGAACACATGGTAGTTGCTAGAGTCTGGGGGTGCGGAAGCACGTGAAGTGGGTGAATGGAGTCAAATGGTACACACTTCCAGTTATAAAATAAGTAGACCATGGGGATGTAATGTACAGCATGGAGACTGTAGCTGCTAATACTGTACAGCATATTTGAAAGTTGTTAAGAGTATAGATTTAAAATTTCTTACCACAAGAAGAAAAGTTCTGTAACTATGTATGATAAGAGATGTTAATTAGACTTATTGTTGTGATTATTTCCAATAGATAGAAATAGTGAGCCATTATATTATACACCTGAAATTAATGTTGTATATAAGTTACACATCAATAAGAAAAAAAATTCATGGGAATTATATTTTCCTTTAAGTGTTTTAAAACTAAGTATTTCACATTATTTAGTATCTGGGAACTATCATTTATAATTGCTTTTCTGTGTTTGATCCATGTGTTTTTTTCTAATTCTAGATAATTTAACCTTATTAGAAAGGAGTTCATGATTAAAATCCCTTAATGTAAATACATTTAAAGATTTGTTCTCCAAATTTTAATATTATCAGTCTTTGACTAGAAAATACATACTCACTACACAGGACAGGGAAAGTACTGAGAATGACACGTAGTTCTTTCCAAAGATAAAATACACCTGGCTTTTAAAAGCCATGGAATAATATTTTTAATGTTTCAATTTATTCCTTTTAACAGCGTAATTTAATTTCTAGGTCACTTTTTTCTAACATGTCTTATGTTAGACTAAACTCAACCTCACAAGGCAATTATGGTATAGATATCTGGAGGCATTCCTGACCATAATTTCAGTAATGGAGAATAATTTTGTGGCTGAACATTACACCAGTGATGGTGAATAAGTTAGGGGAGTAAGGATACAGAGGATTTAAAGAATCTAAAGATAGGTGATATTTAAGTGTGTTAGTTCAGAGGAGACTGAAATAATTTTGACAAGAGTCAGAGTAATACATTAGACTTAAAGACTAGCACATATCTTTCAAAATAATATTTTCAGAATTTGAGAGCAAGTACATTTTCAAATGTATGAATTATTTCCCCTTTGACGTTAACGGCTCAACAAGGTTTATTTGGGATTTTGCAAATCAGAAGTAATGTAAAACCAATATCTGAGATGAAAGATAAAAAGTGACCTATTTTGTTCAATGTACGCTGTATAGTCAAGTATTAGTTGTGAATATTTATAGGATAATTTAGAAAATAGGAAACAGCAAAGGATTATGTAAAACTAAAATAGTGTAGTATTTAAGAATATAGGCTTTAAAGTAAGATTTCCTGGATTCAAGTCTCTGATTCTTCCACAGCTAATGCTGTTTGACTTTGGGCAACTTATCATTTGTCCCATTTTCCTGTATGTTGGAAATAATGGAATCTACTTCATAAGCTTTGTTTGTTATGGAAAAAACTGGTAAAATATGGAAAAACCTGGACTGGATCGCTGATGGAAGAACCTCCGGCGCTCGGAGGTCTTGGAGTGAGTGAGCCCGGCGGGCCCAGAGGGGAGGAATCTCCCAAGGTCTGAGCCCGGAGCACAAACAAGGGGAGCAATTTGTATTATTCTGATATGTGGCATTTGGGCATGCGCGGGGCACAAAAGGAGCCGGGAGGAGGGGAGGAGGGAGCTGGGGGTGCTCTGCCAGCTGGAGGGAAAAAGCCGTTTGCTGACCTTAAGGGCTGCGTTGAATATTTTCCTTATCATGTTTAGAATAAATGGATTAATTATTCTAAATGCTTAATACAGTGATTAGCATGTAGTAAGTGCTGAATACATGTGACGTTATTGCTGTTTATTATTGTTATTATTACAATGGCTAGGAAACACTTCCATTACATTATCTTCTTGTCTTGCCTTTTTCTGAAGGGGATTATATTATGTGTCTATACGAGTGTGTGTGTGTGTGTGCACAGCTGTAGGCAAGTGTGTCTGTGTAATTTTTATTAAATTGTGCTTCAGATAAGTCAATAGACAGGTTTATATTTTGAGGTCCTATGATAAGCCAGTATTAAGAAGGAAGTATATATAGTCTAGTGGTTAAATAACTGACTCTTAAAAGTAAACTGCCACTTACAAGCTGTGTGACCTCTGGCAAATTACTGCATCTCTACATGTCTCAGTTTTGCCATCTGTAAGATGGTAATAATAGTATTTTCTTCCTGGATTGTTGTCAGTGAGTTGATATGTATAAACTACTTAGAATGGTGTTGACACATACTAATTACTTAGATATCATTATAACCAGGTATTTTAATAAGCATGTGTTTCATTACATTTCTGCCCTCTTTAATATTTTGTAGTACAAACAAAAATGCTAATGGCATCACAGTATACTCACAGGTGTATTTAAATGTTAGGGAAGCAAACTCAGCTAATGTATTAAAGCTACAGATGATTAGCTTTAAAAATAGATGTGAAAACCACATGGGTTGATTTTTCTGTATTTTTACTTACTGCAAATGCTACCCAGCTATACAGTTTTTTTTTATCATTTTTCTCCTTTTCTTCTGCCTTCTTCCAAATGCAAGTGACATATATATGCATTGTATATACACGTTTAAAACAATGGTCTTTCAACTCTGAGTAAATCATGTACTCAGTGTAGTTTTGAAATATTACTCATTAAATCTTTTCCATCTCCATTCATACATCAATTTTTAACTTCAATTTGAGATTTAGAAGATAAGTACATAAATAAAACAGATCAAATTTAATTATTTCTTAAAAAAGTGTTTCCTTAGACTGTGTTAAATTTTATAAGCAGTAACTTTTTCTGTGTTTGCTTTTGTACTTTTATCTGTTTATGTTTTGCTTCAGAACTAACATAAAAGATTTTCCAGTATGAGTTTTGGCACTGCCTGTGGATAAGGAATATACTCTTAAAATATGATTTGTCTATAGCAAACTATTAATTAAAAACAAACTCTTGAAACTTTATATGTAATGACTAAAATTCACTATACTCTTAGATAAAAACCTCCTAGCAAAATAACTGAGTTCTGATATGTGGGGAACTACCTTTGAATCTCAGCCATGCCACAAAGATGGCTGCTGAGAACCCTTTGAGTTTCCACTGTGCTCACTCCGGTCTGCCTCTTACGTCAGAGACAACTGCACATGCGCACAACTCTGTGCGTGATTGGAAATTTGAAAGTCGCCTTGTTAGCATAAGGTGTAACCAATCAGAAGAGACTACACCCTATATATTCCGTGTTCTGAGCTGCAATAAACGAGTTCCTGCTTCGACTGGGCTCCCTGTCCCGTCTGATTGTCTCCGGGGATGGCAGAGGCTGCGGAACGGGCGGACAGTCAGCTCTTACCTACCTTGCTTCGCCTTGTCGGGGCGTGCCTCTCCCTCCCTTCCTTTCCCTCCGCTGGCTCGGAGGGTCACAAAAAGAGCTAGTCACAGAAAGAGCTGGTAATCCTGACGGTGAGCAGGACCGGCGGGGGAGAGGCCAGAAAAACCCCGATACTGATAAACAAGTTAAGGGATAATTTTGTGCATGCATTGCTGCAAATAAAGTATCCATCTGTGTAACAAACTGACCAAAAAATCAAAGGAAGTGTTAATTTGATATTTATAGATAAGGGCATATAATACTTTAAGGTAAAATTAATTTTTTCAAAAAAATTCCTATTTGTTCAGATAGTAAATATAATAGCAAACATAACTGTTAAAACATGTTTTTACACATATTATTTCTTCTGATTGTGAATCGTCCTATTATAATTTTCATTGACAGATGACAGATGAGGGATATGTGGCTAAGTTCAGGCATTTGAAAATACAGTATCTGACTTTAAGCCCTGGGTTTCTTGACATCATTCCTCTGAACACTGAGAATAGTTTCATGCTTTGAAATGGGGCAGTGTAAACTATTCTTTTAAATAAACTAAATATATTCATTTTCTGGCTGTAGTGCATGAATAAACTTTTAGAATTTTGATATTCCACAGTGTATAGCAATTGCAAATATCTGGTAGATACCTTAAGAAGTGGTAATTGAAAACCCGGTATGTTTCTTCCTAAGTATCCATAGTCATTTATGGCAATCTGCCATGTTGGAAAGGGAAGGAGGGGAGATTGTCTTTTGATTTGAAAATAACATAAGCACTGTCTTGCTTAATGTTCTCCATGTAATATAATAGTGGTGCAAGGGAAACAGAGATTTTAAGGTGTGATGACTAACTCAGAGATGATCATTGTTAAACATTGGTGATTTATTGCTATATAGGCACATTTGAGAAAACAGCCCTTGTGAAGACTTTCTAACCAAAGGCAAGAGTGAGACTCGAAAGGCAAATGCCATCAAGTTTCCCAACCAAAAGTGATTAGCCATTTAAGCAAGTTGTCCTGACTTCAGTTCAAAAGGGGTGGGTCACCAGAGAGTTTGGTTTGACCCATTGCTGACCCTCAAGGTGATTGTTGCATTCAAAGGACACACAAGGTTTTTTTGTTCATCCTTACCAGCTTTCCAGGAAGCAGTAGCTTTGATTCCTTGCTGGGAGGTCCTAGCCACTTGATCTCTACGCCCTCTAGGCTAAAGGCCACTTGGAGAGGTGAGCTTGAATACACACACTCAGGCTCAGTGGAAATGTTTATCAATGAAAGTAAAATCTCCTGATTCTCTTTTATCCATTCCCTGCGAGTAAAGCACGTGATACTGGACTATAGATGACGACCTGGTGGTCCTGGGGTAGGACTGACCGTGATGATTCCTAAAGTGAATCGCAGACGTAAAGGAAAAGGAACACCGGCATCCGGAGTACAGTGAGAGTTGATAATTCCAGAGGGAAACAAGGCAAGCAAACCCTACAGAATTTAAAAGTACTTAATTTTAGGAAAGAATTTGGGGGAATGCCAAATTTTTATTATTACCTCTTTGAGAAAAAATGCAAATGAAGATTGGATGACAGTAAAATCACCTGTTTCCTTGCCAAGTTGCCACCAGTTGTTTTCATATTAAAAAGAAAAAGCTAAAGTATGGAGAGTAAAAATCCCTGCTACTTTGGCACAAGGACAATATTAACCTGAACATTTTCTTACACAGGTGAATACATGATTGGGTAAAGCTTAAAAGGTTATACAGAAAATACCCTATTAAGTATTAATAAAATAAGGTAATTCTGAATGCATTCAAGAATTGTGCGATTGTGTCTTGTTACTATAAGTACGTACCTTAAGACTTAAATTTATATACATAAATTTCACTCGGCTTTGGAAAATGAAAGCAAGAAAAAACCAACAAACCACAAATAAAAAATACA
Organism: Phataginus tricuspis; assembly: GCA_029783875.1. Classification (NCBI taxonomy): domain Eukaryota; kingdom Metazoa; phylum Chordata; class Mammalia; order Pholidota; family Manidae; genus Phataginus; species Phataginus tricuspis. The sequence goes on along the minus strand of JAQQAC010006877.1, from coordinate 27,908,013 downwards.
GTTTTTAGGGTATTCTCCCCACTTCACTTGCTGAAAGATTTGAAAGATGAGAACATTTAAGGAAACATTCTAGTTCTTGCCTTTGGGAAAGGTCTGAGGTTCAGAAATTTTTCTAAGAAAGAAAGGGCAGGGTCTGTTTGCATTTGATTAGAGGGAAAAGAAACCAACAACAGAAACAGCCTTCAGATAGCTTTGCTGGACTGCTGACTCCCCATGCTAATTGTCAGCACCTCACTGCACACCATTGCCCGGAGAGAAGAAAACATCCCTCTCTTTCATTTTTCTTCCTTTAAAAGGGCAAACATGCTGTCTTTGGATAGATTTCAATCCTGCTTTAATTCATTAAAAAGTGAAACAAAATCACCATTTACATCCTTGACAGCTGGCAGGTTTTATGTGTTCCCACTACTCCTGCCAAGTAGCAAAGGTTTCATTCAATTCAGTCACGGATCCTTGAAGAACTCGAGTGCGGAGCCCATCAAAACACAGTGGTAACAATGGCATGGGGACCTGCAGGCATTGGGGTATTATGCCAATGCACCGGTGTGTAGGAAGTCATAACTTCTAAAACTTCAAAAAGAAACTACAACAAAAGCTTTGAGAGGGCTGAGATCCCGGGGAGTTTCTGTGCCACTTGGGGTAGGAACATGTCAAAATGTTGTTGATTATCTTTAATATTCGTTCTAGATATTTAAAGGAAAAAATGTATTTTTAAGAGAACATACATAGTAAAAGGACCCTGGGAATTTAATTTACCTTCCATTAAATAAAAATATAGAACAGTGGGACTTGTAATGGGTGAATGAAAAAAAAACTGAGAATTGGGAACCTAGCAGAATTCTGGGGATTTAAAACACATTTGCTCTGATTAAAAACAAAACCCACTAATTTCCTGTGAGGATGGGGAGTGTTACAGCTAGGGTGGGCATGCAATTATGAATTAGGAACTTCTTTATGTTATTTACTTGACAACGCAGAAAACTGAATTTAAACATATGTCCACAAGAAATAACCAGTTGTTAATTAATTATGGTAAAGTTTAGATTTCTCTTTTTAGCTGTAATTATCTGTTGTCTTGCACAGAATCTTGGTTAATTATATTCACCACTAGCCTTGCAGTGAGAGAGAATTCAGAAACAATGTAATTAAGTGTTTGTTGCATTTCTTAGCCAAGATTAATTTACACAGATACCAAGTAATAGTAAAGGAGGCGGTAAAGCCGAGCGCTAGGGTAGTAGATGTGTGACGTTAGGTAAATTATTTAATCTCTCTAAGCTTCAGTATCTTTATTTATAAACTGGAATAAAATATCACTATCTACTTTATAGTTAGTGTGAAGATCAAATAAGATAATGATGAAAAGTTTAAAGCAAGTTACATTATAAGCATTCAAAAATGTTAATAGTAATTATTACCATAATCCAAGGTATATGTGAAATTACTGGTTTCCAGAAGTACTAGTGAGACAGGGACCATGGGTTTAGACAGAGTAGGGTGAGGCCTCTGGAAAAAACAAGATAAACATTGTGAGATTTGCTTTGGCCTGCTGGGGGGCCCAGCTTATTTTTCTAACTTTACCCAAGTGCTGCCTTCCTTCCTCCAGCCCTAAACAAATGATCTGTTGCAACTTGGGCAATGTAGCAAACAAGCCCGAAACTATTGCAAGCCCAAAACAACATAGTAAAAAAGGCAGGAAGGATTCCATCTTGAAACCCATTAGTTAAAAAGTAAAACAATGACTCAGCCCCCCTTGGGAGCAGAGCAGGCAGCCCTGAGTGATACGCTCCCTGACCAGGAAGCTGCTCTCCTGGGAGGAAATCAGAGCAGTAAAGTTCTTGTAAATAACCAGGAACACTAAGAAGAAACTTAGTGTTTCTTCAGAAGTATTTGGGACCACTTAACAGGTGTACATCCCTAGCCCTTTGTCTCTCAACTGCCTATAAAAACCCCTAGACAATGTACCACCGGGACTCTCTTGTCCCCTCCTGGCGTGAGCCCGGAGCTCTGTCCTTTCACTCTATCTCTGAATAAAGCCTGTACCTTGCTCTCCTACCTTGACTGTTCGCGAAGTTCATTCTTCGGCTCCGTGAAAAAGAACCCCGGCATCACTAGCTTAAAGAAAATATCCAAGTGACATGTTTGTAAAGTAGGGTTTTGTCACCGTTGGCCATGAAAGTCAAGGGATTTGTAGACGAGATCCAGACGCCACTCTTCAGCTTTGTTCCTTGTCCTTTAAAGTAGATTCAGAATTTTAACTTAGATACCTACTTTTTGTTTATACTTAAGACTTTTTGACTAAATGAGGCAGGGTAGAAACAAACCTAGAATCAAATAAAGAGTATATGCTTTGTTTATCTTTTGATTTTTGCATTTATATTTCAACACCTAAAATAAATGTTCTATTTAATCAAACAGCGTGCACATACATGTGTGTATATGCATATTCAGCCTTTGAGGACAGTATTGATGCCGGGGTTCTTGTTCATGGAGCCGAAGAATGAACTTCGCGAACAGTCAAGGTAGGAGAGCAAGGTACAGGCTTTTATTCAGAGATAGAGTGAAAGGACAGAGCTCCCGGCTCACGCCAGGAGGGGACAAGAGAGTCCTGGAGTGGTACGTTGTCTAGGGGTTTTTATAGGCAGTTGAGAGACAAAGGGCTAGGGAATGTACACCTGTTAAGTGGTTCCAAATACTTTTGAAGAAACACTAAGTTTCTTCTTAGTCTTCCTGGTTATTTACAAGAACTTTACTGCTCTGATGTCCTCCCAGGAGAGCAGCTTCCTGGTCTGGGAGCGTATCACTCAGGGCTGCCTGCTCTGCTCCAAAGGGGGCTGAGGCATTGTTTTACTTTTTAACTAATGGGTTTCAAGATGGAATCCTTCCTGCCTTATGTTGTTTTGGGCTTGCAGTAGTTTTGGGCTTGTTTGCTACATTGCCCAAGTTGCAACAAATCATTTGTTTAGGGCTTCAGGAAGGAAGGCAGCCCTTGGGTAAAGTCAGAAAAATAAGCTGGGTCCCCAGCAGCCAAAGCAAACCTCG